>JALMGA010000001.1:7542679-7952679 GCA_023333525.1 Aspidoscelis tigris stejnegeri
CAGGGGAGGGCCTCTGGAGATCCGGATTGAGGTGGGTTCTGTGCTTCCACACTGCACCCACCTCAAATCCGGATCTAATTCTGTCCCACCCTTGCAGGTGTGGATGACGTTATGGTAGTAGATCCATATTTACTAGATCCGTATCTACTTACCATGGATCTCCAAAGTCCTGATCTAAATAGATCCAGATTTCAGAGGTCAGTGCGGAAGCACCCTTACAGAGCCATTGGGATTGCCCTATTGAGAAACAGGCAATGGAGATATTCACATTGCACTCTAATGCGAGGAAGTCTCACCTACACACACTCGCCTTCCTGGACACAATGTGGCACCTATAATGTGGCATAGTTAGCCAGGGAAACCTCAGACTTAGGGTGTTTCTGCACAGGCCCTCATGACCCCATTAACCACCGATAAGGACCCATATGGCACACAGCGGGACAGAATAGGACCCCTTCAAGGACACTGCTTCCACACAGCCTTGCACAAGATCCATCTCTAATGGGGTCTATTATTTATTTATTTATTTATTTATTTATTTATTTATTTATTTATTTATTTATTTATTTATTTATTTATTTATTTATTTATTTATTTGCATTTCTATCCCGCCCTATACCCGAAGGTCTCAGGGTGGGTTACAATATAATATTAATCTTAGACAAGGCCCTGCCCTCAGGCTTACAATCTAAAGGCCACCCAATCTGGTTTTTGGGAAGACCTGAAAAATTAGGTCTTCAAACCATTCCTGCTTACAATTTCTGGATCAAAGGAGGCCCCTTCCGCACAGGGACAGGATAAGGAACAGATGTGGGCGGGACCAGAAATCGCCATGCTGAGCGAGGCGGCAGCACCACGTTCCGGCTACGTAGTCCATCCCGCAGTTGCTCCACATTAGACATGCTCCAAGTTACGTCTGATCCTTCTGGATAACGGTGTTGTGGCATCCGCAAAGCATCTAGACAATGCATTCCTCAGTAACCATTCTCCCAATGCAGATGCGTTAGGCCTCATTTGGATCCATCCTTATTTCAGACAGATTTTCCCAGGGACAGATTTCAGAAATCCTTAATCCGGATTTCACACCGTAAGTGCGGAAACACCCTTAGGCTGCATCTACATGTAGTGTTTTTTTTTTTCGAAAGCATCCTGAAAGTGACTTAAGGGTGGGAACTGCTGCAGTCTACTATACCCATCCCACCTCTAATTGATATTAAAGGCCGGAAAATGCATTTCAAAAGTACATATTCTGACTTTTTCTGTGGATTAGAAATGGAATGGGAACACGAGTAGCGACGTGCATGAATATTCATAGCATTCATTTATACATATTCAGACTTTCATACACAAACCGAATGTTATGACATTCATGCATTAACATTCGTATGAATACAAATGTTTTGGAACATTTGTACAGTTGGTACATTCATTAAGCTGGGGATATGTATCGGATACGTATGCATAGCATACATATCTGACACGTATATGTTGGCATAGAATACGTATCCACTATGTATGCATTTCTATAGGATCCGTGTGCAGGATCCCTATGGATTCCCATTGGATATTCCTACGAATTCCTTCAAATCCATTCATATCAAATAGAATCCTACCACATCCAAAGGGGTCCATTTGGACGAATATGAATTTTCTAACATACCATTTTTTACAAATTGAATGCCAAAAACCCATTCATTCACATCCCTAATGCACATTAGTGTGGATCTATAAGGGCCTGCTCCATGCTTATATGGTTTCCATTTGCTTTAGATGGACACAGTAGACTCAGAGGTCTGCAGAAGACAAAACTCCCATGTTCAGAAATACCAGGGGATGCATTTCAGTGATGTGGCACAGAGGACTCCCAAAATTCATCCACTAGAGGCAAGAGAGCACAGCCGCAAAGCTTGCACGAACACTGAGATTGTGGTGTAAGCTGGTCTGAACGTCCCCATTGTGCAAATGGAATTGATCCTGCTCATGCCTTTCCATGTTTGGAATTGGTGGGCCTGGCTGTTCCAGGCCCACTGATTCTGATCATGGGCAGGTGAGTGCAGAAATAGTCCTTACCTAGAGATGTTGCTGGTGTTTCTTCATACACAGTTGGCAATGGACTGCCAAGTTCTGAGTTTCCTGTTTCAGAAGAGCCCCATTTGTGCATTTAAAGGCAACAGGAAATCTATAAGAATGACCACAAATCTATAAGAGTGGCCATGATGCAGCATGAGTATGGTTATTCGCTCAAAAGGAGTTTGGCCTAGTGGTTAGGGAGTCGGACTCTTATCTGGAAATACTGGGTTTGATTCTGCCCTCCTCCACGAAGCCAGCTGGGTGACCTTGAACTACTCACAGCTCTCTTCTGAGCTCTCACAGCCCCACCTACCTCACAGTGTGTTTGCTGTGGGGAGAAGAACAGAAGGTTTGTCAGCTGCTTTGAGACCCCTTAAATGGGTGAGAAAAGCGGGGTAGAAGAGCCAACTCTTCTTCATTTCATGAGTACTGTAGTTCTGACTACCTTCTCTTGTTTGACAGGAAGAAGCAGATACATGTTACAACTCCATCTCCAACAGCTACTTGAGTTGCAGTGTTCTGTTCTGTTTTTTTCTGGGCCACAAATGTGAAACAATTTGCTTTACCTCTATTGGAATCTCTCCAAATGAAAAACTTACTCAAAATAAATGTATGATGGTTTTGGAAAAAAAAGAAAAGAAAAGAAAAGCTCTCCTGAACTTGTTTGATTAGATGAAGAATGGAAAATAATATTCTAGCTACTCAGTAGCTGTATTTTCTAATACGCTATGGGCTTGTTCACTCTAACCTGACCGGTATGGTAAAATACATGTGGATGACCAGGCCCAGATAGGCCGCATTGCCATGGTAACTGCTGCAGCAACATCAAGCATGTGTCCAGTCACTGCCATGGAGATTGGGACATGATGTGCTGTCCCATGACATGCCTCCAGGGCTGCACCTGGCAAAGCCACCCAGAAGCCATCTAACCACCTCTGATTGAGATATGGACTGCATCCACCACTAGGTAATACTGAGGAGGGGCTTACCCAGGTAACAGACCTATCACACTTACCCAGGTAACAGACCTATGCTCGCTAGAGGGAAAGTGTGAACAGGGTCCATGTTATCTATAGATTTTCCATGTCAAACAGCTTGGTCTAGTAGTTAGGAGATTGGTCTCTTACCTGGGAAAACTGGGCTTGATTCTGCCCTCCTCCACAAAGCCAGTTGGATGACTCTGGGCTAGTCACAGCTCTCTTCTGAGCTCTCACAGTCCCACCTACCTCACAGGGTGTTCTGTTGTGGGGAGGAGAAAAGAAAATTTGTCAGCAGCTTTGAGTCCCCGGCCTTCTGTAATCCATAGGCATTTCCGCACTGCATCGCGTTCGAAACGGAACGCGTTCAGGCGGAAAGCTTAAGACAGCTCCGGGCGCTTTCCCCTTTCACACACAGACGCGCCAGAACGCGTGTAAACGCATTCCGGAGCGTCTGTGTGCGAAAGGGGAAAGCGCCGGGAGCTGTCTTAGCCGGCAAACGCCGGCAAGGGGCGCGGAGACAGCCGCGGAGGCAGATCGACAATCAGCTGTTTGACAAACAGCTGATTGTCAAAGCCGCGCGGCGTCGGAGGCGAGCCCGCAGCTGTTCGGGGGACAGAAGCAGGCGCAAACGCTTCTCCTCCCGAACGGCTGCGGGCGGCTCGTCCGCGTTGGAACGCATGTAGAGCACTTTAAAGTGCTCTACATTTCGAACGCGGAAAAGACAGCTGCGGACACGTCGGAACGCAAGCCGCGCGCGGGCAATGCGGATGACGTGTCCGCAGCTGTCTTTTCCGCGTTCCGTTCAGCCCCGTGCGAAAACGTCTCATGTTGTCTATTACTGAATGTTCAGGATGGGGGCAGATTGGTTTGGCAACAATCCCATTTTTAAGCCATCCTTTGAGCCACCTCAGTCAGACAGAGATATATGTTCATTGCCTAACTCTAACCCTTCATCCACTGCTCACCTTTTTGGGTCAAACTGTCTTCAAAGTTCCACTTAGTCCTACTCCAGCTTTCTCCCTTGTCTACCTCCACACCATCACTCCCAACTGTCTGAAGGGAAATATATACAATAATGCTAAGCCAACATGCTGATGAAACTATAGGGACAACTTTCTGCATGTTGCAAATCATCACCTTCTGTTCTCCTGTTCTATTGTTAATAATTGCTGGGTGTTAAATCCGAAGGACAGGTTCAGCAAGGAGTGACTTTACACCAGTGTGCCACCAAGGAGTGACATCTCTCTTTCTCTCTCTCTCTCATCTATACAGTATATCTGTCTGTCTGTCTATCCATCCATCTATCTCTCTATCATCTCTCTCTATCTATCTATCTATCTCTATACAGTATATTTGTCTGTCTATCCATCTATCCATCTATCCATCTATCTATCTAATCTATCTAATCTATCTAATCTATCTAATCTTTAATATTGTACAGTGCTGAGTACATGTACAGCGCTTGAGAAATAAACTATAATAATAATAATAATCTATCATCTATCTATATCTATCTATATCTGTCTGTCTGTCTGTCTGTTTGATTATTTGTATTATTATCCTGCTCTATACCTGAAGGTCTCAGGGTGGACGATAACATTTAAAGTCACGTATATGTATATGTGTGTATAAGCAATAACAGTTACAAGCATCAGTTATGGAGAGAGCTAGCTGCTTTCAGTTATGCTTTCAACTCTTTGCAGCCAAGTAAAGAGATGATCTATGTTGTGTTGTGGAGGTTCAATTGAGGCTTTTGCCTGTCATCGTTGCAGTGGGGGGGGGGATAAAAAGATGCAGTCTCACAAAAAGCAGCTTGCATGGGGACAGGAAAGTACGCTTTAAATCCACATTGCCCCAAACCACATGGGGATGCTTTATTTCAAATTACAACCCGCATTTTAAAAATCCTACGCAAGGGAGAAGCAAAAAGAGACAGTGAGGAAGCGTCCTTAATCTAAAAGTACATTAACTAAGTCAGATAGGTAGAGCTCAACAGTCTCTTTTCTCCTCACCCGCCTCCAGGATTCCAAAGCAACTGTCAAATGGTGGCTTTCCTTACAAACTCCCTCAATTTAGGTTTTTTGCTACTTTTCAAAAGGCTAACGTACAAAGACTGCCAAACTCTTTGCCTCACACGCCTCAAAACATTTGTGTGTGTGTGTGTGTGTGTTTTGGTGTATTGTGGTTGGCAAATATGTACAAAAAGATGCAGCTACAAAATCTCAGTCCATGTAGTAAGGTGAACGTGATGGCAGTTATTCAAGTATGTAGACTGTACTCAATATTTTATGTTCGTCGGTCATTTCTGTTGCCTCTAACACAAATAATCCGGTTCAAAGTTCTACAAAAGTACACGCTCAGACTTCTTCCTGCCTCAAGGACCAAAGCAATGAACGCAGATAAGAAAACCAGACGCAGTGTTCCCTTCAAGAAGCAAGCATTTCAGAATTTCAAGTTCAGAACCAGTTGGGTCCAACTGGAAGGCAGAAGTTGTTCAGAGTCACTTCCACAAAAGTGGCCCTTGGATTTGATCATATCACCATTTAACAATCCAGCTCATTAAGCTAAGGTGGAATCCTTAAGTCAAATAGACATGCAGGTCTTTTGGCTCCCTTTTGCCATCATTTCATGGGTCCTAATGGCACTTCCAGGTAAGGCAGGAGATACTGGCAGGGTTTTAATATGTTTAATATGTTATGGTTTTAATGTGTTCATTTTGTATGTTGTAACCCACCCTGAGACTTTTCGGTATAGAGCGGGATAAAAAATTTAAACAAATAAATAAGATTTCTTCTTGTGATTAAACTAACAGGATGTTATTTAATAGGGACAAATGCAAAGTCCTACATTTTGGTAAGAAAAATGGTAAACAGGAATATAGAATGGGAGGAATGGGAGGAGCACAAGTGAAAAGGATTTGGGTGTACCTGGTTGATCACAGGATGAACATGAGTCAGCAGTGTGATGCAGCTGCAGAAAAGGCAAACACCATCCTAGGATGAATCAAGGCAAGTACAGAGTCTAGAGGCATTTCCGCACTGAATCGCGTTCCAGACGGAACGCGTTCAGGCGGAAAGCTTAAGCCAGCTTCGGGCGCTTTCCCCGTTCACACACAGACGCGCCAGAACGCGTGTAAACGCGTTCCGGAGCGTCTGGGTGCGAATGGTCAAAGCGCCCGAAGCTGCCTTAGCCGGCAAACGCCGGCCAGGGGCGCGCCGGCAGCCGCGGAGGCAGATCGACAATCAGCTGTTTGAAAAACAGCTGATTGTCAAAGCCGCGCGGCGTCGGAGGCGCGCCGGCAGCCGTTCGGGAGACAGAAGAAGCGCGAACGCTTCTTCTTCCGAACGGCTGCCGGCGGCTCATCCGCGTTGGAACGCGTGTAGAGCACTTCGAAGTGCTCTACATTTCGAACGCGGAAAAGACAGGTGAGGACACGTCGGAACGCAAGCCGCGCGCGGCCAATGCGGATGACGTGTCCTCACCTGTCTTTTCCGCGTTCCGTTCAGCCCCGTGCGAAAACGCCTTAGGTAACTAGAAGTAATTATTTCTCTTTCCTGTACTTTGGTCAGATCTCATCTAGAGTACTGTGTCCAGTTCTGGGCACCACAGTTCAAAAAGACATTGAGAAATTAGAGCAAGTCCGAAATGGTGAGTGGTCTGGAAACCCTGGCCTACAAGGAAAGGTTGAAGGATCTAGGAATGTTTAGCCTACAGAAGAGAAGACTGAGAGGAGACATGATAGCAGTCTTCAAGTCTCTGAAGGGCTGTCACGGTGCAAAGGGATTGTCCCTATTCTCATTTGCACAAGATGGGAGGACTAGAAACAACAGGATGAAACTTCAAGGAAGTCAGTGCAGAATAGACATTAGGAAAAACTTCCTTACATAGAGCAGGGGGTTGGACTCAATGGCCCTAGAGGTCCCTTCCAACTCTATGATTCTATGATTAACAGGCTATTTAATCCTTGTGGGGTTAAAAGATTAAAAGAGCAATACAATAGAGTATGCAATAAAACATATAATTAAAACAATACAAAAAAAGATAAAATACAGAGTTAAAAAGCCTTCTGGAATAAAAATCTTTTTGCCTGTTTACACAAGGCAGGAAGAGATGGGGGCCATCCTACCCTTCATGGCGAGGGAGTTCTAAAGTTTAGGGCCAGCCACTGGAAAGGCCCTCACTCTTGTTACTGCCAACAGGATCTGAGAAGGATGCGGGACACAGAGAAGGGCCTTGGAGGCTGATCTGATCTACCTGGTGGGCTCATACAGGGCAAGACGATCCTACAGGTATCTTGGTCCCAAGTCACTTAGTGCTTTAGAGGTTAAGACACTCAGTTTACATTGTGCGCGCAAAGGATATGGTAGCCAGTGGAGCTTTTGCAGCAAAGGAGTTGTGTACTCTCTGTAAGTAGCATAAGAACCTAAGAGGAGCCCTGCTGGATCAGGCCACGGCCCATCTAGTCCAGCATCCTGTTGCACACAGTGACCCACCATGCAGTTATGTTTTCACTTCTTGTTTTTCTCTTTTTTTTTTCTTCAAATAAAGCAACTTCAAAACATTCCAGAGGCTGTCTTTGGCTTTTTGTACAAAATACGGAGAGGAGGCAGACAAAACACATCTATCCCCTCTTTGGAGAGCTTAAATTGGGGCTGGGGGTGAGCCCAGTTAAATGTGGTAAGAGAAAGAAGACATGGCACAGATCAGTCCTGCTGATGTGGATCCCATGGGGGCCTACTGGTGTGGATTACTTGGAGGTGTAGGCCAGATCAACACCATCTGCATGGACAGTGCTGATCCTCTCATGGCTCCCCGTGGCTGCAAACCTGCACGATCTTTGCATCACCACCATTCACCCCTCCAAAGGCCAGGGATGACAGTTCCTTGCTTGAAACCCTAGGTCAGTGATGGCTAACCTTTTGAGCTCGGTGTGTCAAAATTCGCAAGAAAACCTAAGACGTTTTCACACACGGGGGTTTGGAACGTGCGGGAGACAGCTTCGGGCGCAGCATTCGCTTTGCTGCGGCCAAGTTTGCGTCCCGGCATGTCCGGAGCTGTCTTCCGCGCGTTCCAAATGTAGAGCACTTTAAACGCCCGCAGGCGTTCGGGAGGAGAAGCGTTCGCGCATGCTTCTCTCTCCCTAACAGCCGCGGGCTTGCCTCCCCAGCCGGCGCAGCTTTGACAATCAGCTGTTTTCAGCCAGCGCCGGCTGCGGGAGCCTCCTCAGCTGTCTCCCCGCCCCTTGCCGTCGTTTGCCAGCTAAGACAGCTCACGACGCTTTGAGCATTCGCACACGGGCGCTCCGGAATGCGTTTACATGCATCCCTGCGCCCCTCTGTGTGAATGCTCAAAGCGTCATGAGCTGTCTTAGGCTTCCCGTCCTACTCCCGTTCCAAACGGAATGGGAGTAATGCGAAAATCCCTCTAGCTTAACTCAGGTGCTGTGTCACTTCTAGAAATATCCATAATTTTGTGATATTTGTAGCTCTAGTAAAAAAGTTATATTTTTGATACATGTATTAAGGGCAAAAATGAATAGTTCTTTACATTGGTGTCTTGTTGCTGAATTTCATTTGCTAAATCTTCAATTGAAAGTTGGCATTTTGCACACTTCAAGAACAAGCAAGTACTACAAGCCCAGATGCCACAGTGACCATGTGTGTCACCCAAAAGGGCTTGGCGTGTTACTGTGACACGCGTGTCATAGGTTGGCCATCACTGCCCTAGGGAAATGCTTTCTGGTGGTGCAGTATGGACCACTGCCAAAAAGCACCTCCTGGAAGTTCTGGATCATGGAGAAGTGATCCAGAACAAGTCCTTTGGTCCGGCTATAGACCCAGCTCAATCGGTCTACAAAAGATCTGGATCAATGATCTCCTTAATTTGTATCTGGCTCCATCCAGTATGGACACAGTATGGACAAGAGGGACATGGCCGACTTGATCCACTTAATATGAGAGTGCAGAAAGAGCATGGAATTGGGTCCCAGGAATTAGCAGTCTCTGTTGATACCTGCTTGGATCATATAGAGAGCTGTCATCTCCTACGGAATATTTTGTATTTGTTTCACAATGTTTGTTATTGTTGCTACGTTGTTATAATTTGTATTATAGTTGTCATTCACGTAAATTTTCCCACTACAGTATAAAGGACCCTGGGCAGTAGTTGGGATAGTAAGACATGAATAAATGGATCAATATTGATTAGGGATGTGCACAAATGGGGTTTTGGGCATTCAGTTTATAAGAAATCAAATGTTAGAAAATCCATATTGGTTCAAATAGATCCCCTTTGAATATGGTAGGATTCTATTCGATATGAATGTATTTGTATGAATATCCAATAAGAATACATACGTATCCTAGATATGGATCTTGCATAGGGATCCTATACCAAGCCATACATATAGGATACATATCAGATACATATCCTATATGAATGCATATATATTCATATGTAACCTAAACGTATCCCCAGTTTAACAACTGTATGAACTATTCATACAAATGTTCCAAAACAGTCGTATCCGTACGAATATTAATGTACAAATGTCATATCATTCGATTCATGTATGGGCATCCAAATTCTTACTGGTTTGTCCAAATAACAAATGATAGAGATATTTGTGCACATCTCCAATATTGATTGATCTCCATTTTTTGCTTCTAGGAAGTCACCAACTATGTCTAAATAGTAGGATTAAAAACCTAAATGGTTCTAAATAGTAGGATTAAAAACCATGGGATAATCAACAGTCAAGAAGGTTGGGAGAAGAAATGCATCCCTTCACTTGTGCATTGGAAATGAAGTCAAATATCCATCCATCCATCCATCCATCCATCCATCCATCCATCCATCCATCCATCCATCCATCCATTTTTCTATCCCACCCTATACCCAAAGGTCTCAGGGCGAGTAACAACATTTTAAATCCAATACATTAAAACAATAAACAATCTGTATTAAAATGATGGTATCTGCAAATAACTACCAGTGGCTACAAGTGGGAAGGGCAAGGTGTCTCTGTTTAGCCAAAGGCCAGGGCAAAGAGGTGTGTCTTCCCTGCCTTCCTGAATATACACAATGAAGAAGCCTGACACACCTCAAGAGGAAGATTGTTCCATAGCCTGGGGCGACAACCAAGAGGGCCTCCCCTCCTCCAGGCAAGGTAGGTCAATATGCAGGCAAATCACATATTCAGAGTAACTCCATTTGTCTTAGAGCTAAAATCACAAGTGCTCTGTTTTCCATCTCTTTCTCTTCTATCTCTCAAGAATAATCTATTTCTCCCTCTTTCCACCCCTAGGATGCTCTGCTGCACCTGAACTTGATACTTTGACATGTTTATATGCTAAGGGGGCTTCTTGTGAAGTTGGGCCCTGTTCTCAGCATTCTGTGAACCTTGGAGCATGTGGTTCTTCCAGAACTTGCTGTAGAAGGTCAGTGACATTTCTTTAAACCATCCTTGCAGAGCTGAAAATATTTCTTCACTGCATGGTATACTGATGACATTTGTGCCCTTTTAAACCCTGCTGATTTCCCTCTGAGCATTGCAGAATAACCCTGCAAATACTTTGGCCCTTTCTGCACTTATCTTCTCACCAGGTTCAAGGGGCTTCTGGCCCAGATCCTGGACCTCCTCATCACCATCTTAATGTGGATCAAACCTTTAATCAGGTCCACATGAAATCCAGAATTAAGGGCCTGAAGGACCCATTAAATCCGGATTTCCCCTGCCCTCAAGGAGCAGGGCCTTTGAGATGGGGCCTTCAATGGGGTCCAGGTGAGAACAGGCCAGGGCCTTCCCACTAATTGGGTACTAATCGGGTTCCTAATGGGTTCTAAGCCCTAGTGGAAAAAGACCCAATGAGGCCTCACTCCCTTTAGTCCAATTCCATCCACAGAAGTCTGATCCAGATCCATATTAATAGGTTCTTAAACTGGTCTACAATTGGACCAGGAGTCTTATTATGGCATGTCTCCATGATCTGGAACTATTAGGGGCTGCTGTTCAGTGGTGCATCACAGAATGCTGCCAGAAAGCACTCCCTACTACCTAGAGGTAGGAGCAAAGGTTCCTACTCATTGGGGATGTGGAGATGTGTGGGGGCACTATTTGATGGCGTGCCATGGTACTGTGTGGCGGTGACTGTGAACTCTACATGAGCTTCACAACCATGGGGAAACATGAAACAGATCAATGCCATCAGCGAAAGGAATGTTTATTTATTTGTTTATTATTTACATTTCTATCCCACCCCATACCCAGAGGTCTCTGGGCGGGTGACGGCAGATTAAAACAGAATATACATTAAAAGGCATTAAAAGCTCAACAAATATAAAACAATATATAATATATTTAAAATGATAGTGTCTGTACTGGGGGGGGGACATAAACAGCTCAGCCAAAGGCCAGGGCAAAGAGGTGCATCTTCACTGCCCTCCTAAATGTATATAAGGAAGGGGCATGATGTACCTCGAGGGGGAGGCTATTCCATAGTCTGGGGGCCATCACAGAAAAGGCTCTCTCCCAGGTGCCCACCAACTGCACTGTTGATCCAGCCCCCACCTCCACGTGATCCAGATCAGAAGGTTAAAGTTATTCTGGATCTACTGGTCCTGATCAAAATTAGGTAGTTGCAGAAAGGGCCTTTATGGCATTATTAAGACCCTATTCTTTGTGGAACGTGCACTGGACTTGTACCTATACCCTTGTGAAGGGGATCACTCTCCTTTCCAGGACTGGATGCATACGTTCATGTATAGCACATTCCTCTAGAAGATCAGCTCTGCAGTTTCACAGAACCAGTGCGTCCTTGGATTCATTTAAGGGAAGAAACATAGAAGTCATTGGCCTTCTAGGTGGACTGTGTTCAAGAGATGTGCACAGATTTTTGTAACATTCATTATTTGGATGAATTTGGACATCCGTACATGAATAGAATGTTACAACATTCATACATTAACATTCATATTAATACAAATGTTTTGAAACATTTGTACGAATAGTCCAGACATTTGTTAAACTGGGGATACATCTCAGATATGTATTGGATACATATTGGATAGATATCAGATATGTATGGATTTGTACTGGATATTCATACAAATTTGTACAAATACATTCGTAGCAAATAGAATCCTACCACATTCGAAGGGGATCTATTTGAAAGAAAAGAAATTTTCTTGCATTTGATTTGCTACAAATCAAATAGAAAAAAAAGATTCATGCATATCCTTTGTATGCTGTGCTAAAAGTCTTCCTAGGAGAGATAATAATAATAATAATAATATTTATTTGTATACCGCCCTGTGGCGAACCAATCCGGGCGGTTGACAACAATAAATATAAAAACATATAAGAATAAAACATTATGGTCCCTCCCCCCCTTAAAAAGTATTAAACAATATGACAAATTAAAATACAGTATCAAAAATATAAAACAAAATATAAAACATAATTAAATGGGCTAACAGCCCTAATATCCCTCCGGAGCTCCTCAACCAACATTTATTATGGGTCCACGAGGGGAATGAGGGGGTCAGGAAGCCCGAGCCGGGATGGTTGATCTGGGGAAAATTAATCTGGAAAGGCCTGCCGGAAGAGAGCCGTCTTGACAGCTTTTTTAAAGCTGTCTAGTGATGTCAACTGACGGATCTCATCCGGCAGGTCGTTCCAGAGTTTGGGGGCGACAGCAGAGAACGCCCTCTGGGAGGTCGCCGCAAGCCTGGATTTTACAGGCTGCAGTAAATTCCTCCCAGAGGAGCGGAGAGCGCGGGGAGGATTGTACGGGAGAAGGCGGTCCCTGAGATAGCTTGGACCCAAGCCATTTAGGGCTTTAAAGGTAATAACCAACACCTTGTACCGGGACCGGAAGCTAATAGGCAGCCAGTGTAAGGACCTAAGAACCGGAGTAATGTGGTGTGAGAGATGTGCATGAATGGGTTTTTTTGACATTTTATTCAAATCGAATCGAATACTCAGAAATCCAATCCAATTCAAATCTTCTTAAATTCGAATTTAACAAGATTTAATTTGAATTGACCAAATTTGAATACTTGTTTGAATTTTTTATTCAAATCTGCACATACAAATGTTGACAACATTCATATGTGCCCGTATGCATTTTCCCACAACCGTACACATCTGTTCGTGTCCGTACGCATCTGAATGCATCCCGTAGTTATCTTGTATGCAACCAGTCTTCATCCCGTACAGATCTGTACAAATGCGTACAGATGTGGGAAAGATGCAGATCGTCAAGTACGCATTGTGTACAAACCCGTACACATATGAATGTCTGTATAATTCAAACAAACAAATCCAAAATTCAAAATTCAATTCAAATATTTACATTCAAATTTTGGGACGTTTGATTTGAGTTTGAATGTTGAAATTTGGCACATTTGATTGGATTTCGAATGCCCACAGACACGCGTGCACATTCCTACTTCCAAGATGCATTTTTTCCTAATTATTTTCTTCCTTTTTTCTTTTTTTATAATAACATCAACATAAACAAATATAAAAAACAATAACATCATAACAATATACAGTGAAACATAGCATACACATACATCCCTCTACTTTGTGTGCGTGTACTCAGTTGACAACATCATATAGATGTTCTCCTTCACCTTTTGATATACTATTAGTTGGACCAAAGAAATAATCTTAATATTTCATCTCTCAGAATTTCTGGAACTTGAGATTTAGTCAAATAGTTCAATAATTCTTTCCAGTTATTCTCTGTCTTGGAGCACAGTTTCAGTCCTTGGCTTTTAAATCTTTACTTCCTCCATCTTCTCAAATCTATATTGTCTATTATCTACTTGTACCAATTATCTAATGTCCATTTAGCACTCTCTTCCATCCTAATAAACACACCATGAATACTCTCACCTATTCACTTAATGTTATACTGACCTAGCTTTTCTTGCTATTAATTTGAAGGTTTTTTATAATTGCAAGATGGGAGTCAGAAGTAGAAGCGTCCTACTCGAACCAATGCATGCTCACTCCTCCAATTCTTTTCTTCCCTTAGTACTATTACTAGCTATTGGGGGTGTGTCATAGCTGGAGGCCACTGTGCACTGTGGAATTGCCCACCACCATTAGTCCGAAACGGACAATGCAGCAGAAGCAGTTCGTGCTGTTTAAGGTAAGCAAATTATCCCATATTTCTACAATTTTATTCCAGCCCATGTAGCACTGTCTGGTAAACATGAGCCATGAAGGCTAGAAGTAGCCCACAGCAAAAGGTGTCTGCATTTGAAGAAATCTAAGAAGGGTGCTTGGAGTGAGTGTTGCATTCCCCAGCAGGCATGAGACCACCAAAAATGGACATGTGACGTCCAGAGTTGTGTTTCTGGGTGTCTATAACAGTCATGGGGGGGGGGGTTCCACTGACCTCCCTTAATCTGGATCTCTAAGATGATCCGGATTTAAGGAATAAGTACTTCTCTTAATCCGGATATAGTAGATCCAGATTAAGGGAAGTACCCAATGTATTTCCACTGGTAGTCTAGCACCCAATAGCAATGGGTGCTAGCTTGCTCGCAGTGGAAATGCCAGAGCACCCATATGGTAAATCTGGATCTACCCACATGGGGCCCGCCTGTCACTCCAAGTGTTTTGGGGGACAGGGGGTGCAATCTCTGTAGACGCTCCAGAGAATCTCCAGAGCAATCTGCCACAAACTTCAAAGATTCTCTGGAGACTTTGACAGCGGCATTGCTCTCGCGTGGGGTCCTCTTAGGAGGCTGTGTTTTTCTTTGAAGGCAACTTCAGAGGAACTTCGGAGGAACTTTGGAGCCAGCTTCAGAGAATGTGTACAGGCTTCGAAGCTTTGAATTGCTCCCCCTCCCCCCGAGCCACCCATAGACCCCATTGCCCAATTGTGGTGGAAACAGGCTCTGTATAATCCGGATTTGATGCCTGAAGACCCCACTGTAGACCCCTTTAATGGGGTGTGCAAAAGGGAGGTACCCAGTCCACTTGCTGGTCCAGTATATTGGCCAGTACAGAATTGGCCAAAATCAGTTTGGCCTTTAATGGGGTCTACAGGGAAACCAGATTACAGGTCTTGAAGGACCCATATGATCCGGATTTCCCTAGAACAGGTGGAAACAAATATGGCTCTAATGAGGACTGTAGTGGAAATAGGGTCTTCCTGTTCTGAGCCAAATGGGTCCTTAATGGGTACTTAACAGATACTTAGTGGATACTTAGTGCTAGTGGAAAAACACCAATAGATGACACTTCTTCTATATTTCACAAAACAGACTAGGGCCCTTTTTGCAGGTGGTGTTATGTCAAGGGTTAAATGTGGTCAGAAACTAAAATTACAGTGAGCTAGACTTCAAGGTTGTTGCTGTTTGTAGTATTGCCTTTCCCAGATGAGTCTATTTCAGAAGTAACCATAACACGTAGATTTCATGTTCCGTGTTGATATTACACAGCTGTACAATGACGCAATTCTAAACTGGGCTATGTGTTCTGATTAGATTACGTGTGTAGACCAAGGTTGAATACTGTTATCATATACTTGGCTGTTCTGTAAATATGTTTTTTCTCATTCTGACTTATGTTATCCATGCCAAAACTGTATCTACTGAATAGTGCTAACCCTTCCACTTGTGGAATGAACACCTTGTCTGTTTCCAGTCCGAATCCACTATTTGCAATCTTTGACATGATATACCAAACCAAGGAGCAGACTGGAACACTTCAGGAGCCTGAGACCTTTTTGCACTACAGCCTTAGTGCAGTAAGGCTAGGACACGTGGGGACGGATTCCCCATTCACACCTAGGCAGGTAAGGAACACATGGACATGTGTTCCTACCTGCCTGTGTGCCAAAGGGGAATCCACCCCTGCGAGGTTTATCCTGAAAAGGCTGGCGGGAGGACAGGCCGCCCCTCCCAGGCCTGCCCCCATTGGGTCAAATTCCTTCCCCGGTCCCACGGGTTCTAGGGGACCAGATTGTGTCCCCTAGAGCCTGCAGGAACCCCCCAGGCACCCACCCATCCAGGCACGGGCCTATGCGGGGATGTGCACACGCATGAGGCACTTATCTTGTGATTGCCAGGTTCCAAAGTGGCCAGTGCAGCCAGCAGCATTGTGCATCTGCACGTGCTGTCGGCTGTCGGCTCTGACTGGGGACAGCCGTGAACACCCTGGTCTGGGTGTAGAGCGTGATTTCGTGCACTACACCTGGAACATGAGTGGGCGCCCTGGGGCAGGCTGGGGCAGTTCTGAACGGAACCACAAGCCCAGCAAAGGAAATGCTCCATCCCAGGACATCCTACACGCGTTCCTCAGACGCTCATGTGGAAAGTCCTTTGCTGTTCTGGGTGGACCAGAACAGGCTCTGCACCCCCCGAAAAGTCTGTTCATTTTGGACAACCATTGGCTAGGATAAGGAACCAAATGATGGTGGGGATTCAAAGAGAATTTGAAGCCTAGCACACAAATGCACATTTCCAGCACATTCGCTTTGATGCAAATTGAAATTTGGGGGGGGGGGAGGGTTCATACACATCCCTATCAAGGATTCCTGAATATTTGATTAATATTTGAACTAAAAATCTGTCAAACCTCCAGTCGCTGCATCTGTTGATAAGGCTATCTGCCATTTTGCATGAGTTGCCTGCTCTGTAAACATTGCAAGATCACCAGGTCCCAAAATGCATGAATTCTCTTATCTGGGAATACCGGGTTCAATTCTGCCCTCCCCCATGAAGCCAGCTGGGTAGCCTTGGGCTAGTCACAGCTCTCCTCTGAGCTCTCACAGCCCCACTTACCTCACACGGTGTTCTGTTGTGGGGAGAAGAACAGAAAAGCTTTGTCAGCCACTTTGAGTCCCCTTAAATGGGTGAGAATAGCGGGGTAGAAAAGCCAACTCTTATTATTATTATTATTATTATATGATCCTGAAGGATCATACGGGTCCTTCAGGATCGAAGGTACAAATTTGCAGTGCTTGTCACTGTTAGATTTGTTAAACAGGTAGGCCTCATTTCCTGAAAGCAGGAATGACATGGAAGAATCTGGGGCTAAATTGGATTGTCTTTTATTGTGTCAGGGCTCATCCCCATGCTGAAAATATTCCAAATTATTCCGAGTCCTAATACGGGCTACATGTGAGACAATACGTGTTAAAAAAAAAAACCTTAACAAATGTACTACATCCGAAATAAGGAGCTAGCACGTATTTTCCTGGGGTCATGCAGATGCTCCTGGGTTATTTGGGGTGGAGCTTGGCGGACGCAGTATTAACGGGCATGGTTTCACCTCTGCTCCCTGTTCCTGCCATGCCATGTGCACTGCGATCAGACCCTGGCAATCTGTTGACTGTTAAGCCACATAATAGTAGTGAAATTAAAAGGCTTTTCCCTCCTTCAGAATTGGTTGATCTGAAAGTGATCGAGACACGTTGACCTGAATTGGGAGAAAATTTTGAGCCAGTTGCGAGTGCCCACTGTCATGCTAATCTGTGACAGCCAAGGAAGGGAATGATCTGTTTTTATTTATGCTTTCAGCTAACTTTTGGTTATGCTTTTAACTGTGGCGGCCAGGGAAAGGAATGATCTTTGTGTTCGTGGAGGTGCAACTGAGGTGTTTGCCTGTCATTGCTGCAGCTGTTTGCCTGTCATCGCTGCAACTGGTCGGACGGGTTATGGTCGCGTCAACCCGGCTTCCTATCGGGGAGAGGGTGGGTGGAGTGAAAAAGATGCGGGTTCAAGCTGTGGCTTCCATGGGGTCAGGGACATACCATTTGAATCCGTGTTGCCCCAAACCACATGAGGATGCTTTATTGTGAGTTACAGTGTGGATTTTTATGACACGTGTCACAAGTGAAGCAACCGGCTTTCATGGGGATGCGCCCTCAGTTGTTATATTTGGTTTTTAATATTGTAATCCACCCTGAGATAAAACTTTGCCTTTGTCCTCCCTCCCTCCCTCCCTCCCTCTCTCCCTCCCTCCCTCCCTCCCTCCCTCCCTCCATCCATCCATCCATCCATTTTCCAGGCCTTAGAAGACAGGCAATGGAGCACTGTTTGCATTTAAGAACTTTTTAATCCAATTCCAAAATGAAATACTGGACTCCAAAGGAATCTCAACAACAGCTCTGAATCTTCTGTAATTTGAGGTGTAGTGTTGATGATTAAAATAAAACACCAAATCATTTGGAACTATGTTGTGGAATGCTGTGTGTATCTATTTGTATTGGTACCTAAGAGTTAGGACAGTGAGATCAGTGAGATGGAAGGAAGGACTCAGTTTTGAGGCCTCCCTTTTGCTCTCACTAAACTCCTTTTTTTTATACACATTTTGGCATCTTTGGGTGATCTCTGAGGATGGGCCAGCATTTTCTAGAATCACTGGCCCTGGAGAAGGAGATAAAGAGCATGGCTGCATTCCATGGTTGAACAAGGTTCAAGAGCAGTTTCAGAAGCTGCCCTGAGGGCTTGTTGCTCACATTCATTCATGCTGCCTCCATGTGAAGCCACAGCAATGGCAGAATCCAAAGATGTAGCCATCTTCATCTCCATCAGGAGCATGGGGGTCAAGTTTAGAAACTAACAAGAGAGAAACAAGCTGGTACCCTGAGCTTTCCTTTTTGCACTTACCTTAAAAATGAAGACAGGGGGAACCCCCTGTTTGGTGCCTCCACACTGCACATGGATGGTTGTTTTTGTTTGTTTTGTTTTGTTTTTTAAAAACTAGAAATGGCTCTATGTTTGCCCAAGTTCCCCCTGTGACTATAGGTGTGGAGCAGTTAAATGTGTCAGGAAAGATCATTGCTCTGTCAACTTTCTTCCATCCAGATGAATGTGCCTGGCAAATAAGCAAGCTGAAGATGAATGTATTTTCCTTTGTTCTTCTTTTTTATTGCATCAAAAGAAAAGGGAGGTGGTCTTTGGGTCTTCGCTTTCCAACCAACTCAAAGACTACACAATGAAATAAATCTTTTAAATCCTATCCCATCCGGAAATTCCCTCCCAAAGCCTCTATTGGTTTAAGAAGAGACTTTAGGTTACAGCCTATCTGAAGTGCCTCCCCTAATTAATTTGCATCTAATTTATTCACAGTAAGGAGGAGATTTTACTATTTATGAGCCTGCTACGCAGCCGTGTTTGCAGCAAAAAAGACCCCAGTTCGAGCAGCGGTCAACTAACTGGCTAGAACCAGTTTCCATCCTTGACTTGTAACAGACCTGAGTGTTATGGATGGGACACACACCCTTCACCAGTCACAGAAAGGGGATGCTTAGGTCAACGTTCTCAGTGTTAGCACCCACTCTGGAACACATGGATCACATGATGGATCACATGATGTGTCTCATGGCATGGTTGTCCTGGTCACAGGGCCTGCACCCAGAATTCAGACATGGCTGCTGTCCAGCAGTCATTCACATTTAGGGATTGGGAAGGGTTCAAATACACTAAGTGTGTGCAAGCTCAGATGCTTGGTGCATTTGAGGCCATTTCACCCAAGGCTTTCCATGGACAAGAAGCCAAGTGTGAAAAGGCCTGATGGCTTGCATATATTCTCTCTCTCTCTCTCTCTCTCTCACACACACACACACACACACACACACATAATTAAACTTTGGCTGCCAACTCATATTATTTCGAAATAAAAAGTTTTGGACCAATACGAGGAAATCAGAGCTATCAATGTCTATGAATCCTGTTGTGGTCACCCTCTGGAGAGCAGCTGCTGGGAGAATGTGTGCAGAAAAACACTGCTTGCTCACGTCCTGCTGGTTGTCTTCCTTGTGCAACTGGCTGGTGTCAGAACGCGTTGGCCACAGATCTGTTCGAGTGGGACATTTCCAGTGTCCATGCATTCTTCTGCTGTTATGTTCTTGTGTAATCTAGAACAAGATATGTGCATGTGCCATAGATTCGCACTGCTGTGATCAATCATGGCTCAGAACAAGCATTCTGGGCCACAACCATGGTACACTGCATGGACCATACTGGTGCCTATCTGCATGACAGCCAGTCCTCCACAGCCTATCTTCAATGCCAAGGAACTAAAGTTACCTGACCTCAAAGTTAATGGGTCAGAGATTCATCAACTAAACTGTCTGCATGGCTGCAGCTGGAAATAGGACACCACCTGATCCACAGAGAGACTACATTAAAATGGTCTCCAGCTACAGTATTTCCAGGCATGGCCCCTGCATTTATGAGCAAACCAGACATGACCATTCATTCTGAGATCACATGGAATATGTGGATTTTGCCTCAAGGAATATGTGGATTTTGCCTTTATCTATTTAAATTGTACGCAAAGCTTCTCCTGAGGCTTTTTCGCACATGGGGTTTTCCAATGCGTGCAAGACAGCCTCGAACGCGGCATACGCATTGCCGCAGCGGGGCTTGCGCTCTGACGTGTCCGGAGCTGTCTTGCACGCGTTCGAGATGTAGAGCACTTTAAAGTGCTCTACATCCGTTCCGGCACGGACGAAGCGCCTGCAGCCATTCAGGGAGAGAAGCATTCACTCATGTTTCTCTCTCCCTGACAGCCGCGGGCTCCCCTCCCCCGCCGGCGCTGGCTGACAATCAGCTGATTGCCTGCTTTGCCGGCTGCGGGAGCCTCGGCAGCCGTCTCCCCGCCCCTTGCCGGCGTTTGCCGGCTAAGGCACTTCAGAATGCTTTGAGCGTTTACACGCGTTCCTGCGCTCCTATGTGTGAGTGCTGAAAGCGTCCTGAAGTGCCTTAGGCTTCCCGTCCTACACCTGTTCCAAATGGAATGAGTGTAGTGCGAAAATGCCTCTGGGCTACCCCAGTTGAGGAAGGCAGAAGTGACAATATATTCCTCTTTCTAATAAAATCTTCCAAACATGTGGCAAGTAATAAATGTATAAATGTGGAGAACACCCTGAGAAATGTAATGTTCCTTCAGAAAGTCATATCATGGCCACCAACAAAAAGCGTTTGCAGTAGGTGATGTTTTTATTCAAATTGCTATGCATTTAAGATTACAAGGAAGCTGACAGGTTAAGTCACTTTTCAACTCAAAAGCTCACGTTTCCTGAAATCCAAAGGACACCAGATGACTCTTGTATTTTGGATATTTGTAGTTTCTAAAGTCAAGCAGGGTTTTTTATCCTCTTCATGGTTCTTCCCCTTTATTTTGCAAAACTGCAAAAAGTAAAAGATGGCATTGTGACTCCTTCCTTCCTTCCTTCCTCCCTCCCTCCCTCCCTTCCTTATGCTAGTGCATTTCACCACCTAAAATAATTACAAACTTAGAGAAGCCTGTTAGAGAAGTTCTGTTTTTCTACAATATTGTGTTTCTCTAATATGTAATTTTAACACAATAATAAAACTAACCAAAGATAGCATCTATGCAAGTCTAGGAGTAGGGATGTGCATGGTTATTATTATTATTATTATTTTGGCATTCAATTCAGAACGATATTGAATTGAATGTTCGAAAATCCATATTCATACAAATAAATCACATTCGAATGTGATAAAATTCTATTCAATATGAATATGATATGAACAGATATGTATCTGAGCATTTGGTGGACCACTGTGTGTGACAGGATGCTGGACTAGATGGGCTGTGGCCTGATCCAGCAAGGCTTCTCTTATGTTCTATGTTCTTATGACATGAACAGAAATGTATCTGATACAAATAGATACATATCTGATACAAACAGATATGTATCTAATATGAATAAATATGTCTCCAATATGTTTCCCAAGTTTAACAAATATCTGAACTATTCTTACAAATGTCTGGAAACATTCGTATTCATTTGAATGTTAGCATATGAATATTGTAACATCTGAATCAAGTTCAAATGTCCAAATTCGGCTGAATTATCATGCATATCCCTATCTAGGAGTCCTTCACACTTTCTCCCAATGCATCTTCCATATAGGCCTTAGCAGCATTTACATTCATACGTTGTCATCAAACTCACTGAGTGATCTTTGGGTTTTCCACTGTCACTAGTGGGTACTTAATGGGTACTTCTAGTGACAGTGGAAAAACACCCTTTCTTGACCAATATAACCTAGACTCTTTTTGCACAAACCTTAATCCAGACTAAGGCTGAATTTGCAATTAAGGCTCTGCTACAGAATATCTGTTACGGATATGCACAAATGTATTTTTGGCATTCGAATCTGAGTAGATTCAAATGTCCAAAAATCCAATTCAATTCAGATATTTAAGACCCAAATGTCATAAAATCCTATTCGAATGCAGATTATTCAAATCTGTACATGTTAGATTCATATTTAAAGATATGAATGTTGACAACATTTGTATTTGTTATACATATCTGTGCACATTCCATAAAAATTGCGTCCATCCCGTATTATCCCATATGCATACCATTTTAATCCCGTATTTTAAGCGCAAGCTATGTACGTCAGATACGAACCTACACATTCCAATTATTCAAAAATCCGTATTCGAGTTCAAATGTGCAAATTTGGATTTTTGAAAATCCGATTCGAGTCAGATTCAAATACAATATTCTAATTTTTGAATATTCATGCACATCCCTAGACCTTACTGATCTAGCTTCATCTGCACTAGACGGAATGTGATCTGGATTAACGGGGGGGGGGACTTAATCTGGATCTCTGGTAGTATCATTTAATAAGTCAAAGTACAACAGAGGGTGATGCATTTTCAGGTCTGGGAACCAAAACTTTAAAGAATAAATAAATAAATGTTCTAATACATTCCAAACAAACGGAAAAAGCCAATAGAAGCTTAACTTTGGGTGACTTGAGCCAAAAAATAAAAATAAAATTCTGACTTTTTAGACTTCCTCTTCCAGATTACAGTCAATCCTGTGTAGCCAGAGTGTACTAACAAAGAGAGGGCTTCTCTAGGCTGCACAAAGATGCAGGTGAAAGAGGCCCAAAAGAGGACCATAACTTGAAACAATGGTAAGTGCAGAAAGGCTCAACATCTTCCATTTGCATTTTGATTCTTAGGTGCACACATTAAAAAGTGTCTCAAAAGCAACCTATAGGTGGCACCATGTGACAGAACTGCCCGGTTCATGTTCTCATCTCACCTCTAAGCTACACTAAAGGACAAAGACTGGACTTTGAACGTGCATTTTATGGTCTTTAATGTGGATTAGAGATGAGATGAGACCTCTAGCAGGTGATAAAACACTGTTCAACTCCTTTTTTGTATAATCTATGGGAATGTTGCCTTTGCTAACCTATGAGAACATAAGAGAACATAAGAGAAGTCCTGCTGGGTCAGGCCACAGCCCATCTAGTCCAGCATCCTGTCGCACACAGTGGCCCACCAATTGCCCATGGGCATCTCAAGCAGAGACGAGGACAAACCTTTGCCTGCTCTGGGCTGGGAACTCAAGCATCTGCATGCCCTTGCAACATTGCAATGACATGGACTTGCTTACAATCAACTCCTGGACCATCCCAGCCGCCCTGACAGTCCACATCCCAAAATTGCTTCCTCTCCCCTAGTTGAATAAATAGAGGACGGGGGGGGGGGGGGAGTAGGGATGTGAACAATTTATTCATGCGCTTGATTTGAATCAAATCAAATGCAAGGAAGTTCAAATAGAGCCCCTTCAAATGTGGTAGGATTTGAATTTCATACAAATCTTCTTTGAATGCTATTCAAATCCGATTTGAATCCCTGCTGCCATTTGCGCCTATGAATCCCGCACCGATCCCCTATGGACCCACTCTGAGTGCATCAAATCTGCTCTGAATCTGCTTTGATTCCGTTCTGAATCCAGTCTGAATCTGCTGCAGATGTGACTGGGCCGCCCTTTCCCGCCTCCCCATATTCACAAATATAACAAAGCCCTTGGAGGCACGTGATGTACACATGGCACACGGGTGCGGAGAAGGTTTGAAAAAGAAAAGAATTCAGAAAAATGTTAAAATTCAAATCATTGTAGCCCTGAAACCTTGATGCTAATAAAACACATTCTGACAGAACCCAATATTTAAAATTCAAAAAATTGAGGAAAATATCTCTCAAGGTACAGAAACACCCGTCAAAATGGAGGAGCCCCAACCCCAAACTGAAAGTACTCAAAATTCTATTTTCAAATTTCAGGTTTCTGAAAAGTTATACTTTAAAGGAATCTTAGGCCCATTTCTGGGTCTAATCTTGTGAGAGAGAAAAGATGGAAGCTAATACTTACTCATGAACAAGAAGCTTTAGCATTCAAGGCTATATCAAATACATTTTTTAATGCTTCGAGGTCTTGTTGGGAAATTGCACTGAAAAAAAATATCACAAATTGTTAGACAGCAATCAGGAGATTTCAGAAAAGCATGCGACATACCTCTTTATCAGTTCCATAGAACGGTCTATGGGTATTTAAGCACTGGCTGCAGAAACCCCATTAGGAACAGATATAGGACACATAAATACATATAAGACTTACCTTCCACATTGGGGGGCAGATCCGGGACTCTTAGCAGTTCTTAACGAGGTCTCACAGCCGAAAGATCCGGCTTCTGGGAAGACCTCAAAAATTAGGTCTTCCATCCAGCCCCTCGCCTCAATCCACTTGGAAGCAGGACGCTTCCGCACACAGAGAGGCAAAGGGCCGGACGTGCCAGTGGCCGCCATCTTGGGAAGGGCAGAGCAGGCTGGTCCGCCTCCTTCTGCCCTTCCCCCATGTGCCATGTGCCGGCAAAAACACATGGTGACTGGCAGCTGCATGCTCCCGTCCCATGGCTTTGGGGGCGGCGTCGGCAGATCCCCTTTGGAATGGGTGCTGTGACCTCCACACAGCACCCAGGGGATCCATCTGGCCCGATCCATCCTCCCTGCTTGTGTGCAGATGCGTGGGGCCTCCGAGGATCCATCTCTATTTCGGATGGATCCTCAGGAGGACAGATCACCAGGAAATGGATTTTCTTAAATCCGTTTCTCGGCAGCAGGTGCGGAAGCACCCTGTGGTAACAAAAAATTCATGTTCACTTTGCAATCAAGACAAATATCTGAATGTTCATTTTAGTGTTGAATTGTTCAAACATTCACATGCATGCTGGAAATTTTTTGCTGCTTCTTTCCAATGAAAAATACTATTTTCTCCAGTTAAAAACAGTGAAAGTGCAAAAATTTGATCACATTTTTGTATTCACAAGCCAGGAACATTGTTCACTTCATTCAAATTTGTATACCTCAAGGGTTGTCACAAGGCAGAGGGATCAGCCCTGTTCTCACTCTCTCAAGGAAGGACTAGAAACAATGGGGTGAAACTGCAGGGGAAAAGATTTAGTTTAGATGTTAGGAAAAAATTTCTAACAGTAAGAGTGATCAACCAGTGGAACAGGCTGCCACGGGAGGTGGTTGGTTCCCTTTCGATGGAGGTCTTCAAGCAGAGACTGGACGGCCATCTGTCTGAGATGGTTTAGGAGATCCTGCCTTGAGCAGGGGGTTGGACTCGATGACCCAGGAGGTCCCCTCCAACTCTACCATTCTATGATTCTATGATTCTATGATCTATTCGGTCTCATCACAGTGATCCTATTGGTCATTTTGATGGTTATTTGCGTTCTTATTTACCAAATAAAGCTGTTGATCACCAGCCTCAGAATATATTAATATTTCACAAAGCGTTCAAAGCAGCACTCAGCATGCATCCAATGTTACTGGGAAAATTACTATTAAACTGTACTGTCAGATCCAGTAATAAGTATGAAATAATAATGAGTGATGATACAGCAATATTATACACATTTATTCAATGTTCTATTTCTATGCCACCCTAATTCCCAGTTCCATGCAATTAAAAAGATAAATAACATAATGCAAGAACAATAAAATAAAAATAATTTGGAGATCCCCAAATGCAACGGTGAGTAGATGAATCTTTACTAGACGATAAAAAAAACAGGCCCTGGTCATACCTTCACATTAAATCTTCTTCAGTTCATCTTCCGATCTTACTGCTTACACCTTTTCATTTCTATCCCTTTTCTTTATGGACTTAACCACCCTCTATTTGGACTTTCCTGAATAGAAAGTCCAGAAATAAAATGGATAGAAATGAAAAGGTGTGAGCAGTCAAACCTGAAGATGGACTGAAGAAGGTTTAAAGTGAAAGTGTGACCATTGCTTCAGTATTGATATCTGAGGTAAATTCTCTGAACTCAGTAGTATAATTCTCAAGAGGCTTCCATTCTTTACATATAGGCCCAATGGACTGGAGTAAAATTGAATGTCTTTGTTTGTCCACACTGAAAAGGTTTTAATCCACAGAATACCAATGATTTGTTCCACACAGAGCTACTATCTCGTTTCAGACTAACCTAGGACCTTTTTGCACTAGGCCCAGAATGGGGCATACAGTATGTACTGTGTGGAGTTGCTTCCATCCCAGAAGAGCCTCTGTATGTGTTGGACCATCCCCTGGTTGTAAAGCTATGGAGCACCAAAATGTACTTCACAGCTATGCTAGCCACCGGCTAGCACATTCCGGCATGCACCTGTTTGCACCTCTTCCAGGAGATGGTTGTGTAAGGTTGCATGCAATGGGAGGCACACATGTCTACTACTACCATCCCACAGTAATGTGGTCACTGCTAATAAAGTGGTGATCACACTTCCCTGGCAGGTAGGGAACTGCTGGGTAGGTTTGGGATGGATTAGGTGTCCAAAGATGGAGGTGCCTCAACCATCACAAAGGTTTGATGGCTATTGCACCAAGAGAAGGTGTGGAAAAGCTCCTATAGTCTAAATGGTGTGCTGGATAGGGATAGTTCACCCCCAACCCCCCAAGACCATCCTGTCTGCATTGCACTGGGCAACAGAGGGGATATAGTGCCCAAATGGGTGTTGTATCCCATGCCACCAGCAAACCTTTCAAAAGCACTCTACTGGTGGAGCATATCAGATCATGTGGAATATATGGATGGCGTGCCTCAGCTGGTCATCCACAATCAATGCTAGAAATATGCGGTTTCTGTTCTTGCAAACAAAAAGTGTCTGGCTGACAACTTCAGAGCTTGAGAACTGCTCTTTTTAGCTGTCAAAGCTGGGCCACAACTTTCAGCATGGCATCTACTATCCCTGACGACACAGAAATCATGGCAGGGGAACTTCCATTTCCTGGCTGTGATGTTTGCTGACATCAAGGCTGCATTACCACTTGACTTTTTAAATCTGGGTAGGACTTTTTAAATCCAAATTCAGCACCACGTGCACGTTCTAGGTGTTCCCATTTCCTTGATGATAACACGGGGTGAATGCAAAAACTGGCATTCCCACTCAAACGGCAAAAACAAAAAACAAAAACCCGGCACAGAGAAGCAGGACCTTTTAATTCCTGCCTTGTCCAACTCCTGTTAAGCCTGCCCTGCGGAATCAGCTACCTCCCTGCCAGTTCTCTTTGTTTGCACTTAAACAGGGGTTAGCAAAGGCTCCAAAGTCCCTCCAAAGGCAACTTCGGAGATTAGCAAAGGCTCTGAAGACAAACCCCTTGCAAGAGCGTGCATATTAATTAGCTCCTTGTGAGCAGGGATGAGTCAGCCTCATTAATATGCACCTCTTTCCATGCCTGAAGGTAACAGTCCGCTTTGTTCTCCCTTTGTTCTCGAAGGTTTGTCTTAGGAGCCTTTGCTAATCTCTGAAGTTGCCTTCGGAGGGACTTTGGAGCCTAAGGCAACTTCGAAGTAACTTCCAAATGGCTTCCAAATGACTTCGAAATGACTTTGAAGCTTAGGTTTGGGGGCTCCCCCCCCCATGGGTGCCCCCTCCCCCTAGCCTCCTCTAGACCTCATTGCCAAACTAAAGTGGAAACAGGCTCCCTTTAATCTGGATTTTCTGGCTGAAGACCCCATTTTAGACCCCATTAATGGGGTCTACAGAAAATCCAGGTTAAAGGCTGAGATGTACCCATATGATCCGGATTTCCCCAGCAGCGGTGGAAACAAATGTGTCCCAAATGGGTGCTGTGGTGGAAATGGGGTCATCCTGCTCACACCCAAATGGGTCCTTAATGGGTGCAAAAATGGGTACTTTCTGCCAGTGGAAAAACACCCATAGTTACACTTGTTCAACCCTAGTGTTTCTAGGAATCTTGACCTGTTACATTGCAAAATAGGGATGTGAATGAATTTGTTTTGGCAGGGGATGGGTGTGCAGGGATTGGTTGATTCGTATTGAATTTAATGCAAGCAAATTCGTACTCATTCAAATAGATTCCCTTCGAATGTGGTAGTGTTCAAATTCAGTGTGAATATTTGATACGAATTTGATCTGAATCGTCACTTCAAATCACATATGAATCCCCTATGTGTCCCATACAAATCCCCTACATATTTGATACATAATCCCTACATATCCACTCTGAATGCGTCAAATCCACCCTGAATCCACTTCAAAACTGCTCTCAATCCACTTTGAATCCACTCTGGATCCACTGGCATAGCTCCTTCCCACCTCCCAAGGTTCACAAATGTATTGAAGCTTGATACAAATGTTCTGAAGCACTCTATTTGAATTTGAATGTCAATCTTCGAATATGCAACCATCCAGTTCAAATCTGATTCGTACCAATTTTGAATTTTATGAATATTCCTGAACATCCCTACTGCAAAATTCACACCATGTTGATGACAGTGTTAAAGAAATTAGTATTAAAATTACTCACTTTATTTTACCTGCTGCAAGCCCATTGCGATAAAAATTCAATAATGAATTGGATTTACAATTTGAACCTCTTGCATCTGATGAACACGGTGAATTCAGTTGATTAACAAAAACTGTCTTCAGTTGCTTCAGTGCATTAGAAATGGAATAATCATTATTTTGGTATGAACCGAAATGACTCCTTTGCTTTAGTTGGCTAAGCAATGTCCTCAACATATGACAGTTTCCAATTTGGAAATTGCTAGGATCTTGACCAGACATTCTTTGATTTTGTTGTTGAAGCATTGCATTGACCACCTCTTGTAATAGCCTACGATATCCATTGTCCATCTGGCTTTGCATGCCCATGGATGGACCCCATCTCACTTCATTCTTCATTGAGGGTCCACCTCTGCTTTGACCAAATTCTTGAATTATGCTAACAAGCACATCGCCAGCCTTGTGGCAATATGTGCTAGAAGACTTCTTATTTTCTTCTATTTTATTGACCTTGAATAAAGACACATCTTCTCTGACCAATGGTTCTTCAAGTCTAGGTGATTCATTATTTTCTGTATTATCTCTTGACTGGGACTTGACCATAGATATATCCACTTTGATCCTAGGATTGCTTGTTGTATCATCATCCATTGGTTGTTCAGGTCTATCTGCCTCGATCTTGAACGTACGCCAAGTACTTTTTGCCTTACTGGGCATTTTTGGCACATAATAAGAGGGTTCCATAGGTGATTCATCATTTTCTGTATTATCTCTTGACTGGGACTTGACCTTAGATATACCCACTTTGATCCTAGGATTGCTTGTTGTATCATCATCCACTGGTTGTTCAGGTCTATCTGCCTCGATCTTGAACGTATGCCAAGTACTTTTTGCCTTACTGGGCATTTTTGGCATATAATAAGAGGGTTCCATAGGTGATTCATCATTTTCTGTATTATCTCTTGACTGGGACTTGACCTTAGATATACCCACTTTGATCCTAGGATTGCTTGTTGTATCATCATCCACTGGTTGTTCAGGTCTATCTGCCTCGATCTTGAACGTACGCCAAGTACTTTTTGCCTTCTTGGATGTTTTTTTCACAGAATAAGAGAATTCCACAGATGATTCATCATTTTCTGTATTATCTCTTGACGGGGACTTGGCCCTAGATATACCTGTTCCAATCTTTCGATTGCTTGTTGTAGGATCATCCATTGGTTGTCCGGGTCTATCTGCCTCGATCTTGAATGTACGCCAAGTACTTTTTGGATAACTGGGCATCTTTGGCACAGAATAGGAGGATTCCATAGGTGATTCATTGTTTTCTGTATTATCTCTTGCCTGGGATTTGATCATAGATATGCCTGCTTTGATCTTTGAATTGCTTGTTGTATAATCATCCATTGGTTGTTCAGGTCTATCTGCCTCAGGCTTGAACATACGCCAAGTACTTTTAGGTTTACTGGGCATTTTTTGTATAGAATAAAAGGATTCCGTAGTTTTGGGTTTTTTATTCTCATTGTATAGGGTAGGAAAGCTTTTAGATAATGTAGTGAGCCATTTTTCACTTTCCAGACATCCACTGCCAAACGAATCTCTGCTTTCACCACTTTTCACCCACTCATTTTCTTTTAGTTTCCTTAAAAATGTCCTGGCCACTGGGCATTGTAATATTAATGAGCCACCTTTCTTCTGGCTTAGGTTCAAAATCAAAGAAGCAAGCACTTCACATCCTGACTGAAGAGGACTTCCCATACTGTCTTGGTTAAATCCAGCTGTTTCTGTCTCTGCATTTGTGCTGGCTCCCCTATAATTAGAAGGATTATTTTAAAGTTTCTTTCTTTGCCCTTTCTTTATTGTTCTTAGTAAAGTGTACAGAAGAAGAGAAGTTGGCTTTTATAACCTCCTTTCCTCACCCTTTAAGGGGACTCACAAGTGGCTAACAAACCTTCAGTTCTTCTTCTCACAACAGACACCTGGGGCCTATTCACACTTGGCCTTTTTCTGGAGTATATCTCAGGATAGGGGTCTGTGGTCCACATTCTAATGCAGACTTTAGCAGACCTCACTTTGGGCCTGCTGAAGCCTGCACTAGCATAGGGACAGCAAGTCCCTATTCCAGGATATATTCCAGAATAAAGCCAAGTGTGAATAGGCCCCTGGTGAGGTAGGTGGGGCTGTGAGGGCTCAAAAAGAGAGCCGGGACTAGCCCAAGGACACCCAGCTGGCTTCATGGAGGAGTGTGGAATCAAATCGAGAGACTACCAGGTAAGAATCCAACACTCTTATCACAAGATCAATGTCAACCCCAAGATCAATGTCAATCTAGTCAATGTCTGGATTTCTCCCTTGCCTTACTGAACTGGCAGCAGTGGACAAACGTGCATTTTTAGAAAATGCCAACATTGTGCCCTTAAGCTGCAATCTGAAACATATTTGGAAGGGAACAGCCTACTAAACACAGCTAGGGACGTGCACAATTTTGTGTGTGTGTCCGCTTTGCGTCTAGGAGAATGTGAAGGAAATTCACATTCATGCAAATGTAACCACTTCAAAAGGGGTGACATTCACATTCAGTCTATATTGCTGTGAATATTTGGGGGAATGTTTCCACTTCCAATTAGTGGGTCCCCTCTGCCATCTACCAGCATCAGTGCGCCTGCACGATTGCCACCCTAGCCCGGCAAGATAAGTAATTTTCAGGACCACCGTCAGCTGTTCAGATGATTTTCAGCCAATGCTGGTGGGGGGGGGGGGCGTGCCCACGGCTGTCAGGGAGGGAAGCATGTGTGAATGCTTCCCTCCGCGAACTGCCAGGGACACTTTGTATGCGCGGGAATGGATGTAGAGCCCTTTAAAGTGCTCTACATCTGGAACACGTGGAAAACACTCCGGAACGGGCTGGGATGCAAACCCAGCCCCGGCAATGCCAATGCCATGTTCCGGGGTGTTTTCTGTGCGTTCGAATACCGCGTGTGCGAAAAGGCCTAGGGATTTTATCCACATCTGGCAGCATCTTTGTAAAGGCCCTTTGGAGACTATTCCTGCCATAGAATCCATACAAGACACTTGAGAGATTTTCCTGTGCCTTCCACATGCATGCTGAGTATTTGAAGAGGAGAAAGATCTTACCTTTTTGAACAGCAATACTGATGCTTTGCACAAAATCCAACTGCCGTGTAGACCCCTTTACAAGGATTCCTTCTGCAAACACCGTTGGCTTGTCGACATCCATTTGGACACGTAATGGGTTTACCATAAACTGTAAAGAGGAAAATTTGAAGACATAAATGCAAGACATTTCTTCATTCCACCACGTTTCATAACAGACACTCTTGTCCTTCACTGCAACATTGGCTACAGTAAGACGACCATGCTGATACTGAACAGAAGTATTAGAGGGAAATCTGAAAGGATGCCTGGAAATGGAGCCAGAAACAGCTAGATGTCCTTGGGGGCAGGAGGTTCCACTAGCATTAAGTACTATTAAGTGCCCATTAGGGACCTATTAAGGACCCATTAGGCTCAGAGCAGGATGATCCCATTTCCACTGCAGACCCCATTAGAGCCACATTTGTTTCCACCATTTCTAGGGAAATCAGGATTGAATGGGTTCTTCAGGACCTATAATCTGGATTTCCTGTAGACCCCATTAAAGGGGTCTAAAACGGAGTCTTCAGGCATCAAATCCAGATTATACAGAGTGCGATTCCACTGCGATCGGGCAATGGAGTCTAAGGGTGGCTCCAGGGGGCGGACCCAAGGGGGGATGCCCCAAAACCCAAAGCTCCAAAGCCTGTGCACAATCTCCAAAGCCAGCTCCAAAGAATAGCACAGGCTCCAAAGAGGACTTGCTGTAATCTTTGAGAAGTCATGGAGAACAGGAGAAGTCCCAGACGATTGGAGAAGGGCAAACGTTGTTCCTATCTTCAAAAAAGGGAAGAAGGTAGACCCAGGGAACTACAGGCCTGTTAGCCTGACTTCAATACCAGGAAAGATTCTCGAACAAATTATTAAACAACACATATGTCAGCATTTGGATAGGAATTCAATAATTAACAGTAGTCAACATGGGTTTGTATCAAACAAGTCGTGTCAGACTAACTTGATTTCATTTTATGACAAAATCACTGAATGGGTTGATCAAGGAAATGCAGTAGACATAGTATTTCTTGATTTCAGCAAAGCATTTGACAAAGTGTCTCATGCGATCCTCATTGAAAAATTGATCAAATATGGGTTTGACAAGGCAACTATAAGGTGGGTTCAAAACTGGCTTAGTAATCGTACTCAAAGAGTGGCTTTAAATGGCTGCACATCCAAATGGAAGGAAGTGTCAAGTGGAGTACCACAAGGTTCTGTCCTGGGCCCAGTTATGTTTAATGTTTTTATAAACGATCTGGACGAGGGAGTTGAAGGGAAACTGATCAAATTTGCTGACGACACAAAGCTAGGGGGGATTGCAAACACCAGAGAAGAGAGAGAGAGGATTCAAAAAGATTTAGAGAAACTCGAACAATGGGCTGCAACTAATAAAATGGTATTTAACAAAGAAAAATGCAAGGTTCTGCACCTGGGCAAGAAAAATGAAAAAAGCACATATACAATGGGAGGAATTCAGCTGAGCAGCAGCACATGTGAAAAAGACTTGGGTGTCCTGGTAGATCATCAACTGAACATGAGTCAACAGTGCGAGGCAGCTGCAAAAAAGGCAAACGCAGTCCTGGGGTGTATTAGGAGAAGCATAGAGTCCAGATCACGTGAAGTTATTATCCCCCTCTACTCTACCTTGGTCAGACCTCATCTGGAGTACTGTGTCCAGTTCTGGTCACCCCAGTTTAAAAAAGACACTGACAAGCTGGAGCAGGTTCAAAGGAGAGCTACCAAGATGGTGAACGGTCTGCAAACCATGTCCTATGAGGAACGGCTTAAGGAACTAGGAATGTTTAGTCTAACAAAAAGAAGACTGAGAGGAGACATGATAGCTGTCTACAAATACCTCAAGGGTTGTCACAAGGCAGAGGGATCAGCCCTGTTCTCACTCTCTCAAGGAAGGACTAGAAACAATGGGGTGAAACTGCAGGGGAAAAGATTTAGTTTAGATGTTAGGAAAAAATTTCTAACAGTAAGAGTGATCAACCAGTGGAACAGGCTGCCACGGGAGGTGGTTGGTTCCCCTTCGATGGAGGTCTTCAGGCAGAGACTGGACAGCCATCTGTCTGAGATGGTTTAGGAGATCCTGCCTTGAGCAGGGGGTTGGACTCGATGACCCAGGAGGTCCCCTCCAACTCTACCATTCTATGATTCTATGATTCTATGACTCCACGTGAGAGCAATGCCAATCCTATGGACCTTTGTCGAAGTTTGTGGCAGATCACTCTGGAGAATCTCCAGAGCTTATGACAGCTCAGAGATTCTCCAGAGCTACTCCGGAGAATCTTTGAAGAATCTACGGAGCATCTACGGAGATTGCACCCCCTGTCCACCCAAAAACCTGGGGTGACTGGCAGGCCCCACATGGGTGCTCTGGCATTTCCACTGCAAGGAGGCTAGCATCCATTGCTATTGGATGCTGCACCGCTTGTGGGGACACATTGAGTATCTCCCTTAAACTGGATCTACTAGATCCTGATTAGTTGAAGGACCCATTTCTTAGGTCCAGATCATCTTAGATCTGGATTAAGGAAGGTCAGTGGAAAATCCCCCTGCATGTGGATTTGCCAGAGACGTTTTACTCTGAAATGCATCACATTCACATTTTGATCCTACCTGCCAGGACTTTGGCACATTAGTATTCAAATCAAGTGTTTGCATATTTGAAGATTGACATTCATATTCAGATCAAACACTTTGGAATATTCGTACGAATATTTCTTACATTCATGAACCTGGGGAGTTGGGAAAGGATCCAGAGTGGATTTGAAATGGATTGAGAGCAGATTCAAAGTGAATTCAGGGCAGATTTGAGGCTTCCAGAACAGATATATTGAGGATAATTATCGGATATGAATGCCATTTGAAGGTGATGCTTGGGGGATTCATATGCAATTTGTATAGAATATTCATATCAAATTTGTACCGAACGTTCGTATCAAATCGAATCGTCCCGCATTCTAGGCATGTGCACGAATATTCTAAACATTCAAAATCTGATTGAATTCATTCAAATGTCGACATTCAAATTCAAATCAAATGTCTTCACGTTTGAATTTAGATGTTCAAATGAATTTCAAATGTTCTGAAACGTTCGTTTGAATGATACAAATCATTCAAATATACAGATACTTATATGTACAAATATACACATCTGTATGCATTTGCGCTTATAATACAGAATAAAAACAGGATGCATATGGGATAAAACGGGATGCATGCAAAATGCGTAGAGATACGTATAACACATACGAATGTTGTCAACATTTGTATCCTTAAATATTTAATTTCGTATCTAACATTTAAGCAAATAGATTCAAACGTTTTGGATTTGAATCAGTTTTTGTTGCATTTGGATTTTAAACATTCAAAGAAAATGTTTTGACGTTCAATTCAACACAAATTCGAATGCAAAAAAAACCATTCATGGACACTCCTACCACATTCAGAGAGAACTATGGGATTCCCTTTAATGTTTTGCAAAAACATTTTTAAACATGGTTTTCCAAGGAATTTGCTGCCGAAAGAGGTGGTGACAGCAACCAGCCTAGATGGCTTTAAGAAAGGGTTAGACAAATTAATAGATGAAAGATATATCAAAGGTTCTAGAATGGATGCCCAGGTAAGCTGCCTCTAAGGCTATTTGCTGGGATTCAAGAGCAGGTGAAGTTTTTCCCCTTGTCTTCTGCTTGAGATGTCCATGGACAATTGGTGGGCCACTGTGAGGGACAGGATGCTAGATTAGATTGGCAGTGTCGTGATCCAACAGGGCTCTTCTTCTGTTCTTATTTTCTTATGTTATCCTGAAAGACTTTGGATCCAAGATAGAATTTCTTCCAGTAGTGCGTAAAAACATACATCGATGCGACTTCAGGGACTTGGAAAGGGACTTAGGTGGACTCATTGGCAGCAAGGGAGACAGTCCACTACCAGACCTTGGTAGGTCCTGCATTTTGGCATTATAAATATGGACATTCAAACTCAAATCGGATTTTCAAAAATCCACATTGGCATATTCGAACTCGAATATGGATTTTTGAAAATCCAATACAGATTTTTGAATAATTTGAATGTGTAAACTTGTATCTGTCGTATACGAATCTGTGCAAAAATTATACTTACTTTGTGCTTAAAATGTGGGATTAAAATTGGGTGCATACAGGATAATGCGGGATGCATATGGATTTTTACGGAATGTGCACAGATACGTTCAACAGTATCTAACATTCAAATGTACAGATTTGAATTCTGAGGATTCGAATTGGATTTTATGGCGTTTGGATCTTAAATATCTGAATTGAAACAGATTTTTTGACATTCGAATCTACTTGGATTCGAACGTCAAAAATACATTTGTGCACATCCCTACTTTGAAAGCAAATTGAGGATGCAGCATATTGCATACTGTACAAAGAGCACTGTATCTATAGATGCTATGTTCCTCCTCTTCTACACTGCATAAACTTAATGTAACTAATGGGGTCTAGAGGAGGCTTGGGGGCACCCACCGGGGGGGGGAGGGGGGCAAACTCAAAACTTTGAAGTCCCTCCGAAGCTGGCTCCAAAGTCCCTCTGAAGTTGCCTTCGGAGATTAGCACAGACACTGAAGAAAACCCCTTGCGAGAGCAATGCCATTGTCAAAGGTTCTGGAGGATCTTTGAGGTTAGTGGCAGATCGCTCCAGCGATTATGTGGAGCCTCTCCAGAGGATCTTCGAAGATTCTTTGGAGCGTCTATGGAGATTGCACCCCCTGTCCCCCAAAACACCTGGGGTGACAGGCAGACCCCTTGTGGGTAGCTCTGGATTTTCAAATGGGTGCTCTGGTGTTTCCACAGCAGGCAGGCTAGCACCCATTGCTATTGGGTACTAGGCCACCCGTGGAAACACATTGGGTACTTCCCTTAATCTGGATCTACCGGATCCAGATTAAGGGAAGTACCCATCCCTTAAATCTGGATCATCTTAGATCTAGATTAAAGGAGGTCAGTGGAAAAACACCCTGGGGTGGAAGTTTGATTTATCTGACCTCTGGCTAATTATTTATGCTATCTGGTAGTCAGCTGTGCTAATTAAAGTGAAAGATTAGGGTGTCATCATGTTTATCTTCAGTTTATGGGTCTCCAAAAGCATCTGATCAGTCATAGTGAGAAAAGGTCAATATCTAGACAGGTTATTATTGCTCGGTCATTCTATAATATGTTTCCATATGTACAGGAAGAACAGCATCATTAGAATTGGAACAGTGTTTCATCATACCCTAGATCAACAATATAATCTGGACACTTTGATATCTGAATATAGACAAACACAAATCTGTGGGGCGTCCAATCTGAAGATTAAATACTCACCACTTCACATCTACCTAACATACAGCTTCATTTCATCTCAGTTATTCTATACTTCTACAATTTTTGTCAGGATGTTTTGCTTTTACATCTTACCAGGGGAACTGAAGAACATCCAAGATAGGACTGGAAATAAAGGACTGAAGATCTTCATGTTTGGAGCTTAACTGGGGTCTTGAGAAGATATGTCTAAAGGGCAGACTGTTGTTGCCTATTTATACCATTGCAGTGAGATATGTACATGTGTGCATTAACGTTCCTGATGTGTGAGAGCAATAACTCAAGTGCATCATTCTTCAAGATGCCATGGTGTGCCAATAAGTGACTCTAATATATGGTTCATTAATCTACAGTTTCCTGATTCGGAAATATAGATTGGGATGTTTCAATGGCCTTTCTATTATCCCAAAGATTCCATTTTGGGTAGTTAGGTTGCACAGCCGTTACAATTGCACTGAACCACAGAGTACAATCAGATCAGCATGGTGGGCAATCGATTGAATATATGGTAAAAGGAAAACATTCCTATTCTCCTTCATACAAAATGAGACGACAATGATGATTGTACATCACATTGTGTACTTTGAGTCAACATTGTATAGTGATTAGAATGTCAGGATAGAACCTAGAACACCTTCCACACAGCCCTTTTGGACCATGCCACTGGAATTCTAGAACCACAGCATCTGCACAGCTTCATACAACATAGATCAGCAAATGGTTCCTGTGCCTGCCTTGCTTCCAGGAGTGGAATTCTCACCTGGAAGCACTCTACTGGGAGACCACATCAAACCAATCCAGGTGCATAACAGGACAACTCCTGGAAATGCAAATTCAAAGCTGAAAATCTTTTGCTACCCATCCTCAAAGGTCCTTTTCGTACTTTGCATCCCACTTTTGGGAAGCAAAGGGCAAAATGGCCCATGAATGCACTGAGCATCCACATTTGCAGATGTTCAGTAGATACAAACCCATCTTGCACCTCCCCAGGACTTAGCTGAGGATTAGATGGCTGCCCAGAGGGCATCCATATTCAGTCCCCAATGTTGCTGCCAGCATGTGTGTGTGGCACTGTAACGTTCAAAGGGGCAGGCTGCAGCAGCGGAGTCGTTTTGCGGGCTTTTCAGCAGCCTGAGTGACAGCAGAAACGGAGCAGCAAGAGGAGCCTTGCGAGCACACCAAAAATGGACCAATGGGAACAGTCGGATCATGGAGTATAAAAAGCAGCAGCCCGGTGTTCCTGTCGTCTCTCATCTTGCGGCTTAGCAGAGGGGGAATCAAGGAGGGTTTGCTGGACCCTCAGAACATCCAGTTTACTCTTTCTTGGAGTAGAGGGGAGAGGACCAGAGGGAGGTCTTGCCTCTGGGGCGATCTTGGCACATACCTACTGACAGGAGAGTGTGTGGTTGGAGAACTTCATTCTGAGCCAGAGCGAAGCAGGGTCTGGAAGGGCAAACAACTCCATCCTAACTCCATCATTAGGGGGACTTATCTCACTGAATGGTAGAGGGAAGCTGTGAGGGAAGGACTGAGAATTGGAAGGGCTTACTGTAGAGCTCCTTAAAGGGAACAGGACAATATATTATTGACAGTGACCATATTTTCAAGCAACTCTAGGACATTTAAGCTATTCACAAACCTTGCTTCTTTATTTTATTTGTTGTAATAATAAACTTTGAGTGTTTGGTTTACAACAGCCTATGCTTGCTGCTTTAGGGGAGTCTGTCTCACAGACATATAAAACAGGACCCCAGTGGGCTGGGGGGAACTGGTTGGTATACAGCTCTATCATAACTGGCAGTGGGCCGTGGTGCCTGGCAGCCTGCTTCCTTTCTGCGCAGCTCTGTGAAAGGTGAGGAGGGAGGGATCAAGCCAGGACGCCACAGGCACCATTACCAGGGCAACCCTGTGACGCACCATGTCAACATGCCTGCATGGTGTATCACATGCTCCTCCACCTGGAAGAACTACAATTGCTGTTTCAGGAGCCTTACCAGCTCTAGCACTAGTGCATGGTAGGTTCATGCAGGGTGAAGTTAAATCTGCACCAGGCATAGTCCATGCGGCGTGAGTTCCCACACAGAAGTTGTTGTTTCTGGTTAAAAAATGGCTTCTTCAATTGTGGACTACATGGACTACTGGGCCAAGTGCTAATTTGCCCAAAGCTAGGCTGAACAAGTCCAGACTCATTCTGTCCTGCTCCTAGCCTAGAATACTTTATCTAGGCCAGGTGCAAAGACATAAGAACATAAGAGAAGTCCTGCTGGATCAGGCCATAGCCCATCTAGTCCAGCATCCCGTCACATACAGTGGCCCACCAAATGCACATGGGAATCTCAAGCAGAGACAAGGACAAAACTATTCCTGCTCTAGAATCCCAGCAAATGGCCTTAGAAGCATCCTGCTCCCCCCCCTCACCTGAAAGATATACCCAGGCATTAATTCTAGTCACCATTGATACATCTGTCATCCATAAATTTGTCTAACCCTGCCTTAAAGCCATCTAGACTGATAGCTGTTACTACCTCTTCTGGCAGCTCATTCCATAAACCGATGACCCTCTGGGTGAAGAAATACTTCCCCTTGTCTGATCCGACTATCCTACCCATCAGCTTCACAGAGTGCCCCCTGGTTCTAGTGTTGTGTGATAGAGAAAAGAAATTTTCTCTATCCACCTTTTCTACACCATGCATAATTGTATATACTTCAATCAGGTCCCCTCTTAAACGCTGTCCCTCCAGACTGAAGAGGCCTAAGAAATGTATATCCTGCCATTCACCAAATGGTCCCAGGGCAGTGTACAATAACAATAAAACATATCAAATACTAAAACATAATTAAAAATACAACCCTCTACCACCCACCCACCCACCCACCCCTCCCCTCCCTCCCCTCCTATCAGGACACCACCTGTGGAGGCCATTTAAACAGCAAAAGCCTGGGTGAAAAGGTATGCTTTCACCAGGTGCCAAAAACTATACAGCGTAAGTGCCTGGCAAACCTCAAGAGGGAGGCTGTTCCAGAGTCTAGGGGCCACCACAGAAAAGGCCCTCTTGCATGGTGGAGGAAGCGGCTTACTTCCAAAGACCAGGGGCAGCTTCTCACCTTCCATCCCTTTCCTGTCCCATGGACAGGAAAGGTGTGTGATGAACCAACATTGACTAGTGCTTGCACTTGTGAGTACTGGTGACTGACAGCCCACCCCCTGCGCAATTGATCACTCACCTGTGTTCTTGAGTGTGGTACCCTGCATGACTGTGAGTGCATCATCACCATTGCTACAGTGACACTGATGCTCTGTGCAGTCGCAGTCACATCAGAGGGGTCATCAGAGCTGCCAGAGCGCTTGCGTGGCACCTCCGATGACCTCCCCAGCCAGCAGAGGTGTGAATGGCCACCAGCTGGATGCTGTCAGGTAAGTTCTGGTTCAATGGGGTTGTTGAGTTCGTGGTGCCCAATGTTGTGCACCACAGCTAGTTCATGATAGAAGAAGAGTTGGCTTTTCTACCCCACTTTTCTCAGCCATTTAAGGGGTCTCAAGGTGGCTGACAAAGCTTTCCTAGTCTTCTCCCCACAACAGAACACCCTGTGAGGTAGGTGGGGCTGTGAGAGCTCAGAAGAAAGCTGTGACAAGCCCAAGGTCACCCAGCTGGCTTCAGGGGGTAGGGTGGAATCAACCCTGGTATTCTCAGATAAGAGTCCGGTTCCCTAACCACTAGACCAAATTGGCTCAGATAGATGAACATCTGGGAAGACAGGGGGCCCTTGTAGGCTGTAAGCATCTCCTATAAGAGGAGATGCACTTGACCAGATGTTCACCTATCATGAACTATGGGTCAAAGTGAGAATTGGCCTCAGGTCTCAGGATAGATAGCATTTAAAATCAAACACATACACAGATATGTATATAAAAAAGCAGTGTCTGAAAGTGGGAAGAGAAGGTGTATCCCCATTTAACCAAAGGTCAGGAAAAAGAAGTCATCTTCAGTCCCTTTCTAACCATGTGCAGTGAAAGTGCCTGGTGCACCTCAAGTAGGAGAAATCCCATAGCCAAGGGCCCATCACTGAGAAGTCCCTCTCCCCAGTGCCCACTCCTTTTACTACTGAAGGTGGTGGAACAACCAGGAGGGCTTCCCCTCCAGATCTTAAAGTGCTTGTGGATTTCTGTACACAGTGGGTTGCCACAATGTGACAACCTGATGGATTAAATGGGCCACTGGTCCAATCCAGAAGGATATTTCTTGTGTTTCTATAAACTATATGCAGGACATCAGAAACAAGTTCTTCAGAAATGATCCCGAGTTTATTCCAGTATTGGAAGAGTTCATGTTTCAATGGCTCCTGTATCATGCAGAGGTCTTCTGGAGAGCGGTCCTTGATTTCTCACAAAGTAGGAAATGTCTTCCAGATGAGCAGATATTAAAGATAAACATGGCTGTGGGAAAAGAGAATAGATGGTTCAGCTTTTCTCTGTGAGAAGATTGGGGAGGGATAGTAAGAGGGAATTTCTAGAGAAAGACACAAATCCATCCCAAAACAGTGTGGTTCTTTTGAAGTGTCTAAAGTTAGTTTAAGAGTCAGGACACCACAAAGGGATAAATAGAGGCCATTATATGGGTTAGGATTTTGCTATTAGCAGGTTTCTTCCACTTCCCAAAAGCTGACTGAAGTGAAGGTAGGCAGTGTTTATTTTATTTATTTATATTTGTATCCCGCCCCATACCAAGGGTCTCTATAGCACTTTAGCTTCTCTTTGAGGCCTTTTCTTGTCATTTTCTCTTGAAAACAAAGGTGCAGAAAGATAGGGACAATATTTGTTATTTTCCAACCTTCTGGAACCTCCCCCACTCTCCAGGAATTCTCAAACATTACAGCAAGTGGCTGTGCAAGTATCTCTGCTAGTTCCTTCCACACAGGAGGATCTAGTTTATGGGTGTTTTTCCACTGTCACTAGAAGTACCCATTAAGTACCCATTAATGGGTACAAAAATGCCATTTAGTACCCATTAATGGGTACTTAATGGGTACTTCTAGTGACAGTGGAAAAACACCCCATGTGTCATCCGTTTCTACCCTCCCAATAAATAATCAGTAATCCCCAGAACAAAGCAGCAGGTCAGATTCCATCTATACAATTTACAAAGGCAACATTTTCTCCACAGTTCTTAAAAAGTGCTATGTCAGAGCAAAGACACCATTATCCATGGCCCATGTCCTGGACTCTGAGCCATAGAAATGAGTCCTGAGCTACCCAGAGAACCTAATCCATTGCTCAGAACTAGCAGGATCAAACACTTCTTCCAACAGCTGGTGGGGGCAAGGACCTTTTCTCCAATACCAACCTGCCCGTGCCTTAAGATCTGGAAGTGAGGCTCTCCTGGTTGACCCACTGCTATTAGTAATGAAACGGGTGGGCCCCAGGGAAAGGACTTTTTCGGTAATAGCCCCCGGGTTATGAAATATCTTCCCCCTCAAGGTGTGTCACGTCCCTTCTCTATATATATTCAGGAAGTCATCTTGTGATTACATTTTATCCCTACTGCAGAGACTATTATTTTAATATTTAGGATATTGTTTTAAATATGTTGAATATTTTAGTGTTTTTATGTATATTAGGGTGCTTCCACACAGCACCTCCAAAATCCGGATCTATTAGATCCGGACTTCAGAAATCCGTGTTAAGGTAGATCCGTATCTAATAACTACTAACACCCCTTCTATCCGCATACGTGGTGGAAGGACAGATTTAGATCTGGATTTGAGGTGGGTGCTGTGCTTCCGCACAGCACCCACCTCAATCTGGATCTCCGGAGGCCCTCCCTCAGCCCGCCATGATTGGCTCCTCTGGAGCTGAGCATGGCGAGCCGGGGGACTCCAATTTCAGTGCTCACCCTCACCCCAGAAGTGGTGGATCACCACTTCTGGAGCCAGGGGGAGCTTCACTTACCCCCCCCAACCCACCCTGGGGGTGGCCAAGTGGGATCCCCTCCTTACCTTAACGCAGCCAGCCCAATTCTGGCTGCAGGGTCCCGGTTGCCTTCGTACCTGCATCCTGCATGTCTCATGATTGGCCAGGGCCGTGCCTGGCTTCAGGAGGGTCTCTGCGCAGGCGCCGACCCTGACCAATCGGGAGGCGCACTGTGTCGGCCAGTTTCTGTTACTGAGAAGCACCGAAAGCAGGGGGATGAATCAATTCAAAGTGACTGTAGCCTCATGCAACAACATATTAGGGCTGTGCATGAATGCAATTTTTGGATTCGATTTGAATGAAATATTCAAATGTTCAAGTGAATGTATTAAAATTCGAATTGATTCAAATACATTCTTATCTACTCATACAGATACGAACGTTGGCAACATTTGTATGTGTCCACAAGCATCCATATGCATCCTGTTCTTATCCCGTGTGCATCCTGTTTTCGTCCCATACGTGTCTGTACAAATGCGTACGGATACGAATAAGAGGCATATGGATATGTATGTAATGCATAGGTAGCCGTACACATACGAATGCCCAAATCATTTGTAGAAATGATTCAAAACTTTCAAATTCGTTTGAATGTTAAAAAAATGAATGTATAGATATTTGATTCAAATTTGAATGTCCCTACAAGATATCACTACCCAGCTAGTCATAGATGGCTGATAAGGTGAAGGACACCATGAGATCATGCATCAAAGAAAGAACTCTGGAATTCTTTATTGATGGAGTGAGAAAACTTGTTCACTATTGGGAGGAATATATAGCTGTAAATGATGACAACACTGAAAAGTAAATATATTGTCTTGTAACCAATAAGATGTTCTTTCATGCCTTTTTGTTTAATTAGAATATCTCTTTTCGTTTGTGAGTTATGTGCAATTGTACATAACCTTTCTGCTGACCCTTGCATCTTCCAACTCTGGAATTTCATGATTTCCCCATTTGAACCCAAAGCATTTGGACAGGTGACTATACCTCTTACAGCAAAAGGTCTTCCTACCACATTTTCCAATTTTTTTGGAACCTAATGTACACCCCAGTTTGCGACAGAAGCCACCTGCCTTTTTGCAGCCTGCAGTTTCTTCTACACTTGCATCTAATCCTACATAGGGAGAAAGAAAAAAAAAATTAGAGAGAGAGGAAATTTGAAGGAGAGAATGAGAGAGACACTCTTGACAGTCTTTTCTCAAGTATTTATCAATGGAGGAAACAATCAATTTCTGCTAGAAAATCTATAGCACAAATACAGCATTTGGGCTAGAAAGGGTAATTTTTATAGGCATCCAGATATTTTGCTGGTGGTCCAAGCACTCATGTAAAGGGTTGTTCTCTTTATTTAGACTTTGGCTGCATCCCCAAAAGACTTATTTGCCTCACTAGTCTCCCTCTACTGTCACTCTATTCAAGTGGACTTTAAAAGTGCCATGCACTTCCGGAATAAGCGTCCGCATGAGACTCAGCAAAACGTGCATTTAAAATGCACCTTCCATCCCCATGGAAGCGTGTTTTCTTTCCCTGCAATTTTTTCTCCCCGCCCGCTCTCTTGTTCAAAGGAAAAATAGTCATCGGTTCTCTGTTTGTCTCCCAGATCTCCATCCCCTGAAATGGCTTCCCGTGCCAGCTGCAGCCATCGGCCGGGCGATCGTTTGCTCATTCACTCTTAGCACTTTCACAGAACACTGTCAAGGGGCCTTTCCACATTTGCTGCCAAAAACGGATCTATAAGATACGTTTTCGGCCAAAACGTTTTCAAAGGGAAATCCGTTTCGAGCAGAAACGGTTTCTCCCAGACCCCGCGCGTACGCACACGCGCAGAGCCGTGGCGGCAAGGCCAGATTGGGAAACGGTTTGGGGTCGGTGCTGTGCGAATGCACCCACCCCAAACCCGCCCTGCCGGCGCCTGCCTAGCTGTCAGGGAGGCAGAGCGCATGCTCTGCCAGCCTGACAGGTAGGCGAGTCCGGCACCAAGCTCCCCTGCCTTCCCTCTCCCAGAGAACCGACGATCCTGGGTTCTCTGGCAAGGGTAAGGCATCCCCACTCCTAATGTCACCCACACAGCCCACCAAGAGCCCCCCCCCTGACCTACCTAATCGCCTCGAGTTCCATCCTGAGTCTGGTAGGGCCGGCAGCCATCGCGCAAGCGCGCACCTTGTCTCTGCCGGTCCCAGCACCCCAATGCCCTGGGAGGGGGGGCAATCATGAGGGGAGGTGATCGGGGGGGCTCCCCCTCCCCCTCCCTCTCCCCCTCCCCCTCCCGGCATCAAAAACTTTTACTGCAGGTTCCAACGTGGAAGCAACAGTAAAGGTTTTTGTTCTCCCTGCGAGATCGCAGGCTTGGGGGCGGGGGGGCCCGGCCCCCCTGCTCCAGGTGGGCACCCCCGGGGCCTCTCAGGATCAGGTGGGAGGGAGTCCCACGCCCCTCCCCCCCGGCAATCTCACCAGGTAAAACTTTACTCCACTTTGCGTTAAAGTGGAGGAAAGTTTTACCCGACCAGATCGCTGGGGGGGAGGGGTGTGGGGCTCCCTCCCACCTGCTCCTGAGAGGCCCCGGGAGTGCCCACCTGGAGCAGGGGGGCCGGCCCACCCCACCCCTCCAAGCCTGTGATCTCGCAGGGAGAACAAAAACCTTTACTGTTGCTTCCACGTTGGAACCTGCAGTAAAAGTTTTTGATGCTGGGAGGGGAAGGGGGAGAGGGAGGGGGAGGGGCCCACCCCCCCAATCGCCCCCCCTCCCAGGGCATTGGGGGGCTGGGACCGGCAGGGCCATGGGATGCTGGGAAATGTAGTCTCAGCATTGACCTGCAGACCATCAAAGACATCGGAGGGATTCTCGGTGGGGTGGGGGCGAAAGTAGGGGTTACCTTACCCTTGCCACCCCACCGAGAATCCCTCCGATGTCCCTGATGGTCAGCAGGTCAATGCTGAGCCTCGCAGCGCCGGCGCGAATCGCTGACGGTGGCAGCAGGCCAGGACTACATTTCCCCTGATCCCTGTAGAACAGGGACCTGCAAGGCCACGGCGCGCACATGCGCGATTCGCGCCGGCGCTCCGAGGCTCAGAATTGAGGTGGAGCCGGTCAGGTAAGTCCTGTAGGGTCTTTCTGGGGGTGTTGGGGGTGAGAGTGGGTGTGGGGGTGCCTTACCCTTGCCAGAGAACCGAGGATCGTCGGTTCTGTGGCAAAGGGAAGACAGGGAAGCCGGCTGCCGGACCCGCCCACCTGTCAGAGTGGCAGAGCATGCGCTCTTCCTCTCTGACATCTGGACATGCACTGGCAATCCGGCTTTTCCCCCTTCGGTGCGGAAATGTTCGTTTCCAAACCGTTTTCAGGGGGAAAGCCAGATGTAAGACCTGATTTTTTCAGGTCTTACATCTGGGTAGGATTTCGGCGGCAAAACCGGTTTAAACAACCGTTTTTGCCTGCCGATATGCGGACACGGCTTACTCAAAGGGGTCCTAATTCCGGCCCCTATGCGAAAGCCAAGTCTAAATGCGTTCCACATCTGGCTCTAAATCCATTTTTAGAGCCAGTGCGGAAAGGCCCAAAATCCACCCGGTAGAGCAGCGGTGACTTTAAATGCACCCACTTCATGCCTGATAACGAAACCAGGCTGCAACGTCTAGGCCTCTTCAGTCTGGAGAGATGACGTTTAAGAGGGGACCTGATTGAAGTATATAAAATTATGCATGGTATAGAAAAGGTGGATAGAGAAAATTTATTTTCTCTAGGTTTGCTGATGATTTATTTTCTCTATCACACAACACTAGAACCAGGGGGCACTCTATGAAGCTGATGGGTAGGAGAGTCAGATTCGACAAAGGGAAGTATTTCTTCACCCAGAGGGTCATCGGTTTATGGAATGTGCTGCCGGAAGAGGTGGTGACAGCTACCAGTCTAGATGGCTTTAAGGTAGGATTAGACAAATTTATGGACAACAGATGTGTCAATGGCTACAAGAATGAATGCCTAGGTGCATCTTTCAGGCTGGAGGGGGGGACCAGGGCACTTCTAAGGCCATCTGCTGGGATTCTAGAGCAGGAATAGGTTTGTCCTTGTGTCTGCTTGAGATGTCCATGAGCATTTGGTGGGCCACTGAGTGCGACAGGATGCTGGACTAGATGGGCTGTGACCTGATCCAGCAAGGCTTCTCTAATGTTCTTATGTTCTTGTTTTGGTGGCACTCCAAACCAGTCTTGGTACAATGAGATGTTCTGGAGAGCAAGTATCTTAGGTGTCCTTAAAATGAGACACCTATATAGACCTGCCCATCCACTGAGATCTCAAGGAGGGGTCTTTCTTCTAATCCCCTCTCTTTCAGAGGTGCAAGGCATAGGGACATGCAGGAAGGCATTTTCTGCAGTGGCTCCCAGAAGCTGGAACAGCTCTCCTGTAGAGATTAATAATAATAATAATAATAATAATAATAATAATAATAATAATAATAATAATAATAATAATAATAATAATAATAATAATAATAATAATAATAATAATAATAATAATAATAATAATAATAATAATAATAATAATAATAATAATAATAATAATAATATTTATTTGTATACCACCCTGTGGCAAACCAATCCGGGCGGTTAACAACAATAAATATAAAAAACATCATATAAGAATAAAACATTATGGTCCCTCCCCCCCTTAAAAAGTATTAAACAATATGACAAGTTAAAATACAGTATCAAAAATATAAAACATAATTAAACGGGCTAACAGCCCTAGTGTCCCTCCGGAGCTCCTCAACCAACACTTATGATGGGGCCACTAGGGGAATGAGGGGGTCAGGGAGCCCGAGCCGGGATGGTTGATCTGGAGAAAATTAATCTGGAAAGGCCTGCCGGAAGAGAGCCGTCTTGACAGCTTTTTAAAAGCTGTCTAGTGATGTCAACTGACGGATCTCATCCGGCAGGTCGTTCCAGAGTTTGGGGGCGACAGCAGAGAACGCCCTCTGGGAGGTCGCCGCAAGCCTGGATTTTAAAGGCTGCAGTAAGTTCCTCCCAGAGGAGCGGAGAGCGCGGGGAGGATTGTACGGGAAGAGGCGGTCCCTGAGATTCACTACAATGTATAGTTTTCAATCGGATTTTGAATGTTTACAATATTTGTGCACATCCCTAATTTTCATCAAAATGAAAACTCAATATTTTACCTATCAAAAAACTTCAGTCAAAATGACACATCTACTGCACATGAAAATTAACAATTCAGTTGAACATTCATATTGCACTGTGGTTTTAGTTGTGAAAAGGGCTTTTTATGGGGGGAAATGACTTTTTTCTTTGAGAAAAATGTTCAAACACAATTACAAAAATAAATCTTTTCAATTAAATGATTTAACAATGAAATGAATCAATGGATTTTTTTTTCTTCAACAGTGAAATGAACATGTGTTTTTTTAAGAAGAAGGGTTGGCTTTTCTACCCCGTTTTTCTCACCCATTTAAGGGGACTCAAAGTGACTGACAAAGCTTTTCTATTCTTCCCCCCACAACATAACACCCTGTGAGGTAGAAGAGAGCTGTGACTAGCCCAGGGTCACCCAGCTGGCTTCATCGGGGAGGGTGGAATTGAACCCGGTATCCCCAGATAAGAGTCCGGCTCCCTAACCACTAGACCAAACTGGCTCACATGTCTAGGGGACAAAGTGCCTCCTTATCTAAGCTCTTGGACCCACAGATCCTTTGGTACAGGAGGACTTTCCCTCTGGCACAAAGAGGCAGCTAAGTATGCTGTTTCAACAAATTCTGCTTCATTGCATTTCACACAATGTACTTGGGGTGGAAAGGACACATCTAAGCCAGTTTTTTCAGGCATGCATACAAAAGAATGGCACACAAAAAATATATAAATAGCGAAACTTTAATTCAGCAGCATTAAAAACAACCTTTATGACTGAACTGTGTTATCGAGGGTAACATTTCTTGTCCTTATTGGTAGGTACAGCTAGAAATCTGGCCACATTTAACACTATTTATGCGCCTTTCTCTGAGTAAAAGAGGACATGGTACATCTTCATGAACCTCATCATAATAGTTATACCTGAGAACAATAGACCCTGGGCTCGATTTCTGGGTTGTTACAAGGACAGAGTCTGTAATTTAAGGGAATTTCATAAATCTTCTGCCCAGTTATTTGGACAGAATCTTAGTAGGTTTAGGCTAGTTTTTGAAAAGATAATGGAACACACACCAAGAACTAAAGTATTTAAACTGGAATTTGAAGATTTAAAAACAACATTCAGACTCGGTAGGACAGGCAGAGTAGGTTCTTGAGTATAGATAGCACACAGCCTCTTTCTACATTGGCTTATTCCAGATTGTAATCTGGGAAAGGGACCTACCATCAACATGCCAGCAGACCTGCCAATTTTCAGAAAGGATCATGATCTTTGCTTTACTATAGATATGGGACAATGTAAACATTTAGGAAGGAAGGAAGGAAGGAAGGAAGGAAGGAAGGAAGGAAGGAAGGAAGGAAGGAAGGAAGGAAGGAAGGAAGGAATTACCTGAGTTACCCAAAATCCAGCATGCAAATAGAAGCCACACCAGGTAAAGGATTTTCATTATGGCTAGATGCTGTTTCAATTCTCAAAGCCTTGGAGCAATAAAGAGAGACCACAGTACAATCCTCTGAAATCTCCTTCCCACAGAAGGGCAGCATATGGGATATTCTTGGACCCACAAATGTTTTGTGTCGGTGTACTTCTTGCACTGTGTAGGCAGAAAAGACTTTCAAAAAAGACCATTGTGTGTCAGAAGATGGAGAAGGCCTTTTAACATAGAACATGTTGCTCCTGATGAAAGATGCAGTACACCATCCTTTGTAATACTCCAAAAATAGCAAGTACAAACTTAAAATCCAGCTTCTAGGCTTTCCACTGGGTACAAAATGAGAATTTCTCTCCCTTGCAAACATGACTCCACTTGGAATCAGGGATAGTTTATACAATAGTTTATGCTCCAGTTCAAATTGATTTTTTTAGAAAAACAATGAGCATCCTTTATTTATAATCTTTGTGACCCCCAATTTTACAAAATTTTATTTGCAGTGTACAATTTCCCCCTTTCCCTTTCCATTCAAATGCCAGCCTTGTTAAACAAACAAACAGGCAGAATATCATGCAAAGTATTGGGATTTTTTTTTAATTAAAAAGAAAGGAGACTTCAATTTACTTTTTCTTTTTTTCAAAAAAAATTGAATTAATAATACATAACATTACGATTGCTGATACCGTGAAATAGTAACATAAAACTGCAATTCTGCGCTTAGTACTCCAGGTCAGCAAATGTATTAGGAACATAACAACACATGGACATAAGAGGAGTCCTGCTGGAACAGGCCACAACCCATCTAATCCAGCACCCTGTCTCACACAGTGGCCCTCCAGCCGCCCATGGGCATCTCAAGCAGAGACAAGGCCAAGCCTTCTCCTGTTCTCAAATCCCAGCAATTGGCCTTAGAGGAATCCTGCCTGTTATCTTCTCCTTCTCCTTCTTTTTCTCCTTCTCCTTCTCCTTCTTTTTCTCCTTCTCCTTCTCCTTCTTTTTCTCCTCCTCCTCCTCCTCCTCCTCCTCCTCCTTTTCTGAAGTCTGTTCACTTCAGTCACTGCTGGTGAGCACAACCAGAAGGCTCTGGAAGACAATCCTTGCATGCTACATGGACTTCAGAAGAAGCTCATGAACTTTCAGCAGGGAAAAGGACTTCTAGCTGAGATGAGTCTGGAGATCTCACAAAAGCATCCCATAAGCCAGTGCCAAATGTTCCCTCTCCACCCCACCAGGCATGATTTCATTAGTTCTGTTATGACCTTCCTTAACTATTCCCTCCCCCAACTCTTCCTTTTGATGAGGTGCTCACCATCATGCTAATTGCCTTTTTTCCTCCTAACATTACAATACCATACTTAGTAAACGTGGCCAGGGGGCTTCCATACTACAGTAGCAAAGCAGCTGCCTGGACAACAATCACAGTTTTGACACCCCCTCCCCATCATCTCCCCAGAAGACAGCCTTGGGAAAACATTTCTGCAATGTTATTTGTAGCCATTTTTGAGCTCTTTTGCCATGTTCCAAGTTTCTTCTGAGAACCTAAGTTTTTGGGCATTGCAGTAACATCCATCCAAGGATTTGGATTTTGGAAGAGTCAATAGTGACTGGGCCAGCATTTGGAGCAAAGTGCGGACACTCTTGAAACAGACTTGTCCTTGATTATTGGCCATGTATATGCAGCCTCTAATCTAATGATCCGTGAATATATCTGGACATTCAGCGTTTTCCACTCTGAATGTTTGTTCTACTCTGTGACTTCCTGGCATACATTAGCTCAGTCATGGGTGTTCACCAAGAACGTGACATGGCACTTCTTGGAGATTAATACCGCTCTATAATTTAGGAGTGGTTCAACCATGCAGTTAAACTTACAGGTATCTGCACCTGAAACAGAAATCTGTTTTTGTTTCAGCTCCTGTAGGTTGTCATTTGGGATACTTTCCTTTCCCCTTTTTCTCTTCTTCTTTCCCTTTATTATTTTTTGCAGTGCAATCAAATAGAAATATTACCTCTGTCTTCGATTTCTTGACTGAATTCACAAGGCCATGAAAGCTGTGAGAATTTCCATGATCATCTTGTTATGGCTACACTTGGATTCTCCAGGTAAGGCCAAACTCCAAAACAGATTTTAAAAAGAAAGTAATGCAAGCATAAAGTAGAATCTTTAGAATGAAAAAATAGGTGGAATAATCTTATTTATTTATTTATTTATTTATTTATTTATTTATGTATTTATGTATGTATGTATGTATGTATGTATGTATGTATGTATGTATGTATGTATGTATTTATTTATTTATTTATTTATTTATTTATTTATTTATTTATTTATTTATTTATTTATTTATTTGTATTTCTATCCCACCCTATATCTGAAGGTCTCAGGGAGGGTTACATTATTATATTAATCTTAGACAGGTCCCTGCCGTCAGGCTTACAATCTAAAGAGACAAGATACAAGAGGAAAATGGTGTGGGAGGGAACAGGGACACTTATTAAGATGAAGAGTTGGCTTTTCTACTCCAGTTTTCTCACCCATTTTAAGGGGACTCAAAGCAGCTAACAACCATTCTGTTCTTCTCCCCACAAGAATAATAATAATAAGATTTGGCTTTTCTACCCCGCTTTCCTCACCCATTTAAGGGGACGCAAAGTGGCTGACAAAGCTTCGATTCTTCTCCCCACAAAAGACACCCTTTGGGATAGGTGGGGCTGTGAGAGTTCAGAGGAGAGCTGTGACTAGCAGAAGGTCACCCAGCCGGCTTCATGGAGGAGGGCGGAATCGAACCCAGTATTCCCGAATAAGAGTCTGGCTCCCTAACTGGTTCAGTAGACCAACAGTCACCCTGTGAGTTAGGAGGGGCTGACAGAGTTCAGAATAGAGATGTGACTAGCCCAAGGTCACGCAGCTGGCTTCAAGGAGGAGTGTGGAGTTGAACTGGGAGACTGCCAGTTAAGACTCCAGCATTCTAGCCACAAGACCAAGCTGGCTCACATTAAGCCTTTGTTTTACTTAAAGGGGAGAATGGACCCCTTTGGGAGAGGGGTTAAAATTATTGACATTCAGCTGCATGAATTATGTTGGGAGATAATGAGCAACACAGCATGTCAGGGAAAAGAGGACTGGAAGTGGATGGGGAAACCTAATGGCAGGCAAGGTTTTCCGGCCAGACGGAAAGGTCCTAAAATGCCACCTTCTCTCCCTTTTGCACGTGAGAGGTGGACAGCAGTCACTGGGGTTGTGGAAGAATATTCAAAATATTCATTATTTGATAGAATTCGGCCAAATTTGGACATTCAAGTTCAGATCGAATGTCCAGACATTCATTATTTTTAATTCAAATGGATACAAATGTTTTGAACCATTAGTACAAATTATTTGGACATCGGTAAGTGTACGGATACGTACGCATTACATATGTATCTGTACGCATCTTATTCATATCAATATGTGTTTGCACAGATATGTACATTATGAAAATGGGATGCCTACGGGATAAGAACGAGATGTGTACAGATGTGTACTAATGCATACAGATGCATACAGAAACATATGAATGTTGTCGACATTCATATCATTAATATGAATCGAATATTTGTATGAATAGATACAAATGTATTCAAAGTGTTTCAAATTTTAATACATTTGTGTGTTTTTTCTCTATTCGTACAAATTTGGACAGTCGAATATTCAGTTCTAATTGAATCAAATGTCAAAAATTGCATTCGTGCGCACCCCTAGCTGTTTCCACAGTTGCTGGTCTGCTGTAGGGCAATTGTGGAGGATCTACTGTACCATCCTGTCTCCACCCTGCTGCCCAGGCATACAGCATGGCCGGTTTATTTGTTTGCACCTACTTTTAACATATTTTGAGATTGGCCATAGGATTGTGACACTATAAAGGTCTGATGAGATCACGCCTTGCGCCTAGTGTGTCCCTGCTTGATGACTGAAATAAAGACTGAGGAAGACTGCAGAGCTATAAATGGCAAATGTGTTCCTGGGTTGAGCTGTGTAGATTCACCATATCCCTCGATGGGAGAATGTGGTCCTTACATTACCTGTTGCCTGGAGTAAGTATTTACTAGTCCAATATCCTTTGTTATACTTTGAAAGATTCTTCCCAAATCCTGTCTCAGTCTGGCACAAAATGACAACAAAGCAGAGAGAAAACCCTAAGGGTGCTTCCGCACTTACTGCTTGAAGTCTGGATTAAGTAGATCCGTTTTTATGAAGTGTGTCTCTAGCAAGATCTGTCTCAAACAAATACCAATTAATAAGGCCCCATGCTTCTGCACACACATGGGAAGGACGGATTGTGAGGAACAGATTCTGCCTTCACTGTGTGGACGCAGTAGCACAGATTTCAAGATGGCAGCTCTAGGAGCTGCATGATTGGAGCCTTCAGCCGTCAGTCACCACTCTTTTCCTGCTGTGCATGGACCAATCAGCAGTGTGTCCGAGATCCAGTGCCCTCCTGGCACCGAAGCCCGCATTTTGTGCATGGAATTGCTACATTCAGACTTGCTGTCCCTCTGCCGCCGTAGCTGGGTGCCTGCCTGATGCGTAGCCCATGTGAGAGGGACTTCATGGCTGGACTGTGTTTCTCCTGCCTCACTCAACATGGCAGCTTCCTGCCGCCACCTCTCTCAACATGGCGACTTCCTGTCCCGCCCCATGTGTTCTCTCCCGCGTCCTCCGTTAATGTGGATTTAGAGCACAAGTACCCATTAAGACGACCTTCAATGTGGTCTTCCGGGAAACCGGTTTAAGGGCCGCTAGTACCCATTAGAGACACATCAATGTGGAAGCAGCTTTCCCGATGTGTCTCTAATGGGTGCTGCTGGGCAGAAGCGGTTTTCCCAAGTGTTTAAAATGTGTTCTTAATGGGTGTTAAAGGGTCAATGTGGAAGCACCCTAAGAGTTAGTTTTGACAGCTACAGTACTTGGGCAAGGCAGACTTTGGGGGAGTGGGGTGCTTTCTTCTAGGGATATGTAAAACAGCATTTGCTTTTTCAAATATTTCACATTAGCGAACATTCACGTTGAATTGCTCAAACGTTCATAACTCAATTGAAACAAAAGCCTCTCATCTATGGGTGTAATATTCATTATTCCTATGAATACGGACAAATTCGGACATTTGTCAAACATAAATCAAATGTTATGAAGTTCATACATTAACATTCATATGAATACTAATGTTTTGGAGCATTCCTCTGGGGATACTTATCAGGTACACACCAATATGTATGTGTTCGTATAGGATATGTATCTGATATGTATGTGTTTGTATAGGTTAGACAAATGTATGGATGACAGATGTATCAATGGCTACTAGAATGGATGCCTAAGTACATCTTTCAAGCCGGGGGTACAAGCAGGATGCTTCTAAGGCCATTTGCTGGGATTTGAGAGCAGGAGAAGGTTTGCCCTTGTCTCTGCTTGAGATCTCCATGAGCATTTGGTGGGCCACTGTGTGCGAAGGGATGCTGGATTAGATTGGCTGTGGCCTGATCCAGCAGGGCAACTCTTATGTTATTATTCATTAAATTGGGGAGGTGGGAAAGCAGCTGCACCAGTCACATCTGCGACTGATCCAAAGTGCATTCAACATGGGTTGAGAATGCATTAAGAGTGGACTCAGTGCATGGGCAACTGGTGGGTCACTGTGTGAGACAGGATGCTGGACTAGGTAGGCTGTGGCCTGATCCAGCAGGGCTCCTCTTATGTTCTTATGTATGAATTTGTATGAAAAAGCTTGTATTGAATAGAATCCTTTCACATTCAAAGGGGATCTATTCCAAAACATAAGAATTCTGTAACATTCAATTCATTATGAATCAAATGCAAAAAACAAAACAAAACAAAACCATTCCTGCACATCCCTGCTGTAATGGGCAAAGGCGAGACCTTCAAATAAATAGTTGTATTTCACCGTGTTTTGGACATGAAAAAAGGGTTTTTCAATAGGAAAAAGTCACAAAAGTATTCCAGTGTGAATGCAGAGGTTGTAAATTTTTTGGATGTTCAATTTAGTAGTAAATCTTTTTTTTTTATTGTTGTTTGGTTTGATTTGTTCACATTCCTCCCTTTCCCTTAAATCTAGGGGGCCAAAGGAAAGAAAATAAGAGGAATCCTGCTGGATCAGGCCACCGTCCATCTAGTCCAGTTTCTGTCTCACACAGAAATTACATCAGGGAACCTCAAGCAGAAGACAAAGGCTAAACCTTCTCCTCAAATCCCTGCAAATGGCTTTCGATGACATCCTGCCTCACTGTCTAACCTGGAGCAGTACCTAAGCATCACTTCCAGTAGCTGTTGATAGAGCCCTCCTACATCAATTTCTCTATAGAAATGTAAAAGGACCCCTTCTGGATCAGGCCACAGCTCATCTAGTCCAGCATCCTGTCTCACACAGTGGCCCACCAATTGCTTCTAAACATTTCAAACAGAAGGCAAAGACAAAATATGGAGTAGCATTTTGGATAATTTGTACCCCCAAAAATAAAGCCAAGTTTGAACCTCATTCCAAACATCCAGAGCCATTATTTCCTGTAAAATCATTGAAAAGAATTTATTAGAAATACAGAAGAAAGTTTTAAAATGAAATGTACATCCATACCCATTCAAAAGGACAAAGGTAAACATGCAAGAACTCAAAACACTGAAAATTAAATGAGCATCTCATACTGAGGTGTCCTTGTGCAATAAACTCAGTCCATCCCATTTCCTTGAGGTAATGGAAAACAAAAATGCCATAAAAGTTCCCTTTTATGAGTAAAAACATGAAAATGAGAATAAAGTTCCAATAAGAACAATGTCAAACTTTAATGAAAGATAGAAAAGCCAAAACACCCATCGAAAATTAGCCCTAATGCTAGAAAAATCACTAAACCTAACCCAAAAATTAGCGAGGAGTAAAGGGCGGAAAGAAGATCTTCAGTATCTCATCAATCCATGTTAGGGATGTGCATGAATATTCATTACATTCATTATTCGTATGAATTTGTGTGAATTCAGACGTTCATACATGAATCAAATGTCACAACATACTAATGTTTTGGATAATTCATATGAATAGTTCATACGTTCATTAATTTGGGGATCCGTATTAGATCCGTATTGATACATAGGCATTCGTATAGGATACGTATCTGATACACATCCAATATATATGCATTAATATAGGATACATACTGTATATCTGATATGAATAGATATGTATCTGGGTGAATTCCCATTACAAGCTTAAAACGGTTTTGAAATGGTTTTGATCCTCGCAGTCCCCAAGTCAGGTTGGCTTAACACGCTTTCCGCATGCTAAATCGCCCAAAGTGTTGTAAATGTTAACACTCATTTCAACAGGTCTCGCTCCGGTTCGTGCACTTGAAACATTTTACATTTCTTACTGTGGGAATGGTACAGTTTTAGTGGGATGAGAATGCATGTTTAGGGTTTCCCTCCCCCAGTAGCTTGCTTCCAAAGATAGTGATTTCACTGTAAAAATCCACCCCTTACAGCAGCCACTACACTGTAGCAATCTACCCACTTCACACCTGATAACAATGTTGCAATTTTGCACAATTCTGAAAGTTCTGACCTTTAGAAAGGGAAAAGAAAGGAAAGCACCTGCAGGTTCTGGGAGATGTGTGAATGTTTTTAAGGCTGTGACAGTGAGCGGGCGAAGGGTGCTTGAGTTGCCGCTGCTGCTGTGTGCCCTGGGCAATGGGGAGAGGAGAGGAAAGAATTGCTGGCTGCCCGGTGCCATTTTTCATCCATCCAGGCAAGCAGCAGCCACCCAGCCACCCAGCTAGGCTCTGTGAAGGGGTCCCTTAGGGGTGGCACATTCACGTCAGGAGGAAGAGGGCAGGGCAGCCCTGAAAAGCGGCTTTTAAAAAGTAGCCACTTGAGTTCCTCCCTTGAATCACGTATGCCACGTACGATCCTCAGAATCCAGATTGAATGTGATTAAGTTGAAAGTAATGGTATCAGGCAAATTCGCATTTGCATCCGGTTCTATTATTTCAGTTTAGGGAAACCGTATTAAGCTTGTAATGGGAATGCAGCCTCTGATACATTTCCCCAGCTTAACGTATGTCCGAACTATTTGTAGGAATGTCCAGAAACATTTTTATTCATTAGAATGTTAGCATATGAATATAATAACATTCGATTCGAGTTCGAATGTCCAAATTTGGCCAAATTTTGAATATTACAAATATCCATGCTCATCTCTAACACAAACCACAGAAATCATAGAGAACATAGAAACAAAAGAGAAGAAAAGACACCCTACTCCAAGTGTCCCCTTCTACTTGGTCACCTGTACCCTTAAAAAAAAATATCTTAAATTAGGGCCTAAAACACCATCCTTATGTTAAACATCTGTTTAAAGATCTCTTTTCAGCCAATCTAGGAAAGATCTCCTGTTCAGTTCCTCAACGCATGGGTTCCAAATCAGTCTAAATTGTTGAACGTTATCAACTCCCTCCAATCTCAAACATTTCACTGTAGATATTCGTTCATCATGAGTCTCCATATTGTTCTATACCATTCTGCTTTGGTCAAATTCAAGGCATATTTCCAGTTACGCACTATACATTGTTGGCCTACTGACACTAGAAGATGTAATTGTTTTTGTTCTTCTATTCCAATACTGAAACTGCAAAAATCTTGTAGTAAGAATATGGTATGTGTATTTGGAACATTCTCCTCAAAATTCTATGAAATTTCCCCAAAAAAGTTTCATCGGTGAGCAATCCCCACACATACGGTAACATCTCGGTCTATTTCCGCATTTCCTCCAGCATCTTCTATTGTTATTCCTTAATATATGTGACATACACAGTGGTGCATAATATCGTCTATAGATGAGCTTAGTGAAAGTCTCTTTAATTGAGACTGAGTTGCGCCAACTGAGTTATGGGTTTTAATATGTTTGATTTTAAATGTTGTTACCCACCCTAAGTCCTCCAGGTATAGGGTTGGATAAAAATGCAAACAAACAAATTTTGTTTTCCCGGCATATAACCCTTGTAAATAAGAAAATACTTTTTACATCAATCAGAAAGAGTCTTGAAGCTTTACAGAAACCAGCACCTGTGGCCTGCCATAGTTTGCATCAGTATGCAAACATTCTTCAGATGTTCATGCATGAAGCTGAAGCCCTGTCAGGCAGGGCTAGCTGCCTGCCATAATATTTGAATGTAAGATCTCTGCCACCTAGGTGATTCTGTATATATGTATATTATGGCTGCCTGTTGTTTTGAAAGTGACAGTTGACTCCCCCCTCCCTACTGGGGTTGAGTGATACATTTTGGCTCCAAGTTTAAACTGAGTTTTGAAAAATAGTTATTGTTGATTGGTTGAAGGCCAAATCCCGCCCAGCTATGAAATATATAAATATGCTGGGTTCTCTGTTCAAAGTTGCTTCCAACAAAAAATGCCTTTACGCTGAGCTGAAATAAATCACTGTTCATCTTTTTAAAGAAAGAGTCTTGTGGTTATTCTTTGCCAGCCTGACAAGCCCCCAACATTCATTGGGTGGGATGCGTGTGAAGCCAAATACTCCCCCATTTGATTTGGATCAAATCAAATGGGGGGAATTTGGCTTCGTGCACAAGCCCAGTCTTCATGTCTGTCTTCATCATGCAACTTTCTCTCGGCTGGATAGGCCTGTTCTGGAAGTCCATCCAACTCATGAGGACGAGGTGCTGCAAGATGGGGGATTTGTTCTCCAGGGCTCTCATTAATAAACCATGCCGTCATCTAGGAACCTGCGGTGGTAAAACTTTATGCTGCACTCCATCAGGTTTGTGGCTTTTTGAAGCTTAGGGAATGGAAATGGGCGACTCAGGCTGGGGAGTAGAAAGATCAGGCATCTTTCAAGGACTTGTATTTGAAATAAGCTACAGCGAGCCAGTCACACATCAAACTGGTATTAAAAGGGGGGTAAAGGAACCGATTGGGGATATGCACATTTTTTTTGACATTCTATTTTAATTGAATCAAATACCTGAAAATCCGATCCGATTTGAATCTATTAAATCCAGACAGGACAAGCATATTCAGCATATTCAGCAGCTGAGTAAGGGTGCAGAAACCAGATTAACCACCCCCAAAGCCAGATTTAAAACACTTACCTTGTTAGCTTCCACACTGCAGACCTCTTCAGAGACCCTTCATAGTGGCCACTTCTGCATTTTGGTGAGCAAGATCCGTTTCTAAAACAGGTCTCGATGCCAAAAACTGGATTAAATTGAAGACCTCAAAAATGAGGTCTTCAATCCGTCCCTTCGCCTGGATCTGTGTGGAAGTAGGATGCTTCCACACATGGCCAGGTGAAGGGATGGATGTCCCAGTGGCCACCATGTTGGGAGGGGCGGAAACAGGATGGCCTGCTTCGGAAGGTCCTCCCTCACACACCGCGTGCTGCTGGAAATGCACGGTGACTGGCAGATCACTGCTCCAGTCCTGTGACTCTGGGGGCGGCGGGGGCGGCGGTGCAGGAGGCTGGATGCCCATTGGAATGGGTGCTGCAGCTTCCGCGCAGCACCCAGGCAATCCAGCTGCCCGATCCAGCCTCCTCATGCATGTGCAGAAGCGCAGGGCCTCCTTGGATCCGTCCCTATTTGGGACGGATCCTCCAGAGGACTGCTCACTGAAAAACGGATCTTCTTAGATCCATTTTTTGGCTGCAAATGCGGAAATACCCTAAGATAGGGCCAGAGCTGAAGTTCTTATTAGCATTGCTATCAGTTTAACAATAGCTGTTAAGGGAAATGTTTTGTTATGGATTCTTATCATATGGAAGCTTAACTTAATAAACAAATAAAAATTGCTTCCGGTCCAGTGAAAACTGAATATATATTATAGTTAGTTTAATTTACATTTTTTGGAACATTCTAATTTCTCAAAGACTGTTGAACTGAGAATTTATGGTGCACATATGCATGACATTCAGACTCTGCTTTTTTTTTCTAGCTATTTGCCTGTTTTTGTTTCTGTTTTAATATTCATTTTATTCTAACCTGCCTGAGACAAATAAAAGACCATTGGGACAGTAGAAACATATCCTTCCATTGTGCTTCCTGATGGTCAATGGTCCTTATGCTCACAAGCAAAGCAAGGAAGCAAGACTGTTACCACATGTGCCCATAATATGGACTAAAACAATATAGGTGCATGAGGCATAGAACTGCTTTGTGCCAAGGATGCATTACTTATTGGACTGATAAGGAATCTTGGAAGGACAGGGTTTGATCAAAGTGCAGGGAAACTCTGGTCCAGGAAAGCTAAGCTCCATTTGGGAACTCAGAAAAATAGCTTCGTAGAATATGAATCAAAAGCACATGTCAGGGTACAAGGGAAGAAACAACCTTGTGCAAAAGTGTGGCTGTACTGTATATATGTAAGCTCAAGGCTGGACCAACATGTCCCGGGAATGAGGTCAAAACAGATTCCATTTTGCATCTTCCAGCTGAAGGTTAGTGCCATCTGCATATTTTGAAACATAGGGTGTTTTTCCACCGCACTCCTTTAATCCGGATCTAAGAAGATCTGGATCTAAGGAATGGGTACATTCCTTAATCCGGATCGAGTAGATCCGGATTAAGGGAAGTACCCAATGTGTTTCCATGTACCCAATAGCAATGGGTCCTAGCTTCCCTGCCATGGGAACACCGGAGCACCCATTTGGAAATCTGGATCTACCCATGAGGGGTCTGCCTGTCACCCCAGGTGTTTGGGGGGACAGGAGGTGCAATCTCTGAAGTGGCTTCAAAGTCATTTTGAAGTCACTTTGAAGTCTGTGCAAAATAGCTCCTTTGAAGTCTGTGCTGATCTTTGGAGTGAACTTCAAAGTGACTTCGGAGTCACTTCAGAGTCACTTTGAAGTTCACTCTGAAGATCAGCACAGACTTCAAAGACGCTCCGGAGCTATTTTGCACAGACTTCAAAGTGACTTCGAAATGACTTTGAAATTACTTCAAAATGACTTCGAAGCTTAGGTTTTGGGGCTCCCCCTCCATAGGTGCCCCCTCCACCTAGCCTCCTCTAGACCCCATTGCCACACAAGTGTGGAAACAGGCTCTCTTTAATCTGGATTTTCTGGCAGAAGACCCCATTGTAGACCCCATTAATGGGGTCTACAGAAAATCCGGATTAAAGGCCAAAAAGTACCCATATAATCCGGATTTCCTGAGGCCCAGTGGAAAGAAGTATGTCCCTAATGGGTGCCGTGGTGAAAATGGGGGGATCCGGCTCTCACCCAAATGGGTCCTTAATGGGTGCTAAAATGGGTACTAAGTGACCGTGGAAAAACACCCATAGTGTCAACAGCAAATTTAAGAACAACTAGAAACATTCCTTTATAGGGGTATGCACGAGTGCATTCTTGGCATTTGATTCATAACAAATTGAATGTTCAAAAATTTGTATCCATACAAATAGATCACATTCAAATGCAGTAAAATTCTATTTGATATGAATATTCTATGCATATTGGATATGAAAGAATACGTATCCAATAAGCATCCAATATTTATCCATAACATATCCGCCCTCTGAAAATGTCAAATCTGACCCGATTCCACTTTTAATCCTCTGTCAATCCATGTAGTATGTAGTCTGGATCTATTGCGGACGTGACTGGTGCTTCGTTTTTCTACATTGCCAGTCTAACAAATGTCCAAACTATTCGTACGAATGTCCAGAAACATTCGTATTTCTATGAATGTCAGTAGACGAATATTTGTACAAATGTCCATATTTGTATGAATTTGTACCAATAACAAATGTTACCAATATTCATGCACATCCCTATTCCTTTCCGGCACACCTTTTGGAGACTGACATTAATGCTTAGTATTAATACTAAAGTTTAATGCAATATCTTTATTTTTTTATGAGATTGTATACCATTGGCAGATGGTGCTATAGAAACAATAATTATAATTATAATCATGATGATGATAACAATAACAACAGTTTCTTCCCTTATGATGCATTGCTTGTACATGGAATAAATATAGATATAGGGAAAACGCACACCTTATTCTCGGCTCATCTTTCTTCTGAACCATTCTGTTTCTCTAAATTCAGAACTCATTGAAACATCCCATTCACTGGAAAACAAATTAGTGTTTTGGCCACACATTAACCTCAATAGGCTTCACATTTGGGGTGTTTTTCCACCGCGCTCCTTTAATCTGGATCTAAGAAGATCCGGATCTAAGGAATAGGTACTTTCCTTAATCCAGATCTAGTAGATCCGGATTAAGGGAAGTATCCAATGTGTTTCAACAGGTGGTCTAGCACCCAGTAACAATGGGTGCTAGCCTGCCTGCTGTGGAAACACCAGAGCACCCATGTGGCAAATCTGGATTGGACCACAAGGGGTTTGCCTGTCACCTCAGGTATTTTGGGGGACAGGGGGTGCAATTTCTGAAGTTGCCTTCAGAGATTAGCAAAGGCTCCAAAGTCCCTCCGAAGACAACATCAGAGATTAGTACAGGCTCTGAAGACAAACTACTTAGGAGAGAGGTGCATATTAACTAGCTCCTTGCTTGCATCTCTTCTGTGAGCACTGATGAGTCAGCCTCATTAATATGCACCTCTTTCCATGCCTGGAGGTAACAGGCAGCTCCCAAGTCAGCCTCATTAATATGCACCTCTTTCCATGCCTGGAGGTAACAGGCAGCTCCCAAGTCAACCTCATTAATATGCACCTCTTTCCATGCCTGAAGGGCAAGGGTTTCTCTGCAGAGCCTTTGCTAATCTCCGAAGGCAACTTCAGAGGGATTTTGGAGCTGCTTTCAGAGGGACTCCGAAGTCTTGATTTTGTGGCACCACCACCCCATGGGTGCCTCCCCTTCTGAGCCTCCTCTAGACCCCATTGCTGGATTTTAATGGAAACAGGCTCCCTACAATCTGGATTTTAATGCTGAAGACCCCATTGTAGACCCCTTTAATGGGGTCTACACGAAATCTGGATTATAGGTCCTGAAGGACCCATAATGATCCGGATTTACCTAGCTGTGGTGGAAACAAATGTGTCCCTAATGGGGTCTGTGGTGGAAATGGGGTCATCCGGCTCTCAGCCAAATGGGTCCTTAATGGGTGCTTCAATGGGTACTTAGTGACAGTGGGAAAACACCCTTGGTTGTCATCTACATTCTTCACACTTGGATTCCAGAGAATTGACCACAATAACTGATTCAGAGAGCTGAAAATAAAATACAAAGGTATTCCACAACATCTCCTCTGACAGGATTTTGATTTGTTTAATGATAAATTCTTGGCAGCTGAAACAGGAAGGGGATATGCATGCTCAGTAAAGAATTTAATGTTGCTTCTGCTACAGTGAATACTGCATATATATTACATTCTGCATAATTGACCATTTTTGCTGCCCTGAAACTTCTCTAAGACCATTGAACTGAGAATTATGTTCTGCAAATGCACAACACTGAGACCGCTGATTCTAAAATACAATTCTGAGCTGTATAAATATTAGGATCCAGCTTTTGGGTTGACCAGCGAGGTTGACTTCCCCACTTACCCTTGCTGTCTAAGAAACCCTTCATAGCCTTCAAGCATGCAGACTGGCATGCTTGCCATTCTCCTTGTATCCCTGATCTTCTCTGCTTCTCCAGGTAAGGTGGGAATCAATCCAAACAGAAAAAGATGAATTTGGGTTCAGGGTCATTACTGAGAAGCACAGCCAGTTTATCATCAATGTGCCTTTTAAGCCAACCAAATAACTTTGAAGGTTATGATGCCATCAAAATTTTGCTCAAATCTCCACATACCTGAATGGGTGCCCCAGGGAAGGCTCTTGGGTGAAACCCCTACCCAAGGCATGAAGAGAAGCAATTGATAAAATGGAGGCAATGATGCCCCCTTAGAAGCACCCACCTTCAGCCACTGCCAATCATGGCCATGGAACCATGAGCAGTGTTGCAGAAAGAATACCACCAGTTGAAGACTTTAAGGATCATGGATATTCAATCTAGTCAAGTGAGTTAATGACACTATGCAGCTGAGACTCACTCTGCTGGTGGGTCAGGAGCTCTTACGAGGGAAGTGGGTTTGGGTGCATCCGCACAGCCAAAATTGGGTGGTCTTTGAGCACTTCCAGGTCTCAATGGGCAATCAGACCCTTCCACAACTGGCTTACAATGCTGAATGACAATTATCAAGTGCTGGTGGAGAACCGATATGGAGAACCAATACCCAAGGCGTCCAAAGAAGCAGCTGGTGTCAAGGAGGGGAGGATGCTCCCAAAGAAGCATTCTCCTTCAGCCACTGCCCACCAAGACCACAGAACCATGACCAGTGCTTTACAAAGACAGTATGCTGACTAGCTAGGCTATGCACTGATCCAAAGGGTTCCTCTTATGATACTGCCATGCATTACAAATGTAAGTCCTTGGTGCCTCAGAGGCAGAAACAGGAACCTATTCATATTTGGCCTTTTTCTGGAGTACATCTCAGGATAGGCATCTTTGGTCTGCATGCTAATGCAGACCCTGGCAGGCCTCACTTTGAGCCTCCTGTAGCCTGCATGAGCATATGGACAGCAGGCCCCTATTCCAGGATATATTCCAGAATAAAGCCAAGTCATTGAACATTTCTCAGAATGGTTGGAACAAGCAATGCCATATTTTCCATATAAAATCTGTGCAGGAAGCCAAAATATCTCCAGGTTTGTCTTCATCAAACAACTTTCTCTCGGTAGGATATGCTAGTCAGGGGAAGCCAACCAAGACTGCAGAAGAATGTGCTGCCCGTGGGGCGGTTTGCACATCAGACCCTTACTGTCATGTTCCACTTCCTATCCAAGGAACCTGTGGCGGAAAGACTTTATGCTGCTTTACGTAAGATTTGTGGCTTCTTAAACCTTAGGGAAAGGTGATGGGCCACCCAAGCTGGGGAGGGAAGGAGAAATATAAGTCTTCGTATAGATGTCCTCCAAATGTGGCAGGATTTGTATTCGATACAAAAGTTCAATCCCTTTGGAATGTCCCCCAATTAGTTCTAGCTGGAGGTCAGTACAAGAATAAATATAATGTTTAATAAAGTAGTTCCTCTTCAGCCAGAAATTTTTAAATGGCACTCATTTGAGGACATCAATATACCACAACACCTACACTCATTACAATGGTGAATTTTTGCTGCCCACCATAGAATTGTTATAAGATGGAAGTATACAGATAATCTAAATATAGACACATGGTTCCAGGAACTTTGGTATATTATGCTAAATGAGATAATGAATGTTCAAGGACGAAGCTATTGGAGAGATGAGAGGCCTTTTCGCACAAGGGTTTTTCGAATGCATGGATAGCACGTTGGGACGCAGCATTCGCTCTTGCGGGCAGCGGGATCCATTCCAGGCCACCCGCAAGCGTCCCAACGTGCCCCCCATGCATTTGAGTTTCAAAGCACTAAAAAGTGCTCTGAAACCATCTCGGTGCGTTCCGACCTGTCCGAGAGAGAAAGCATTTGCACGCTTTCTCTCTGTGATAGCTTGGCCCCTCCCCTGGGCTCCTCCCATTGGCTCCTATGGAGCCAGTGTGGGCAGCCAGCTGCCTTCTGTCCCTGGGTTCCTGCTCGCTCCTGAACCCCAGATCGGACTCCAGGGGTGGGCAGGAACCCCAGCCAAAAGCCCTCAACCCATCCCCAGGGTCACGCGTGTGTGTGTGAAGGGGTTTTACCTTCTCCTGCAGGCCCGTTTCTGTGTAGAAAGGCCGGGCCATTCTGAGCATGCTCGAGGGGGTGGCCCCTCATTGTCTGGGCACCTGCCTGGCCTCAATTGCCCATCTGAGCATGTGCGGGTGCCCAGCCAATGAGTGGCCACCCCCTTGAGCATGCTCAGAATGGCCTGCCCTTTCTACACAGAATCAGGCCTGCAGGAGAAAGTAAGACCCTAGGGATGGGTTGGGGGCTTTTGGGTGGTGTTCCTGCCCACCCCCGGAGCCCGATCTGGGGTTCTGGAGTGAACAGGAACCCAGGGACAGAAGGCACCCAGCTGCCCACACTGGCTCCATAGGAGCCAATGGGAGAAGCCCGGGGCAGGGTCTTCCCCCCAAACGGGTTGAGAACACTTTTCTGTTCGCACTGGCAGGTAAGGGAACTGCTCTCAAAGCATTCCTTACCTGCCCTTGTGCGAATGGGAAAGTGTTCTCAACCCGTTCGGGGGGAAGCGTTCCGAGGCGTCTCCGCCTTAGTGCGAAAAGGCCTCAGGATGCTAACAGGACTCTCCACATATGGATAATATGTATAGATGAAATGTTAACAACAATGAATTGAATAATACCAGAAAGAGAATTTCTTATGAAATGGATTGGAAATATTACATGTTAAAATTAAATTTTGGAGCTCATGTAGAGATTAAGGGGTGGTTGGGTGGGTGTAGGGTCATGGGTGAAGCACATGTTGTACATAGAAGAAACTACTCATGTGTATGTTATTGATAATCAGAATACGTACAAAAATCCAATAAATATATTTAAAAAAACACAAATGTTCAATCTCATATGAATCCCATATCAATGCACACAAATAGCATACGAATCTCATGAAAATGCATACAAATAGCATATGAATTCCATACAAGGCTTCCGACAAATGTATCAAAACACTCAATCCGAATTTGAATGTCACTCTTCAAATATGCTAACATTCAATTCGAATTAAAATGTCCAAATTCAGCCAAATTTCAAATGTTACGAATATTCATGCACATCCCTAATATTTATTTATTTAGTGCTTTTATAGGCCACTTCCTATTAAACGATCCTGAAGCAGCTTACAAAAGAAGAAATTAAATGGAACTTATAATTGAAAATTGTTTTCTTTCCTTCAGATTTGGTGGGAAATAAAGTGGAGATTTCCATCAGTTCACACTACAGCTCCTAAGGCAAAGCGTGAGAGAGTTGACCTTCTGGAAATACTGCTGTGAAGTACAGATCCCACCTGCCTCACTGGAATAATGGCTTCAAAATGCATCTAGCTCGGAATAAAGATATATTACAGCAAAAATTCCTGTGCAGAAAACAAAGCACTATCTATCAGGGAGCCAGTTTGGTCTAGTGGTTAGGGAGCTGGACTCTTATCTGGGAATACCAGGTTCAATTCCACTCTCCCCCATGAAGCCAGCTGGGTGACCTTGGGCCCACGCAGATGCGGCATCCTCACTGGGACCCTAATTCCATTCCCTTTGGGGAAGCCACATCCTAATCCCTCCCCAAACAGGCTCTAATTAAATCTTACATTTAAAAAAACAACAAAGGCAACTTCTGAGTGGCTTTAGGAGACTACAAAAACTGGGGTGTTGTATATGACTCCTAGGTTAAACACCTTTGGTACAATCATGACCAACAAAACAGTACAGTATTTTTCTTTATTAAAAATAACAAGTGTCACAGTTGGAAATGAGTTCCAAATGTAGCCCGGTTCCTTGACAGGTTCTTTGGCAGACGCTCCTGGGAACCTGCCCTACTAGCGAAACAGAAAGCTTTAAGAAAGGGATCCTTGGCAGCCCAGTGAATGGATTCTTCCAAACCCATGATGTTTAGTCACGTAGGAATTTGCTGAAAGAAAACAGAATTATTCTGAGATCCAGTATCTTCCTTTATAAACAAAGAAAATACATTGTCACCAACAAATCATCCATTTTTCCTTGGCCAGTAGCCTGTTTTTCAGGATCTACAAATGATGGGTCAAAATATGGCAATTAGAAGAGGAAACCACCTCAATGTAGGGGTGTGCAATAATGGTTTTTTGACATTCTATTTGAGTCGATTCGAATAAATGAAAATTTTAAATTCGGTTAAAATTACTTAAATTCAAATTTAACAAAATTCAATTCAAATAATGGGTACTTCTAGTGACAGTGGAAAAACACCCCAAATATCATACATATGTGTACTCATTTGTGCTTATAATACAGAATGAAAATGGGATGCATAAGGGATAAAACAGGATGCATACGAAATGCATACAGATATGTATAACACATACGAATGTTGTCAACATTTGTATCTTCAAATTTTAATCTAACATTCGAATGAATAGATTCAAATGTATCAGATTCGAATCGGGTTTTGTTGCATTCGGATTCTAAACATTCGAACTGAACTCAACGTTTTGACCTTAGAGTCGACTTGAATTAGAATGCAAAAAAGCAACATTTGTACACATCCCTACTCCTTGGTCTCCTTGATGTATTGTGTTTTTCAGGTAAGGATTGCACCTGCTGGTTTTTCCAATATGCAGTACAAACCACTACTACCCTTTTACTTTCCATTCGAGCAGAGCCAGCAGTTCTTTAGACTACATATGTGTTTCAAAAGAATTTAATGAGCTCTTCTCTGAGGTCACAGTCAATCCGAGGGCAGATAGTGATCACCAGCCGCTGTCGGCAGATATCTATTGTTATTCTGACTTGCGACCTATAAATCGCACAGAAACAAAATTTACACACTCTGTGTCTATAATACAATGCAAGAGACTGAAATGGCAGGAAGTCAACTTAACTGCAATTGAAGAATACCTGTGCAGTCCGTCAGCAGTCGCATGCAGTCAAGAGATAAAAGCAACTACATCTAACCCAGGTCAGGCTGTTCAAGCTTTTACTGTCCTGTGCACCAACCTTAAAGGCCTGCTCACATATACTCCAAATAATACGAGAGAAGGCCCCACTGACAGATCAAATCCTTGGTTTGATCAGGAGTGCAAGAGAATGAGGAACGCTCTAAGAAAGAGCATGAGACAAGCCATACGAAGTCCAAATAATGATCTGCACAACAACATGCTTATCCTTAGAAGGACATATAAAAAATTGATTTTCCAAAAGAAATCTGCATACAATGTAAATATTTGGCGTGAACTGGACACAGCACTACACACTAAGAACTCTGTGGTATTCTGGCACCTAGTAACATCAAAGCTGAAAGAAGTCAAGTGTGCAATAGATTCTCCAATTCCTGCATCTCATTGGGAATCCTTCTATGGAGACCTTTTCAACAAGGCTGATAACAACCAGACTACAAAGCAGGGAACAACATTCTATAATCCTGCCTCCCTCCCAGTCTGGCCACAAGTTGAGGCACACGAAGTTATACCTATTATTAATGCCCTTCAGAATAACAAAGCTCCTGGGGAAGACTTTTTGCCAGCAGAACTACTTAAGACCAACATTGACTGGTGGGCTGAACTTTTAGCAGGGCTGTTCTCTCATATTAACAGTTCCTGCACCATTCCGAATGGCTGGCAAATGAGTATTATTGTCCCTATTTATAAAAATGGAGAAAAAAACAATCCAAAGAACTATCGGCCCATAAGCCTGATTGACATCATAGCAAAAATATATGCAAAATACCTCCTAATTAAAATAGAGCATTGGTCAAATGCAAATAACATCATCTGTGAGGAACAATCAGGCTTCCGGCAAGGACGATCAACTTTAGACAACTGCTTTGTACTCCAGCACCTAATTCTTAAGTACAACTCGAGGGGAATGAATCTGTTCACAGCCTTTATAGATCTTTCATCTGCATTTGACACTATCTGCCGCGCTACTTTATGGGAAAAGTTGGCCACCACAAATATTGACACCAGACTACTAGCCCTAATCATTAAGTTGTACTCAGATACAGTACTGAAAGTCTGACTAGGAAACAGCAGAGCCCTGAGCCACGAAATCAAAACCACAACTGGCGTGAGGCAAGGGTGCATACTAGCCCCCTTCCTCTTTAACTTTTATTTCAATGACATTGTAAAAACATTAACTGCTGATAATTTACATGGCCCAAAGGTTTCTGCCAAAACTATCAACATCCTGTTATATGCCGATGACATGGTGATCATGGCTACAACTCCAGTGGGACTGAGAAGATCTTTGAAAAGATTTAATATGTACTGCGAGCTAAATTCACTCACTGTGAACAAAGATAAATCCAAAATCATGATTTTTGGTAACAACAGGAAACAGTACAAGTGGTCCCTGAATGGTGTACAGCTAGAACAAATTAATAGCTATAAATATTTAGGCATCATGTTCTCAACTTCTGGCACCTGGGGTAACCACATTAATTATAGCATCCACAGAGCAACCCACACTGCAGGTGCGCTAAACAAGTTATGCCATCATAGATATCCAGGTACTATAAGACCTGCCCTAAAAGTTTTCAAGGCCAAAATAATTCCCTCACTTTTATTTGGGGCCGAAATCTGGGGCAATACCAACCTGACAAAAATTGAAACCTTTCAAACCAAGCATCTCCGCATCCTGTTGGGCCTCTCTAGAACAACCTTGACAGCTGCAGTAAGGGCAGAACTGGGAATGATCCCACTAAAAGCCCTGATATTAAGGAGGCAATTTAATTACTGGGTAAAAATTAATCAGATGACCACAAACAGGCTCCCCCGCTTATGTCTAGAGGAGCAAATCCTGTGTCAACACAACTCATCATGGACAGTGGCCCTGAACAATCAGTTGGCTGGTATTGGCCTTCCTTTACAATTCCTCTACAGCTTAGGCTCCAGGGCAAAACAAGCTCTTATACAACGTACCACGGATATCTACTCTCAAATGGATATAGCAAGCATAACTAATTCTACTGCTACAAAGTTTTTAGCCACTCACAAATCACATACCAGCTTAGAAAAATATCTGACTATACCACTTCCGATCCCTTTAAGAAGAATTTATACTAGGGCAAGGTTCGAACAAATCGGAATTATGATGCAAACTGGGCGCTACAATAATATTCCTAGCAATGAGAGACTCTGCGTCTTGGGGGAACAAATCGTGGAAGATATTGAACATTTCCTAATTGACTGTACAGCATACTCTGACCTCCGTTCCAGATATCTAGATCCAATATTAATTAATTTCAGGTCCCACAATAGAAAGAACCTCTTATCCTTTCTCCTGCAAGGACAGGAAAGAGCTACAATAATCAGCGTGAGCCTTTTCATTCTGAAAGCTTCGAAGAAAAGAGCACGTTATCTGGAAGATAAATCGGGCAATTAAGACCTTGATTGTAAATAGATGGTCGATTGCTCTCCTTTGCCTTCTTCTGTTTTATTTTATTTGTATAGTATTGTACTCTACTTTGAAATGGTCAGATGACTAGTCAAATAAATAAATATATATATACAATATGCCTTAATGATCACACCTGAAGGAACAGCCTAGTCCCAGGATATAGAATGATGCTTTACCTCTTGCAACAAAAGTCTCCAGGAGAACATTCTCCGAGGGTGTGGAATTTCTCTCCACAGGGACGTGCGCTACAAAAGCCTTTGCTTCCTTCGCACTGTAATCGGTCAGCTGCATAACTATAAGCTGTGGATGCAGAAAAATTGAGAATTAGCTGAGGAAAACTATTTACCACTATGCTATAACCAACTTCAAATACTTAGAAGAATGGGGAGGAAGAGCTGTTTCCTTATGTTGCCAACAACTAGGGCAAAGAGGTGGATCTCCACTGCTCTCCTGAACATGTGCACGAATATTCGTAGGCATTTGAAATCCAATCAAATGTGCTGAATTTTGACATTTGAACTTTAATCGAATGTCCTGAAGTTCTAATGTAAACATTCAAATCAAATCTTGAATTTTGGATCTATTTGTTCGAATTATCCGGACATTCGTATTTGTACAGGTTCGTACACGATGCATGCTTGAAGATCTGCATCTTGTACAGATCCGTACGGGACGAAAACGGGTTGCATATAGGGTAACTATGGGATGCATATGGATGTGTATGCTGAGTACGGATGTGTACAGATGTGTGGAAGATGTGTACGTGCACATACCAATGTTCATATGTGCAGATTCGAACAAATAGATTGAAATTTGGTAAGTTCAAATTGAATCTTGTTAAATTTGAATTTAAAAGATTCAAATTGAATCAGATTTTCAGGTATTCAATTCAAATAGAATGTCAAAAAAATTCATGCACATCTCTACGTGACATACCTCAGGAGGAGACTATTCCATAATCTGGGAGCCACCACTGAGAAGGCTGTGTCCTATGTGCCTAGTCCTTTTACTACTGAGGGTGGTGGTACAACCAGGACAACCTCCCAGACAGATTTTTAGGCACGGACACGATGATATGGAAAAAGCCATTTCTTTAGCTATTTGGAAACCAAGTCCTTTAGGGCCTTATAAATTAACCCCTCCGTATTGTGCTGGCAACCAATGCAGTTCTTTTAAGACCAGTGCGATGTGTGTCTAGCCAGCTGTTCGGGTCAGCAGTCTAACAGCTGCATTCTGCACCAGCTGAAGCTTCCTGTTTTCAAGGACAGGCACAAGTAGGAGCATGTTACAACAGTCATGTCTGGAAGTTAACAGACCATGGATAACTGAACCCAAATCAACCCTGTACAGAAAATGCCTTAGCTATTGAAATACCTCTAGTTGGAAATAGGCACTCTTGGTGACAGCCAAGAAGCGGAAGAAGGATTGCTTTTTATGCCCTGCGTTTTTCATCCTTAAGGGTACCCAAAGCTTCTGACAAAGCTTCTGTTCTTATCCCCACGACAGACACCTTGAGAGGTTGATGGGGCCGTGAGAACTCAGAAAGAGAACGGTGACTAGTCCAAAGTCACCCAGCTGGCTTTATGGAGGAGTGCAGAATCAAATCAGGAGACGATGAGATAAGAGGCCAACACTCTAGCCTAGGGATGTGCATGAATATTCATAACATTGGATAGTCGTACAAATTCGGTCAAATTCGGACATTCAAATTCAAATCAAATGTCGGCACATTTGAAGATTGACATTCGAATTCAAATTGAATGTTTTGATACATTTGTATGAAGCTTCGTATGGGGTTTGTATGCATCTGTATGGGATTTGTATGGGGTTGAACATTCATATTGAATAAGAATCCTACCACATTTGAAGAGGATCTATTCAAACGAATCCAAATTTTCTTGCATTCAATTCAATAGAAATTGAATTTAAAAAAAAATTATGCACATCCCTATTCTACCCACAAAACTACATTTGATTTTTAATGCTGTAAGCCACCCTGAGACCTTTCGGTAAAGGGCAAAAAAAAATACAAAGGAAGGAAGGAAAATAAAGGAAGGAAGGAAGGAAGGAAGGAAGGAAGGAAGGAAGGAAGGAAGGAAGGAAGGAAGGAAGGAAGGAAGGAAGGAAGGAAGGAAGGAAGGAAGGAAGGAAGGAAGGAAGGAAGGAAGGAAGGAAAGAAAAAGGCACATGGTGCCCCATTGACCATTGTGAATACAGAATGCTCTTATCCCTTGCATAAAAAGCATTATAATTGTTGATGTGCAGAATCCAATGTAAGTATGAAATACTTTAAGGAACAAAAGAAACTCCCAATCATAGCAAGAAGGAAGTATACAGCCCAAACACATCTGAGAGCAATGAAAGCAAATAGAACATCAAAAGTTATAAGCTTTTCCCCCTGAAATGTTTTCCCACCTTCATATTTTGCATCCATCAATCTAGCTTTTCCATCCTGCTTGCAAACTCAACTGTTCTGCAATCAGTTCATAGTTCCCCACCCTCTGCCACACAGCTGTACCTGGATCAGGTAGGAACATCCACAGAACCCCAGCAAAGAAAAGGTAAAGGATCTTCATGTCTGCAGCTTGACTGCAAAATTTGTGAAGTGTTTCCTATAACAGCTCCCAAGCCTAAATATTAATTGAAGCCCCTATGTGGCACTCAGACAAAAGCTGTAGGTTCCTATGATTGAAGGAGCATGTAGGCAGAAGTTCTTGAATTTAGTATTTCAGAAGATTATGTTCCTTTGCTGAGAAGGACACACCTTTCAACTCAGCACAGCATGAGCCCCAAGAATAGCTGTCATGGTCCAAAGACTTCTTTGATTTAACAAAAGCCTTCTCTACACTTGGACTTATTCTGGAATATATCCTGGAATAGGGGACTTTTGCCCACCTGCTCATACAGACTATGGCAGCCCACAGGCATGGTCTGCCATACTGCATTTCTGCATTTGCTTTCCCATGTGCTGGATGGGAAGAAGCAGAAGGAGGAGGAGGAGGAGGAGTTGGCTTTTCTACCCCACTTTTCTCACCCATTTAAGAGGACCCAAAGAGGCTGACAAAGTTTTCTGTTCTTCTCCCCACAACAGAACAACCAGTGAGGTGCATGGGGCTGTGATAGCTCAGGAGAAAGCTGTGACTAGCCCAAGGTCATACAGTTGGCTTTTTGGAGAAGGGTGGAATCAAACCTGGTATTCCCAGATAAAAGTCCAGTTCCCTACTCACTAGACCAAATTGGCATTAGATAATAATGTGTACTAGTGTTCACACTAAGGAACGCTAGTACACATTAGCCTAAGCCCCGTGGAATCAGAGATTCATGTCCGATCTGTTGATTCACAAAGATCACATATCACTAGAATCACAGCAGATAACATGTGCAGATGACGTTCCCAAGCATGAGAGCAGACACGATGATTCTTTCCAATAAGGAAGGCTTTTATTGTCTTCATGATTGCAATATGGGCACTAGCTAAATGTGGTTATTTGAGAGGATACATGAAATACATGGTTTACAACTTAACATCTTCAGTCAAGAATATACAAATCAAACCGCACACATCACAGCATTGTTAAGGCAATATGAACACTTGTGAGATTGCATGAAGTCACTAAGTTCAGTCTCCACATGTACATATTTGGTTTATCCAGAATAGGATTATTCTTCTCAGAAAATCTGAGGCCTAGCTGAGATAACCATGCTGTTCCCACAGGAAAATGGAAACTTAGTTGTGTCTAGATACAGAAATAACACATCACCTGATGTTTACCAGAATGTTCCTGGTGGGATGGATAGTTAAACAAGCATTTCCTGTTTTAACAATATTCCAACACAATCCACGTAGAAGAGGCATGGGAAGAATGTGATCAGTGATGCAGCTGTGAATGCATTTTGTCACCCGGTTGCTGTGGCAACAGTACCACACCTGTGCATTGGCGCATTGGCCATGGCAAATGTCATGGAAAAATCAATATTACAAGAGATCTATAATCAATGCTTGCAATATAATCACTAGTTCTATTAGCTTTTAACTTTGACCTATAACTGAGCACATAGTTGGCCGTGATTCATGGGGACAGCAATAATGCTGTCAATGCAGAATTATGTTTGGCATAGGTTGGCAGATGGGTGGCATAACAGGAAACAGTTGTTTGCGGTTAGGCCGCCTGAGAAAAGGAGAACCATTCTTGCTATCCAAGCCATCTTACGCTATCTTGAGGTGACACAATAGCCCTTGATGTTATTTTAAGATATAAGCTGTAATGATATTTCAACATTATTAGACATTTTTGCGTTCTTTTATGCACTTTTTGATGTACCTTTTGATGTACTCCTGCGGTTTGGAGGGGGGCTGTTATACTTGGCTATATAAGCATGGCATATCTCTTGTATGGTAAGGAGTGCCCAAGACTCCTTCCGTGACTAGTCATGTAAGCGCTTAATAAATCTCATAGAAGGAAGCACTGTGCCAGATTTTGATTTTACACAAAGCAATTGCCACCATAATGACTGTTTGTCACGCTTTCCTGGTGCCTAGTACAGTGCATTCCTAAATGCAGATGTCCAGAACATTCCAGAGCTTTGCCTCCCTGGCATGAGAGGTGAAGGACAAAAACACCTGATTGTCTAAAATGTCTCCTGGTACACCAGACTAGCACACCATTTTGTGAACCCTAATCCTGTCTGTGCTCCGTCTTGTGCCAACAGAGCATATCAGGAGCTGAAGTGCAGGGATTTGCACAAATATTCCTAACGTTCAAAATTTGTACGTACTTGGCTGAATTTGGACGTTTTTACACAAATCAAATGTTATGACAGTCATACATTAACATTCATCTGAATACGAATGTTTCAGAACATTTGTGCAAACAGTTTGTACGTTTGTTAAGCTGTGGATACATATAGGATATGTATCTATATGTATGTGCTCATATAGGATACGTATCCTATACGTATGCATTGGTATAGGAGAGGAGAAATAACCAAAGCCTGTGCTGCACCTGTGAGATTGGAGCCTGCACCACACCCTCCCCCAGGATGGATATAAAAACTGTGGCTGCTTCTGGCTGGGGTGAGAGGAGAAACAACCAAAGCCTGGGCTGCACTTTTGAGATTGGAGCCTCTTCCAGGCCTCCTCTAGTTGTGGGTTCCACCTGAAGAAGGAGGAATGGAGAGACAGCTGGGTTGGTTGTTGCTGCAATTTCTGTTCAGTTCCTCCTTTAATATCCTTAGTTGTGTTACTTGGTCTTATGGTTTTAATTTTGTGTACTGTAGTTTCTTAAATTACATACCTTATTAGTAGAATTCTGTACATGGTTTATGATATGTATTTGTAATATTTAATGAAAGTGATTTCTTTACTCGCTGTATTTACTTGCTGTATTTCTCTGATATGACGTATTACTTTTTATTGTATTTTTTCACGCTTGCTGTAAACCACCTTGAGTAATTTATTAGAAAGGTGGTATACAAATAAAATGAATGAAAAATAAAATTGAATGAATGATATCTGGTATGTATGCCTTTGTATAGGATCTGTATACAGGATCTGTATGCATTCATATTGGATATTAGTACAAATTTGTACGAATACATTTGTATTGAGTAGAATCCTACCACATTCAAAGGGGATCTATTCGAACAAATATGAATTTTCTAACATTCAATTTGTTATGAACTGAATACCCCCCTCCAAAAAAAATCCATGGACATCCCTAATTCGTATGCATTTGTATGGGATTCATATGAGATTGAACATCCGTATTGAATTTGAATCCCACTACATTCAAAGGGGATCTATTCAAATGAATATGAATTTTCTTGCATTCAGTTTAATATGAATCAAACACACACACACACACACATTGTGCACATCCCTACAATGGAGCCTTTCTGGCCCACTTTAATGTGCAGATGAAAGAGGGCCCAGAGGTGGATCGGGCAAGTACAGAACGGCCCTAACACACTGCCAGATAAAGAAATGTTCCCATTCCAGAAGAAGTTGTTGCAGAACATAGTAAGGTGATGTTGACAGACAGGATCAAAGAAGCATTGCAGCCAGGGTGGGGGCAATGATAATTGTAATGGAAAGGAGTCGGATACTCTGTTGCAATGTCATCTTCCATGTCTGTGGTGCTATCAGACAGGTAGCCACCTGGCCTACATCTCTCCTTGCTTGATGCTGAATTTTATATGCAATTGAGACATTACATCCGAGTTAGACCTTCATATTATTACAATCTTTTGGTCTCTCAATCATTGAAAAGGAAGCTTCTTGAGCTGAAAGGTGCCTGGTTTGTGACAGTAATATAAGGGCTTCTCCTGCACCACTAAGGGGATTGGGTTAGCAGATCAGTGTGACAGAGGTGACGAGAAGGGATGGGACCAAGAGAAGTTTTGTAGATCTATGGAATTTTCTGCCAGAAGAGGTGGTGTGACAATGGGGTTGTTCACTATAAATGCTCAGAGAAATTTGAATTTTTAACTGGTTTTCCATTTAGTTCCTTGATAGCTTCATCAGCAATACCAGGCAGGAACCTTTTAACCAGCTTGTCCATGCTTAATGTAAGCATATATTAGGAGGAGGAGGAGGAGAGTTGGCTTTTCTACCCCTCTTTTCTCACCCATTTAAAGGGACTCAAAGCAGCTGACAAACCTTCTGTGCTTCTCCCCACAACAGAACACCCTGTGAGGTAAGTGAGGCTGTGAGAGTTCCAAACAGAGCTTTGACTAGCCCAAGGTCACCCAGCTGGCTTCACGGAGGAGTGTGGAATCAAACCCGGTATTCCCAGATAAGAATCTGGCTCCTTAACCACTAATCCAAAATGGCTCAAGGTTGTAATGAAGTGGCACAATGTACCAACCAAAAAGAAACCCTAAAAAAGATGACCAAAGAAAAGATCTCTTCAGAAAAAAGATCTTGCACAAACCACACAACACACATTTGTTAAGGTAGTAGATTTTTACCACATGGCGGAAATTTGGCCAGATGCCATGGTGTCAAAACAGACAGCAACGTAAAATGGGCTGGATGCATTCTCCAATCTGGTAAGCAAGAGGCCAGGGACAGGTGAGTGGCCAACAAGATCCTTTTGCGTCCCAGCATTCAATTTTGCTCTTAATTTCTCTACTAAATCCTGTGGGAAATAAAAATAAGAACATAAGAACATAAGAGAAGCCCTGCTGGATCAGGCCACAGCCCATCTAGTCCAGCATCCTGTCGCAAGCAGTGGCCCACCAAATGCTCATGGGCATCTCAAGCAGAGACAAGGACAAACCTTCTCCTGCTCCCGAGTCCCAGCAGATGGCCTTAGAAGCACCCTGGTTCTTCCCCCCATCCCTAGCCTGAAAGATGCACCTAGGCATTTGTTCTAGTAGCCACTGATACACCTGTCATCCAAAAATATGATATTGGAGGAGATCTAGGAAAATTAAGTAGAAACCCAAATAGACTTCAATCATATCCAATAAGGAGTTCTTCTTCTGGGATGGATCAGCAGTCTATCTTATGGGTGGTCCTCTGCTCCTCTCCTCCACAGATGCACCAGGAGCAGCTGGTGAGCTCCCGATCACTCTTAGATGCAGCACTCACACTCTCTTCTCGGTGCCAGTGCTGCAAATGGGTAGGGGAGGGCAGCTGCACAATTGCACACCATCTCACAGTTGCTATGGCAACGTCCCAGCATCCTGTGGGCATTGAAATCCACCCATGGCGGTCCTGACCATCCACACTTCAAGCCCTAGTAGTCAGATTCCTGACCATTGAGATTGAAGCCACAAAACCCCCAGCTTCCATCTCTGCAGGTGAAGGGAGTAACAAACACAATAAATAAATAAATAAATAAATAAATAAATAGATAGATAGATAGATAGATAGATAGATAGATAGATAGATGATAGATAGATAGATAGATAGATAGATAGATAGATAGATAGATAGATAGATAGATAGATAGATTTATTTATTTATTTATTTATTTATTTATTTATTTACATTTCTATCCCGACCCATACCCAAAGATCTCTGGGCGGGTAACAACCATTAAGACAACACATTAAAACATAACATACATTAAAAGCTCTTTAAAAATTCAACAAGTTTAAAACAATACACATGTTTAAAATGATGGTATCTGTACTGGGAGGGGAAATATAATCATCTCAGCCAAAGGCCAGGGTAAAGAGGTGTGTTTTCACAGCTTTCCTAAATATATGTAAGGAAGGGGCATGACACACCTTGAGGGGGAGACTGTTCCATAGTCTGGGGGCCATCACCGAAAAGGCTCTCTCCTGGGTGCCCACCAGCATCAATATTGAAGGTGGTGGGACAACCAGGAGGGCCTCACCACTAGATCTTAAGGCACGGGCAGGTCAGTAGGGGAGAAGGCATTCCTTAGATTTGAACCACTACAGCATCAGCACTCCTGCCTTTCATAAATGGGAAATCTATGAAGCAGGTAAGTTTCCTGGAGCAGCGGCATGATCACGAATAAGTTCTAGAAAGAAGACTCTTTTTCTCCTCTTCCATTCAAGCACCATGAAGGATGCCAGTGACAGTATGACAGGGGGATAGTGGCCAGCACATCAATTGCTGTGCGAGGGAACAGGGTTGTGTGGACAATTCTCTCTTATGACTCATTCATGGTGCCATAAAGGCTGTATGCAGATCCTGCCATGGCTCCATGAAGAGGTCCCTGCGTAGTTCTACCATTGGAGAGCATTTAATATTCAACCAATGGTGCTGGAAGAAGATGATGTCTCTGATGGAGAGGTTTCTTCTGTGAGACCAAAGTCCTTTCCGTACTGGGCCTTGTTCCATATATATATATATATATATCAAATGCAGATAGCAGCTCCCTATTCCAAGGTATTATCTGAAATAAAGGCTTCCCATTGGAATATCAGCCCTTCCTCAGGTTCTAAAAATACCTTTTCAGTTTGGTCTCAAAGTCATGCAAATATTCTTGCATACCTTACCTGCGTAAACAAGAAGGAGCAGGATGGCCAAGAGATGGTGGGAATTTTTCATCCCTGGAAACCAGCTGAAACCTCTGGATCAACTGAAAGTAAGGCATTGGCTTAATCCCTGTCTCACTGATGTGCATGAAGATATTCTTTTTCATTGAAGTGAGTCTTTGAGAACTGTTTGACTATGGCCCAATGCACAGGTGGACTCACCTGTGTCCCACTAAAGCAAATAAACACCAGCATTTAATTGTGTGTCCATGACTGTCTCCACAGTCGTGTGCGTGAAGGTATGGTCCATCTGAAGTGTCTCACCAGGAGGACCTATTTTGGTGGCACAGTTCTGTGAGCCAAAATGGGTCCCACTCCTAAACCAGCCTGTGAAAATGTGCACCCATCCATGCACCTCCCTGGGCTTGTCTAGCAGTCTCTGGGTGCTGGTAGACCTGTAAAAAAGAGGTTTACCAATATATCAATCCAGGTAGCTATATCCAGTGCAGATGCAGCAGCCTTCCAGGGGGTGGAACACATGGCACACTGGATTGTTCCACATGCAACTGCATAAAAAAGCCCCTTGTTAGAAGCATGCAGTCACAGACTTAGGGAACTTCTGGGGAAGAGCATCTGCGCTTTGATGAGGCTGTTACAGCCTCCAGGTGCCTCCTGCCTTCCCAGAAGTTCCCTAACCGTGGACTAGACATCCTCCCCAAGCTTCCCCAGTCACTTACCTGTTGCATCCAGCTGGGGAGCACCAGTACCCCTGCTGGACAAAGAGGTCAACAGGGCTGCCATACAAGTGCGCTGGCAGCCCTGTTGCCCTTCTGACGTGACTGTGACTGCACAGAGCATCAGCATTGTCATGATGATGGCACTGACGCATGCGCAGTCATGCAGGGCACCACAGCCAAAATGGCAGCACCCTGAAGAGGACTGGACCCACAATCAAATCAAGGTAAGTATTCGATCATGGTGGGGAATGGCTAACATTGACTTGCTTTCCAAGTGTGAAGACTAGTCAGTCATCATTGGTTCATTGCACACCTTTCCCACCCAGCAGATGGGAAGGGAAGTGCAAAATGGCCCAAGGACTCTGTGAAATAGTTTAGGCTGAAAGGCAGTGGGTGGCCAAGAGCCCCTAATAAGTATTCCTAGGCCTTTTTGCACTACAACTAAGACAGCTGTAGTGCACTTTGGCCAGAACATGTGGAGGGCAGTTTCCCATACGCATTGTCAGGGTCAGGGTAAGGCATTCCTTAACTGCCTAGATGTGAATGGAAAGCTGTCCTCCACGTGTTCCATACCAATCGGCCATTCCGGAAACGATCAGAGGAGTCCCCTCCCTCTTAGGTCATCGAACCACGGGAGGCGTGGGTCAGACAACAGCCCCCACCACACACCTCCCACTGGGTCAGGGTCACGTGGGGGACATGGAGTGACTGAGGGAGGGCACCAGCCTTCCCTCCCCCAAGATGTGGGGACTCACTTGGGGGGCCTCAATCACCACTTGAAGCGCATCAAAGCACCACCATGCATCAAACCGCCTCCCAGCAGTTCGATGTGCTGGCTGAGAGAGGGGAGGCAGGCGGCGATTGGGGCAACCAATAGGAGAGGCCGGAGCCTTGTGCAGCCAGGAGGCAGTAATGCCTCCCGAATGCAGCAGGGAAGCTCGGGGACGGATTGGGATGGGTATGGAGCACAATTAAGTGCTCTACACCCGGAACATGTCTAGAACACTTTGGGATGGGTTGGGGCAGTTCCGAATGGAACCGCCACCCCAGCTGTGCATATGCTACATCCCAGGGCATTCTGGGAGGGCCTAGTGTGAAAAGGCCTCCAGACAGAGTAGAGTCTTGAAATCTGCACTTCTAAGCACATGTCCAACTTTGGTGTGATCAGACACGAATAAAAAGGCACCCTCTGGGCAAATATGATTCTTTGATGTTAGATATCTTCTCCCTAAATTCAAACCTTGCTCTGTCTCAAAACCTGGGAATTAATGCATCTGACAATGTACTCTTCTGTTTTAGTTGGAGCGGTGAAGAGTTACAAAGGGACAGAGGTGGGAAATGTAGCCAAATCATAGGGTGTAAAACAGCAGCTATAGGAGACTGGCCAGTTAGAGCTACAGAAAGCCAGGCAGACAAATGTTCAATCAGCGAGTTAACACCTGTTATTGTGCAGAATGGGTGTGTAACTCCCACTCACTATAACTCAGCTTCCATACCACTTAATCATTATCCTCTATAAATTATTGACAGAAAATGTTTGTAAAAGTTCCTCATTTGCATTTCCCCTCCCATGATCCCTGGTCAGATTAGCCAAAAGAACATTCAAATAGCCATTAGAAAGCTTCCAGAATTTTCTATCTTCATACCTGAATTGAAGCTGTTAGTTGGCTGTTTCCTACCCTTGACACATCTTGAGGCCTTTGGATATAGGGTGAGGTAAAATGAAGATGGGAAATAAATAAATAAATGAAGAAGAAGAAGAAGAGATAAAAAAATAAATATATTACAGATGAATTGTACCTTACCAAAGCAAGGACAGGGCTCAGTTGCTTCTTGTTTGGATTTATAATTACACTGATTTTTATATCTTTCTTTGACTGACCATTTATAATGCAATGCGAGCACATGTACTCTGGCAGCTTTTTTGGATCCTGCTTATCTCACCCTACAAGAAGGGAACATGTTGAACGTCGACACACATTCCTTAGACATGTTTTTAAGAAATGCAGAATGAAGAACATTAAGATCAGGTATGTGTGTGCATGTTTTAAGTACAGTACAGCCTACACCCATTTGGAAGATTTCAAAGAGTTTTCTTTGCCACAGCTTTTTTTTCATTATTATGTATTTATTTATTTGCATTTTTATCCCTCCCTGTACCCAAAGGGTGGGATACAACAATAAAAACAAAATATAATACATTAAAAACAATAAAAGGATGGGAAGCTCAGTCAAGACTATGGGAAATAAGATCTTCATAATCTACTGAAGGTAGCTCAGAAGTACCCCTTGCCAACTAAAGCACAGTGCATGATCAGACAAATTTAAAAGAGGCACTCTCTGGGAAAATTTGTGTCTGCAACCATAGGCATTCCCCCACCCCCACCCCGGCCGTCCTTATTCTGGCTTGAGGTCTCAGAAAAGTCACATCTTCATCATTTGGGATTTCATAGCTCTCAAGGTGTCTCTTTCTTAAACTGGATTGGGCAGGAAATTACCTAAGTGACCAGTCAGTAGGCAGCACTTGTAGTCAGGGTAGGTGTTGCCTGATGTGGGGTAAAATGTAGACTGCAGTGTGGAAAAATAAGGTAGGTTCTCAAGGGTATATTTGAACAAATGGGCAGCATTTTGTGCATGAGAGAAGATAGGATGCTTTTTCTTGCAGAGATGACTAAAAACACACACACAATTTGAGATCACACCCTCAATCTCTTCATAGTGCCCAGAGTGGAAACAGGGGCCACTATAGTGCTTTCAGTGCTACAAATATGAAGGCTGTGTTCACATGTAGTTGGTGGTGTTCATGTTCTCAACCCATCTCTTCTCTAATCCATCTGAAACAATTTCGTCCACAAACTATCTGTGACCAAACTTTATGGTTACATTCAGAAGTAGCAAACTTTTATAGGAAGAAGAGTTGGCTTTTCTACTCCTCTTTTCTCACTCATTGAAGGGGGCTCAAAGTGGCTAACAAAGCTTTCTGTTCTTCTCGTAACAGATACCTTGTGAGGTAGGTGGGGCTGTTAGAGCTCAGAATAGAGCTGTAACTAGCTCAAGGTCATCCAGCTGACTTTGTGAGGAATAAAATCCAATATTCCCAGATAAGAGTCTGGCTCCCTAACCACCAAACCAAACTGGCACCTTAGAGACAGTGGTGTGTGACATTCATGTTCTTATCTAACCTCTAATTGACACTTTCTAGCCTAGAATACTCATAAGAGGAAGCAGGGAGAGACTCATAAACACTCCCAAATACAAACTATCTCTAAGATACTATGTATCTAAGTCGTCTCAGAGGAATTTTTTATTACAACATGTGAATGCAAACTTAGGCTATTTCTGCATGGCACAGGCTATCCTTCATCATGCTAGTTTGTACTAAAGCAGTCCAGTCCATGTTAGGCCAGACTGAATCTAACATAGGCCCAGCCTTGGCTGCCAACCTTGAAGGCCAAATTCAGCTTTGGTGGCATGTCAACATCTGGTAACACATCTGGTGGCATCTCCCTATGAATTAATGTAAAGGTCCCGCCACAGTATTTGAGATTATATAAGCATGCTCTTCATATGCCCTCTATAGTCCAGTAGAAAAGTGCAAAAATATTTGTAATATTCGATATCCAAGCAAATTTGGATAACTTTGTACTTTTGTATACAAATCAAATGTTATGACATTTGTACATTGACATTTGTATTCGTACAAATGCTTTGGAACATTTGTAAACCAGAGAAGTGGGAAAGTAGCTGTGCCAGTCACAACTACAATGGATCCAGAGTGCATTCAACATGAATTGAGAATGGATTCAAAGTGAATTCAGGGTGAATTTAACACTTTCAGAGCAGATATGTAATGGGATATGTATTGGACGAATGTAGGCTTTCACGGCTGAATTCAATCTTATTTGTAGCAGCTTTTGGGCTGTTATGCCATGTTCCAGAGGCATTTTCGCACTACACCCGTTCCAAATGGTGGACGGGAAGCCTAAGACACTTCAGGACGCTTTGACCATTCACACATAGGAGCGCAGGAACGCGTGTAAACGCATTCCGGCACGCCTGTGTGCGAATGCTCAAAGCATTCTGAAGTGCCTTAGCCGGCAAAAGCCGGCAAGGGGCAGGGAGACGGCTGCCGAGGCTCCCGCAGCCGGCAAGGCAGGCAATCAGCTGATTGTCAGCCAGCGCTGGCAGGGGAGGCAAGCTCGCGGCTGTCAAGGAGAAAGAAACATGAGCAAATGCTTCTCTCCCCGAATGGCTGCGGGCGCTTCGTCCGCGCGGGAATGGATGTAGAGCACTTTAAAGTGCTCTACATCTCGAACGCACGCAAGACAGCTCCGGACGCTTCAGAGCGCAAGCCCCACTGCGGCAATGCATATGCCGCGTTCGAGGCTGTCTTGCACGCGTTCTAAAACCCCGTGTGTGAAAACGCCTCTGGTTTCTTCTTCTGAGAACCTAAGCTTTCAGGTATAGCTACGATATCCATCTTCAGAGGTCTTTGCTCTTTGCGAAGTCAAGGGTGACTGGTGTCTTACTAGATCTTGTTTCTCTTCGTATAGATGTCTGCTGGTTGTTTCTCAGCTCTTCCTTTGTTTGAGTTGCTAATGAGTCATTGGTCTTTCCCTTGAACACAGCATAACAGTCCAAAAACTGCTTCAAATGTGATATGTATTGGATATCTAACGGATACATATGGGATGCCTATGTGTTCATTCATACCTTGACTCTCACTAGTAAAAGGAGAAAGAATTTTCCTGTTCCATCAGCTTGTAGTACACTCTCAGCACCATCAGGGTGCTGAATTCTTTCCATTTCATTCAGTTGCCTTTGGGCATTATGGCATCTGCAGATCACATGGCTTTAAAAAGAACAACTCTTCTTTTCCTGTTTGAGGATTTCCCCTGCCTTCTACCACAGGATGTGACATCAGAAGAACCTCTGTCTCAGAAGACAGCAACTTTCCTCCAACCACCTCCCACACGCCCCTTCCTATTGCTGTATAAAAAGCCCTGCCAGAATAAGCTCCTGGTTTTTGCCATCGTGACCAGCCTCAAGTGTCTTTATTTTACACCATCACAGCCAATACCCGGCAGCTGCCCACACCACAGTGGCCACTCAGCTACTGCCCTCATCACAGCAGGCTCTAAGCAGCTGCCCTCATTGCAGGGGTCATTCAGCCACTGCCCTCATTGGAGCAGCTCCCAGACTTAGCAACAATAAGGGTGTTTTTCTGCTGTCAAAAAGTACCCATTTTTGCACCCATTTAGGACCTATTTGGGTGTGAGTGGATGATCCCATTTCCACCATGGCACCCATTTGGGACCTGATTGTTTCCACTGCTGTGGGGGAAATCCAAATCTAATGGGTACATTTTGGCCTTTAATCTGGATTTTCTGTAGACCCCATTAATGGGGTCTACAATGGGGTCTTCTGTCAGAAAATCCGGATTAAAGGGAGCCTGTTTCCACTGGAAACAGGCAACGGAGTCCAAAGGAGGCTAGGGGGAAGGGATGCATCCATTGGGGGCCCCCTAAACCTAGGCTCCGAAGTCACTTTGAAGCCACTTTGAAGTCATTTCGAAGTCTGTGCGAAATAGCTCCGTAGTGCCTTTGAAGTCTGTGCTGATCTTCGGAGTGAACTTTGGAGTGACTCCAAAGTGACTCCAAAGTCATTTCACAGTTCACTCCGAAGGTCAGCACAGACTTCAAAGGCACTTCGGAGCTATTGTGCACAGACTTCGAAATGACTTTGAAATGACTTCGAAGCCAATTCAAAGTGGCTTAGGAGAATGCACCTGCCTGCCCCCCAAAACACCTGGGGTAATGGACCAAGCCCTTGGGGGTCGATCCGGATTCCCCACATGGGTGCAAAGCTGTTTCCATAGCAGGGGTGTTAGCACCCATTGCTAATGGGTGCTACACCTCCTGTGGAAACACATTGGGTGCTTCCTTTAATCTGGATCTACTAGATCCGGATTAAGGAATGTACCCATTCCTTAGATCCGGATCTTCTTAGATCCAGATCTAAGGGCTGCAGTGGAAAAACACCCTAAAATCTCATAGGAACCCCATAAGAATCCATAACAAATAAAACATTCAATTCAAACTTGAAAGTCAATCTTCGAATGTGCCAACATTTGATTTGAATCCAGATGTCCAAATTTGGCCAAATTCATACGAATTTTGACTGTTATGAATATTCATGCAAATCCCTATTTTTGATGTAACAAAGCCACTGGTCCATTTAATTCCTATCAAATAAACCCCTTTGCTTTCATCAGATGTGACCCATGTTTGAAGTGATATTTGATGGCTTCACAGGGGCACTTTATGAAGTGGGCAGGTCACACAGTTAGGACCAAAGTTGAAAGATGATGAAGAAATTCTTCCCAAACACTGGAAGTCCTATGCAATGCAAACATTCTGCTGATATCCCTCTTTTTATTTACATCATTGTCACACAAAACACAGAAGTTTCATAGTTTTTTTTTAAAAGTGTTCTTACAATTTTCAGACATCATCAATAATGCCACCTTTTTTTTAGGCAGCACATATGAGAAGGTCGAAGACACATGCCAATATATATACTTTGGGGCCATTTACACTTAACTACTGAGCAATTTCCTTTAGCACGGTAACACTCGACAACGTTTGAGACACGTAAATGGCCTGTAGGAAAGAAAACAAACCAACAGTTATTTACAAATGATGCAGCCCCTTTTGAAAAGTCCAGTGACGTCCAATTCATCCTACTTTTATTTTGGTTCATTTCTGCACCAAAGCAAGAGCAAAATAAGCAACCCAACTGATAATGGGTTGACTTGCTTGTGGCCCACACCTGGCCATACTATGGCACCAAGGAATGAAGGTTTCCAGCCTCCATAGTTTTCAAGCCAGGGCTATTTTGGTTGGGCGCTTAGAAGTGGCACACACACCTTTGGGACCATTTCTGAGCATCTGGCAAGATGGCACCATGTTTCTTGTCCCTGGTAGACTGAACCCATCTGCTCCTATGCCACTGGCACATGAGTGGGTGTTCTTGTGGACCAACCTGGAACGCTGTGTGGACCACATGCATGCAGCCCACAGTTGGAGCAGGCTATAGCACCACTTTCCCATCATAGCTCAGCCCAACATCTTGCTCAATGCTGTTGCAGCATTTTACTGAGAAAGGTGACCTCTCAGTAGACCAGTCTGCAGTGTGGACAGAGCATTCCAGGGCATCTGTTGACCGTGCATACAAGCGTAGTTCAGATATAGCCTTGGACATTAGCAAGAAATCCAATTACATATTTAATGGAAGGAATTTCAGCCTGAGCATGACTTAATTAATAATCTCTGTGAAGTCCAATTCATCTTCTGAATGGGCTGAAAAAGGGATGACTACAGGGTGAGTGTGTCAAACATGTATTCCACAGGGGTCTTGCTATCAAAGAAACCAAAATATCTGGAAAACCAGGGCTGTTTTCGATGGGCAAAGAAAGTAGAAGTGACTAAAAGACATTCTTATAACTTTTTAACAAATACTTTCTTCTTCTAGCTTTCTCCAACGACTGAAGACTATTTGTCCCAGACTAGACAATCTTTAGTGAAATGGTTTGCTTGGTTTGTCACCTGCAAATATGGTGGAGAATTTGGGGAGCAATCGTCAATCCACTCTCTGCTACTGTGGGACATTCAGCTCAATATCAAGGGAATATTTAGGGAGGGTGTTTCATTCAGTAATAGAGTCTGACTAGTCTCATCTCTGTCCCTTGAGGCTCAAGTGACAGCAGTGACTAGGAGGGCCTATACTGAGCTTTTGCCTGTTAGACAACTGAAGTGCATAAATGCGTTTTTTGGCATTCAATTCATAATGAATTGAATGTTAGAAAATTTGTACTCATTCGAACAGATCCGCTTCAAAAGCGGTAGGATTCTATTCAATAGGAATTCGTACGAATATCCAATACGAATGAATGCGTATCTGACATGAATGCATACATATCTGATACATATCCACTCTGAAAGTGTCAAATACGCCCTGAATCCACTTTTAATCCACTCTCGATCCATGTCAAATTCACTCTGGATCCATTGCAGATGTGACTGGAACAGCTGCTTTTCATCCATCCCCAGTTCCATGAATTTCTGACTATTCATATGAATGTCCAGAAACATTTGTATTTGTACGTATGTTAATATACGAATGTTGTAGGATTCAATTCATCTATGAGTGTCCGAATTCAGCTGCATTCATCTAAATAATGAATGTTACAAATATTCATGCACATTCCTACCGAAGGCATTCCTTGACAGAAAACACACAATCACCATGCTCTTGTGACCTCCAGATTAGGGCTGTATCCAGATTAGGGGAATAAAATCTGCTATTATAGAAGAAAGCACATTTTACCGCCCTCAAAACCATGATGTGCCATCCCGACATCAGGAGCATCCCCGTAGTTTCTCACAACAAGCTGCAAGACTTCCGTGGCATGCATGGAGAGGCGTGCATCATGGTGGGATGGGCAGACATTGGCAGCTGAGCTGTTCTAGCCATCCTGTCTGGACTGGCAGGAAACTCTGAATTTATCTGATACTGTGGGGCAAGTGTCAATCATTCTGCAGTAGGTAAATTCACAATAGCCATAGTATAAAGTGCCGCCGCTACAAAGTTTTGGGCATCAGATGTGACGCCCATGTCCCAACTGTGCATTCATAAGTCTGGACACAGAGTAGACTGTTATAAAGCCCTCTGTCTGGAGCTACCCTTGAAGATGGTACAGAAAGGTCAGCTAGTACAAAATATGGCATCTAGGGTTGTGACTGATGCTCCCAGCAGTAGTCACACTACCTCGTCCTTAAGGACCTGTCCAGACTTCCAACTCAAAATTTTAGTATTTATTTATGAAGTGTGATTCAACTTGGGCCCAAAACAAGTGACGGTCAACGTCCACCCAAACAGACCTACCCTTCTGCTAAGACATACCCTCCCTAGAGGAGCTTTGTAGAACTACAGCTAAAAATAGGACATTACATAAGGATGTAAGAGAAGCCCTGCTGGATCGGAGGCCTTTTCTCACTACAGCCAAATGGCTGTAGTGAACTAAGGCTAGGCCACAAGGGGACGTGTACCCCATTCACACCAAGGCAGGTAAGGAACACGTGGGCATGCATTCCTACCTGCCTAGGTGTGAAAGGGAAATCCGTCCTCACATAGCCTAGCCCAAAAAGGCTCTCCTCCCATGCCTGCCACCATTGGGTTGAATTCGACCCAGGGGCGGGCAGGCCAATCCCGTCTCTTCCCGAGTTCCTGTGACCCCTAGGTTGGGTCACCTACAGCCCACAGGAACACCCCCCCCCCGGGCATCCCCTCGGGCACAGGCCTACCTGGGGACACACACGTACGCATGCAACTTACCTCGTCGGTGCCGGGTTTGAATTGACAAGCCCGAATGTTGTCGTTGTGCGTCTGCATGCACCACTGGCTCTGATTGGCCAGTTACCCATGGGCCACAGCTCAGCTCATCTATCAGTTCACACAGTGGCCCACCAGTTGCTTCTGGACATATCAGGCAGAAGACAAAGGCAAAACCTTCCCTTAGGGATGTGCATGAATGTTCTAAACATTCAAAATTCAATCAAATTCAATTGAATGTAGACACTTGAACTCAAATAGAATGTCTACACATTCAAATTTAAACATTTGAATAAATGCTGAATGTTCCAAAACATTCGTTTGAATGATTCAAAACATTTGAATGCACAGATACGTATCTGGATGCATTTGCGTATGAAATGCGTACAGATACGTATGACATATATGAATGTTGTCAACATCCGTATCTTCAAATACGAATGCTGTCGACATTTGTGTCTTCAGATTGAAATCTAACATTCAAATGAATAGATTTGTATGTATTCTATTCGAATTGGATTTTGTTGCATTCGGATTTTAAACTTTCAAATTGAATAGAATGTTTTGGCATTCAATTCGAATTGAATTTGAATGCAAAAACAAAAAACAAAAAAACATTCGTGCACGTCCCAGTCTTCACTTGCCCTTGTCTCCCTGCAAATGGGCTGTAGAGGAAGCCTCCTATATCTCTTCAACCTGGAGGTATTCCATCAGCCCAGCAGGTGCACAGGCACTGAGTCCGTCTTAAGATTCTGCTTAGAATTGCAGGAGCAAATAGTTTACAAAATAAAGGGTTAAATCAGTTGGTCCTGGAAAGACAATTCTTGCACTTTGGGAAACTTTATTCATTTGGCCCCTTTACCATTCCAATGTTTTCAGTACTCTCTCAGGCTCTTTCTCCACTGAGCCTCCTTCTGGATTATATCCCAGAACAGGGGCCTGTAGCCCAAATGCCAGTGCAGAAAGCAGCAGGCCTCAAGTGGGGCCTAACATCATCTGCATTGGTGTGCGGGTGGCAGCTCTTTATTCTAGACCACGTTCCCACTTGACTATTTTAATCTAGATTGGACTATTTTAATCCAGCCTTTCCGCACAGGATCTAAAAATGGATTTAGAGCCTGTTCAGGGAGGGATTAAGACGTGGCTTCCACATTGGAGGCCACATTGGAGCCCCTTTGAGGACGCGCATCCACATTTCAGTGTGCAAGACTGGTTTCTTAAACCGGTTTTGCCACCAAAATCCTACCCAGATGTAAGACCTGAAAAGTTAGGTCTTACATCTGGCTTTCCCCCTTGCCATTGTGGAAGGGTTTCAGGATTGCTGGCGCATGCCCAGCTGTCAAATAGGGAGAGCACATGTTCACCCTGTTTGACAGCTAGGCCCACCCACCGGCCTCCACCATTGGCTCCATCAGAGCCAGCATGGCGAGGCCGGCAGCCAGCTCTGATGGGTTCCCCTTCGCCCAAGAAGGCGCAATGGTGCCTTCTCAAGTGAGAGGGAAGCTGCAGCCCCACCCCCACCCTGCCCAGGGTCACGCACTCACCAATGGGAAGGGGCCAGCCACCCTGATGAGGGCAGCTGGCCAATGGGAGGCTGTGTCGCACACACGCACAATGGACGCCTGGCCTCCTGCTGCCAAAAGTGGCCCAGCATCGAGGAGGTAAGGCGCTGATCACGAGACCGTGACCGCAGGCAGGTTTTCTGTTTTCCGATGGTGTGTGCGGAAAGGCCCTGAGTGTGCATTCTGGCTGTCCCCATTTCCTTGACGATAACGTGGGCTCAATTTGAATAAGGCAGTTCCCACTCAAACCACACAAATCCCAAGCACAGAGAAAAGGGGTATTTTCCTCTTCAGACCTCGTCCTTTGACCCCACCCTTGGATCACACCCACCCACCCCTGTGTCGCCTGTGGTTGCGATGGCAGATAAAAGCCAGTGCATGGCTGACCACGGGTGGCTGTTGGCTTTAGGGGGACTTTTGAGCAGGACCGGACTTCCCCATCTGTGAAGAGCCCAGTAAAACGGTGCAGTGCTCGTGTGCAAAACAACCCCGAAACCAAGCCAAAACAACCCCGAAACCATGCTTTGTGCTCAGTGGTTTTATCTCATGTTTTATTATCCTTTATTTAACATTCACAAAAATGTTCAGCACTTTTGATCCCCTTAAAATAGGGTCAGGGACAGCAAGGACAGGGGGCAGACCTTCCTGGACATGAAATCTCGCCCATCTAATGCTGAGGTGACAGCACCAGCAGGAATTGAACAGAGGGGTATCGGGGACAGCTGAATGACACAATCTCCTCCCCGAATAGTCTGGGACCGTTCCCAAAAGAAAAAAATAACATGGGCTGGGTGCTGAATGGGGACCAAGCCTTTTTTTCTGTGGATTATAATGATTCAGTCCTCATAAAGTCTGGGAATAAAATATTAAATGGGAACATACAATCCAGAAAATGGACTGTGTTCAGATTTAATTTTGTATGGGAATACGGTCCTACATTATAATCCAAAATACGTCTACCTGAGAAGAGCCTTGCCCCCTTTTTCCATGCACAGTCAAAGATCCGGATGTTCAAGATCTGGATCTTTGAGATGGGGTCTGCCTGGAGATCTGGATCTTGAAGAAGCCTGAAGACCCCATTGTGGACACTTTTAATCAGTTCCACACAAAATCCAAATTTAAGGGCCTGAAGGACCCATTAAATCCAGATTTCCCCTGCCCTCGTGGAGACAGAGCCTTACAGACTGGGTCTTCAATGGGGTCCAGGTGGAGACAGATCCTTCCCAATTGGTATTGATCAGATATTAATCAGGTTCCTAATGGGGTCTTAGAAGGGTTCTAAGCCCTGGTGGGTAAAGGCCCTTGGGCTGCATCGCCATTATGTAGCAAAGGTGCCTTAAGTGAGGCCAGTTTCCATTCCTCCCATTGGAGATCAACTGCCCTGAAGGCCTCATTAAGATGTCTTTACAAATTCATCCCAAAATCTTTCTCATGTATGTCTTTCATTTCACACTATTCTTACCTGGCCTGTTCAGTAGCAGTACAAGAAAGATGCACACTGAAACATGCTCAAGGGTCTTCATGGTGGACAACTAGTTGGAAAAAGATGCATGAGATGAAGGCATAAGGTTGGTTCACCTCATGGCAGAACTAGAGACGTGCATGAATGGGGTTTTTGGCATTCAATTTGTAAAGAATCTGTCGTGCCCCATCCTGCCAGTCCAGTCTCCTCAGAGGAGGAAGATGTGCCTGCAATGGCACAATAGTTGGGGCAGCAACCAGGACATAGCAGCGCGGACACTGTGAGTCACCAACCAGCCTTGGGGGAACTCTCAGACACCTCTGGAGACGAAAGCTCAGAACCCCTAGAGTGCCCCTCCCTGCTCCTTCTCTTCCAGCAAAAGCAAATCAGGCATAGATCACAGCGTTTGGCCCAGCTGCGCCAGCAAGGGTGTGGTGCTGCTTCCCCTACTTAATTTAGCAGCACACACTGAGCCAGTGTTGCAGACAACTCTAGTGCAACTCCCACCATGTGTGTGTATCTTGACTCTTGGACCCCCTTGTGACTTTGCTGAACCTCTGGAAACCTCGACCTTTGGACTGACTGACTGTGCTGATACTTGATGAATCTCTGGATGCCCCTGACTTTGGACCAAACTGATGCTGAGTACTTCTGAGCCCTCAAAGGACTGCCGTAAGCATGTGCATGTGTTTTGCCTCACTGCCCACTCCTGCCAGGGACACGATAGAATCGAATGTTAGAAAATCCATATTTGTTCAAATAGATCCCCTTCAAATATGGTAGGATTCTATTCGATAAGATTGTATTTGTATGAATTCGTACAAATATCAAATACATATCTGATACCAATGGATAAATATCCAATACGTATCTGATACAAACACACACACATATCTGAAATATATCCACATTCTGAAAGCGTCAAATCCGATCTGAATCCACTTTTAATCCACTCTCGATCCATGTCGAATACAATCTGGATCCATTCCAGATGTGACTGTCACCCTGCATTCCCACCTCCCCAGTTTAACAAATGTCTGAACTATTCGTACTAATGTCCAAACCATTTGTATCTGTACGAATGTTAATGAGCGAATGTTGTATCATTTGATTAGTGTACAAATGTCCAAATTCGTACAAATGTGTACGAATAACACATGTTATGAATATCCATGCACATCCTTAGTCAGAACTCCAACTCTTTTGCGTACATTGGTTAACTAGGCATAGATAAGGACCATAACTATTCTTGCCTTGTTTTGTTTTATTTATTACACCGTTTTAGAGTTCTGCAGTCACTTCATCAAAGCTATTCTACGTTCTAATAAGAAAATTGACTCATAGTTTTAAAGAGTTAATGGTCATATTTTCCTAGATAATACTAAATTAGTGCCTGCAGATACTTACTGTAAGATTGGAAGGTCTTTATTGCTTCAGTTTCATAAGCTCTTGCTCTGTTTTTTAGTATTAATAAACAACTTGACTGAACTATTTATAATACTCCAAGGAATGTCCACTTTGGCAATGTCTCTGAATGTGTACACCAAAAGGACGGAACATGATGCTTAGCTGATTTATCTTTCATAATTCAGTCTCTGCTTAAGTACCTTATGACCTAGAGCAGCTAGAAATTATGACCTCCTACCTTTTCTGCCTTTTTCTCTTGTGTTTTCTTTTAGGTATTGAACTCCGGACTTGGTTTATGAAAGATTAGGGATGGGCAAGAATACTCAACATTCAAAATTCGATCAAATTCATCCGAATTTGGACATTTAAATTCAAATTGAATGTCTATCCATTCTTTTTTTAACATTCAAACAAATTCGAATGTTTCAAATCATTCATATGAATTATTCAGACATTCATATTTGCATGGATATGTAGGCATTACATTCGTATCCATACTTATCTTATTTGTATCTGTATGCATTGGTACAGATACATATGGGATGCATATGGGATAAAAACAGGATGCATATGGATGCATATGGACACATATGAATGTTGCCAACATTTGTATCATCAAAACACGAATTGAATATTCATAAATAAGAACACAAAGAGAAACCTTGCTGGATCAGGCCACAGCCCATCTAGTCCAGCATCCCGTCGCACACAGTGGCCCACCAAATGCTCATGGGCCACTCAAGCAGAGACAAGGACAAATAGATACAATTTTATTCTAATCAGTTCGAATTTGAATACATTCATTTTCCTCTATTTGTACATAAGAACATAAGAGAAGCCCTGCTGGATCAGGCCACAGCCCATCTAGTCCAGCATCCTGTCACACACAGTGGCCCACAAAATATTCATGGACATCTCAAGCAGAGACAAGGACAAACCAATTCCTGCTCTAGAATCCCAGCAAATGGCCTTAGAAGCATCCTGCTTGTCCCCCCAGCTGGAAAGATGCACCTAGACATTCATTCTAGTAGCCATTGATACATCTGCCATCCATAAATTCGTCTAACCCTTCCTTAAAGCCATCTAGACGAGTAGCTGTCACCACCTCTTCCAGCAGCACATTCCGTAAGCCAATGACCCTCTGGGGATTTGGACATTCGAATATTCAATTTGAATCGAATTGAATTTCAAAAATTGCATTTGTGCACACCCCTATGAAAGATATATTGTATTATAAAATTTAAAGGCAGACCTATAGGGACATTTCAGAGCACTTTCAGAGCAGTATCACTGAAGTGGTTAGAAAAAAACAAAAATCAAAAGGTACATTTTCAAGCAGGATATAGAAACTTAGAAACCGTTTTGAGTTTTCAGCATTCCCACAGATAAACTATCAAAAAGGAGATTATCTGTATGTGGATTAAATCAGCTCTCACTCCAGTTCTGAGGATCAGACTGTTTTATTCTTGCACAATAGGAATGGTGGAGTGGAGTATTTTGGGAGGAAGCTGTACTTTTAGGGGTGTTCTCCCTGTTTCTTCTTATCCAATTATTAGCATTTGTGTCCTCTGACTTCCATCTTTCCCCGACACTCTCAGCCATATGAGCTGCTTGAAAAACCTCCATTCTAAAAATTAAAGGAAGGGAGACTGTATTCATTTGAATAGATCCCCTTTGAAAGCCATAGGATTCTAATTTGTTACAAATGTTAGAAACAAATTAAATTCAAATCCCTGCTATCAATCCCATATGCACCCCCTACTTATCTGATCTGAACCCATCAAATCTGTCCCGAATCCACTTTGAATCCTCTCTCAATCCACTTCGAACCCACTCTGGAAATGTTGCAGGTGTGACTGCAGGCAGCCACTTTCCCACCTCCCCAGGTTCATGGATGTAGCAAATATTCATATGAATGTATCAAAACATTTAATTCGAATTTGAATGTTGATCTTCAAATGTGCCAGCATTTGATTCAAATTCAAATGGATGAATTCCTACAAATTCATCTGAATTTTCAATGTCACAAATACTCATGCGCATCCCTATCATGGCCCCCTCTCTCTCTCTCAAACACACACACACACAAGCAAAAAGGAAGCAATGTATTATGAATCCTGCTTAATTTTTTTCCCCTTCTGCTTTATCGGAAGAGTGCAAAATCGCAGGAGTGCAAAGGAAAAAATGCCTACCCAGCCAACATCAGATTCAGTGCCAGGTGTGTGCAAGTATATTCAAAACATTTGAAATGTAATCAAATTCATTGATTTTAAACATTCAAATTCAAATTTAATGTCTGTACATTCACTTTTTAATATTCAAATGAATTTGAATGTTTTGAATCATTTCTACAAATTATTCAGACATCCACATGTGTACAGATATGTATGCATTACATGCATAACCGTACGAATCTTATTCATATCTGTACACATTTGTATGGGATGCATATGGGATAAAAATGGGATGAGTATGGATGTGTACCGGTGCTTACAAATGCATACAGACGCATACAAATGTCGACATTTTTATCTTCAAACATGAATATTCGCACAAATAGATATGAATGTAACTAAATCGGTTTGAATTTGAATGCGTTCTTTTTCTCAATTCGTTTGATTTGACCTTGCAGCATATCAGCTTCACTGCCTTTCCCAGGAGACAGACACACTATCTTTTAGTTGTTTTCAAATGCACATCCGAACGTGTTTTTTTTTCTCCTTACTCTTTCCCACAGGCTAACAACCCCTGCTTGTCCATTTTAGCTTCAGAACATTTCTCTATATCAGAGGATGTCTGAGGCAACAGCATTCCCTCCCCATTGCAGGTACCATGGGGAATCCTCTTCTGGGCCTCTTTTGTCCACACTAGAGACTCTACTCTGCTAGTATGCTCTGTCTGCTACATGAAATCTATCTCATTTCTGATTGATGCTGTTCATGTCCCTCAAGGGAGGTGAGGGTGTGTGTTCATGGTTCTTTTTTAAGCCTGCTCCCCAACCTCCACACCCCCTTCTTCTCCTTGCAATTAGTTTTTTTAATAATAGAAATAAATTCTATTATTTATTCTATCAATCTATTATGTAAAAATGCTAGATAGAGGAATCAAGCATGAAATGAGGAGAGGGAGGTGCCTCATGAACTCTGTATGTGTGAACTGGCCAAAGGGAAACTGAGGAGAGGAAGGGGAGGTGCCTCACGAACTCCACGTGTGCTGATTGGCAGAAGGAAAAACTGGACCCCACTCACCATAGCACAGTTCAGCCTCCTTTAGCCCATCCTCACAGTCACACTTGAGGAAGTGAAAGTTGACCTGGAATTCAAGGCCAGTCTGAATCCCTGTCAGTCCTGTCAAAACAGGACTACAGTTTAGGATGGTCTAACAGGGGTAGGTCGGCTTGGAATACGGCTTAGATTAAAATAATGTGAGCAACACACCCTGGGGACCAACTCAGGTCAACCTAAAACACTTGTGTGACCAGGGCTAGTTCTGAACCTTTCATGAGCTTCAGGGTGCTGTGGATTCATAGACCAGACCAGAGTGGATCTGGTGCTTGCCAGATCCAGACCCACTGTTCCAGATTAAAGCAAGCAAGTACTGTACAGAAAAAAACTATTACAGTTTTAGTTAAACTGTTTTATCTGTACATTATAGTGATTTTATTGTCATCTGCCCTGAGACCATAGGGTTTAGAGCAGAATAGATATGATTTCCATGATCAACTCTTTGCATTATGAACTCTTTGCCCATTCACCAATAATTGTTGATAACACGAGTTACCTGTTCTTTCAATTTTGTATTGATTTGTGTTTTTATCTTTCATTGCATGCTTGACAATTACTTTATGATTTAGTGTTGTAATGCATGGTATTGTATTTGATGGAATTTTACAATAAACAGTATTTAAAAAATGGATAAACAGGATGAAGTAGAGTCTTCAGAATGAAAACACCAGGCCAATTATAGAACCTGGTTCCTCTAAGAGAGAAGGTATTTCATTGCCTGAGAAAGTTTCCTGATGTGCCTCCATCCTTCAAACCTTGGAGAGAAGCAGTGTTACCACCCAGGCTTCTACTATTGGATTTTCTATTTAAGCAAATCTCAGAATATAAATAGGGAGAAATGGTGTGAATGTATGTGGAATAGAAGTTTGAGTAGCAAAATGAACTCAATTGTATGTCATGTTTTTAGACAAAAGCAGACGAGGTGCCCCTATCACCATAACTTACCTGGATTAATCAGCAGAAGCTCCAGGAAAAGCAAGATTGAGAGACAGCCAAGATTCTTCATGCTGGCAAAACAGCTGGAAGAGTTTTATATTTATATTTATATTTATATTTAAGAGTTGTGTTAACTGTAAATGTAGAATTAGTAAATTGGGTTTGGAGTTCTAGGGATGTGCACGAATATTTGAAATATTCATTATTTGTACAAATTCAGACATTTTTATACGAATTGAATGTCTGGACACTTAGATTTCCAAACTCGAATGAATACAAATATCTCAAGTTATTTGTATGAATAAATTCAGACATTTGTATCGATATGAGTACATAGGCATCTCGTATGTACCCATCCACACCTCATACACATCTGAATGCATCAGTATGGGACAAAAACAGGATGCAGCCTAGAACAGGGACCTGGCATCTGCCCATAAACCAGCAGTCTTCTCACTTGGATCACCCACTCTGTCCTTATCTGGTAGTTTACAGGATTTAGTAGTCAATAGTAAATTTGAGCGCTTTCCATTGGTTTTATTCTGGAATATAACCTGGAGCAGACTACAGATTCCTATCCTGAGAGATACAGTGGTACCTTGACATACGAGTTTAATTCGTTCCGTAACCTTGCTCTTATGTCAAATCGCTCGTATCTCAAAGCAATTTTCCCATTAATCCATTCCAGCTCCCAAAACACCACCTCAGTTGTTTTTGTTATGTACTGTACTGTATTTACATACTTGTATCTCAAATCTTGCTCTCATCTCAAAGCAAAATATCACTCGCTCGGCGGCTTGTATCTCAAAATACTTGTATGTCAGGGCACTTGTATGTCGAGGTACCACTGTATTCCAGAACTGCCAATCCTCAGGGTGGAAAGAAGTAAAAAGTGGGGTCCCTCAAGGCTCAGTATTGGGACCAATGCTTTTTAATTTATTCAGCAATGATCTAGAAGAAGGGGTACATAGTAAAATAGCAATGTTTGCTGATGATACTAAATTATTTAGGGGGTAGTAAAAACTGAAAGAGATTGCCAAGAGCTCCAGAGGGATCTCTTAGCATTGGATGACTGGGCAAACAAGTGGCAAATGTGCTTTAATCTTAACAAGTGCAAAGTAATGCACATTGGGGCCAAGAATCCAAATTACGTCTATAAATTAATGGGAAAGGATCTCGGGGTTCTGGTGGACAGCTCAATGAAGGTGTCAGCCTAGTGTGCAGCAGCGGCAAAAAAACCCTAATTCAATAGAAAACAAGTCAGTGTCATTTTCCTCTTTATAAATCTATGGTGAGGCCGCATTTGGAATATTGTGTACAATACTGGTCACCACACCTCAAAAAGGATATTGTGGAACTGGAAAGGTAGGAGAAAAGAGCAACCAGAATGATTAACCTCCTTTACGAAATTAGACTGCAATGTTTAGGCCTCTTCAGCCTGGAAAGACGGTGTTTGTATACATAGTGTAGAAAAGGTGGATATTTTCTCTATTACACAACACTAGAACCAGGGGGCACTCTATGAAGCTGATGGGTAGGAGAGTCAGATCAGACAAAGGTAAGTATTTCTTTACCCAGAGGGTCATCTGTCTATGGAATCTGCAGCCAGAAAAGGTGGTAACAGCTATCAGCCTAGATGGCTTTAAGGAAGGGTTGGACAAATTTATGGATGACAGATGTATCAATGGATACTAAAATGTAGGCCGAAGTATATCTTTCAGGTTTGAGTGACAAGCAGGATGCTTCTAAGGTCATTTGCTGGGATTCAAGAGCAGGAAAAGGTTTGCCCTTGTCTCTACTTGAGATGCCCATAGGCCATTGGTGGACCACTGTGTGCAATGGGATGCTGGACTAGATGGGCTGTGGCCTGATCCAGCAGGGCTCCTTATGTTCTTATGTAGAATAAGGCCAAGTGAAGAAATGCCCTTGCTGTCTTCCAAAACAGAATATGAATTCAAATGCAATTTTCATAGAAACTGATGGCTTTCTGAATTTTGCATTCTCTTCCTTAAATGATAGGCTAATCCGAACTGTCCAGTATAGGAGCCAGCAGGTATCCTGGGAGTTTCTGTTCTGCATGCAGTTGTAGTCCAAGGGTGGCCCTAGAACTCTTGTTGGGCCAGTAGACCAACCAGTGCAGAATCCCCCAATATTTCCAGAAATGCATACTAGAGAAACATATTCTCCAAAGAGGACACTTTGACTACAACTGGATGCAAGAATGGATGTGGAAGTTTTTATTTTTATAAAAGGCAGTGTTGTTTTTCTTTTGAAATGGAAAAGTGTATAGAAGTCAAGAGAAACCAGCTTTACGTTAAAACAAGATTCTCATGAATGAATAATAATAATAATAATAAACTTTATTTGACTAGTCATAAGACCATTTCAAAGTGCATATACAAACACGTAAGACAAAACAAAAGCAAGAGTGAGCAGGTATCCTTCTGCATATGGTCAAGTACTTATTTAACCCATTTTCCTTTCAGGTAGTGTGCTCTTTTCTTAATAGCCCCTAGGGTGAATAGTCCCACTCTAATCACAGTAGCTCTCTCCTGGCCTTTCAGGAGAAAGTTTAGAGGGTCTTCTCTACTCCGGGGCTCAAGGTTAGATAGAATTGGTTCCAGGTATTTGGCACGGAGCTCAGAATACGCTGGGCAGTCAATCAGAAAATGTTTGACATCCTCCACGACCTGTTCCCCCCAAACACAGAATCTTTCTCTGCTTGGAATGTTGCAGTAGCGCCCTGTTTGCTCCATAAGTTGGAGTTGTTCAAATCTTGTCCTGGTGTAAGTTATTCTTAGGGAAAGCGGAAGTGGGATGGTCAGGTAGTTTTCAATGTTGGTGTTCTGTTTGTGGCTGGTTAGAAACTTTGCGGCTGATGAATTAGCTATAGATGCTATGTCCATTTGTGAATAGATATCAGCAGTGCGTTCTATAAGCACTTGTTTTGCCCTGGGGCCTAGATCATGCAAAAATTGCAGAGGGAGGCCAATGTTAGCCAGTTGGTTATTTAGGGCCTCTGTCCAAGATGTCTCATGTTGGCAGTGGGCTTGTTCTTCTAGGCATATACGGGGGAGCCTGTTTAGGCTCATTTGGTTGATTTTTGTCCAGTAATTAAATTGCCTCCGTAAAACTAGGGCTTTTAGTTGGATCATCCCCAGTTCAGCCCTGACTGCTGCAGTTAACGTTGATCTGGACAGGCCCAGTAAGATTCGGAGCTGCTTATTTTGGAAAGCTTCAATCTTGGCCAGGTTTGCGTTGCCCCAAATTTCAGCCCCATATAAGAGCGAAGGGATTATTTTGGCCTTGAAGACTGCCAGGGCGGGTCTAATAGTGCCTGGATATCTGTGGTGATATAACTTATAGAAAGAGCCTGCGAGGTGGGTTGCTCTGTGTATGCTATAGGTGATATGGTTTGTCCAGGCGCCAGATGATGCAAGCATGATACCTAAGTATTTGTAGCTATGGACTTGTTCCAGTTGTACACCATTCAAAAACCACCTGTGCTGTTTCCTATTGTTGCCAAAAATCATAATTTTTTATTTATCTTTATTTATGGTGAGTGAGTTTGACTCGCAGTACAAGCTGAATTCTGCCAGGGATCTTCTCAGTCCCACTGGCGTTGTAGCCATAATGACCATATCGTCAGCATATAACAGGATGTTGATGGTTCTACTCAGAACTTTTGGGCCATGCAGGCTATCTGAAGTTAGTGTTTTCACAATGTCGTTGACATAAAAGTTAAAAAGGAAAGGAGCTAATATACACCCTTGTCTCACACCGGTGGTTGTTTTAATTTCATGGCTCAGGGCTCCGCTGTGTCCTAATCGGACTTTCAGAACTGTGTCTGAATACAGTCTGATGATTAGAGTTAATAATCTCCTGTCGATGTTTGTAGCGGCCAGCTTTTCCCATAGAGTTGAGCGGCAGATGGTATCAAACGCTGAGGAGAGGTCTATAAAAGCTGTGTACAGGTTCCTCTTCCTCGAATTGTACTTGTGGATTATATGCTGCAATACAAAGCAGTTATCTGTGGTTGATCGTCCTTGCCGAAAACCTGCTTGCTCTTCACACAGGATGTTATTTGCATTTGCCCATTGCTCTATTTTATTTAAGAGGTATTTTGCATATATTTTTGCAGTTATATCAATCAGGCTAATAGGACGATAGTTCTTTGGATTGTTTTTATCTCCATTCTTGTGTATGGGGACAATGATACTCATTTGCCATCCACTAGGTATGGTGCAAGAACTGTTGATATGGGAGAACAGCCCTGCTAGAAGTGGGGCCCACCAGTCACTATTATTCTTAAATAATTCCGTCGGGAGAAAATCTTCCCCCGGAGCTTTGTTATTTTGTAGGGCATTGATGATAGGCATGACTTCGTGTATCTCGACTTGGGGCCAAACCGGAAGAGAGGTTGGGTTGCATTGTGTTGTCCCTTCTTTGGCGGGGTGAGTATCATGTGCCTTATTGAAAAGTTCTCCGTAAAAGGATTCCCAGTGAGCTGAGGGGATTATATTGTCTGTTGAGAACCTAACTTCTTTCATTCTTGATGTCACTAAATGCCAGAAAACCACAGAGTTTTGTGTGTGTAAGGCCAATTCCAGTTCGCGCCAGATGTTTTCATTATATAGAGATTTCTTGCGAGAAATTAATTTCTTGTAAGCCCTTCTCAGGGTTAGCATGTTGTTATGCAGGTCTTGATTTGGGCTTTGTATGGCTCTTCTCATGCACTTTCTGAGTGCCGTCCTCGTTCTCTTACATTCCAGGTCAAACCAAGGGTTTGTTCTGTCCATGTGTCCTTCTCTCATGTTGTTTGGTGTAAATGTTAGCAGGCCTTTAAGGTTGGCACACAGGTCAATAAAAGCTTTAATGGCCTGTCTGGGGTTAGTTGTAGGTGCTTTTATCATTTCACTGTGTGCAGATGCTGGTGGGTTGGACAGGTATTCTTCAATTGCTGTTACGTTGACTGCCTGCCATTTTAATCTCTTGCATTGCATTATGGACATAGATTGTTTGAATTTTTTGTCTGTGGGGTTTGTAGGTCTCATATCAAAATGGCTATAAATATCTGCTGTCAACGGCTGGTGATCACTATCTTCCCTGGGTTTGATTCTAACCTCAGAGAAGAGCTCAATGAATTCCTTCGAAACGCATATATAGTCCAAGGAGCTGCTGGCTCTGATCGAATGGAAAGTGAAGGGATAACGACCTTTTGTGCTACCCCCGCTGACTATGTAAAGATTAAATTTGTATAATATAGAAAGCAGTTCAATCCCAGCTTTGTTTCTGAATGTATCTCTAGAATTCCATCCAGCATCGAGAGGCAGGTCCTCCGAGGGGATCCCAGTTAATTCTGACAGTTTTTTCGCTGAATTCCCAATTCTTGCGTTAAAGTCCCCAAGTAGGATTATTAGTGCTGTTGGATGTTCAGTGGTAACTTCTTCTAGCACTTTCTCAAGAGATGAGCACTTGAAACAATGTGCAAATCTAGAAGATTGAGGTGGAATGTATACATTTAAAATTACCACCTTGGAAGGAAAGAGCTTGTTTCTTTGGTATGGGGTTTTAGTTGAGAATTTTACTGCTAGTATATTTGATTGCTCCGGCAAGTCTTTGAATGTGAATTCTTCTCCGGTCCAGCCTAGCTCTCCATTTATCAGTAGTGCTAGGCCTCCGCTCGGTCTGCCGAATTTTGAGATTTTAACTGCAGGCTTTGTCCATCCAACAAAACCGGGGATTTGAATTGAGTGATCTGTACCAAGGAGCCAGGTTTCCTGAAGTGCAACAATTGTGTTTTCAGTGAGGAAGTCTTGGAATTGTGGATGTTTGGCTTTTCCAGCCCATCCTGCTATATTCCATGTAAGTAGATTAGGTAACGTTTTTTTAGGGCCCTCTAGTCAGTCTTCCAGCCTAGTGATTTTGTCAGATCCCCAACAGATGCTACCATTTTTATTGTTCTTAGGGGGAAGGTTATTTTTAGTTTCAGGTTCCCAAATAGTGATGTCATTTTGTCCTAGCTCATCGGGTTCAAGGTATAAAAAATTCAGATATTCCTGTCTGGTCCAATTTTTAATTTTAAGTGTTCTGTCTGTTTGGTTGTTGCTTTCTGTATTGGTTTGTGTTTTATGCTCAATCTGTTTTTTGTCAGATTCTTCAGAAGTGCTCTGAAGTAATATTTGGTCACTTGGTGTTTTGTTTGATCTGGTGGGGCAAGGTCTCTTATTTGGGTTGAGGAAGGAATCAATCTTTCTCTGTGACTTCTTTTGCAGTTTGATGCCGTTTTTATTGGAGCCACTGGGTAGTTCGGTCAGTCTTGATCTTAATTTGCCCTGGCTGGGTGTTGGGGCTTGTAGTACAGGGGGCAAAGGTGATGGTAATTTTGAGGGGCCGTTTAGAGTGATAAGTAAATCTTCAAGCCGATCTGTTATTACTTTTTGCTCTGCCTTGTTTAGTTTTTGAAAAGTTCTCAAAAGAGCAGTTTCCTCTTCGTCCCAGATCGTTTCAGACCTTGGGACTGATGGGGGGACTCTCACAGTGTTACTTGAAGTTTTAGTGTCAAGCTGCAGCTGCTTCTGATAAGGGTTACCAGAAGATTGTGATTCGAGAATATTTCCTGGATGCTTTGTCTGTGGATTAGAGCAACGGTTCATATTGATAGATTCAGCCCCCTTTCTTGCCGTATAGTTACTAATAAGTGGCCTTATTCCCGTCTCCTCAAACAGTCTGTTTATGAAGATCCCATAGTTGTGACGCAAAAATGAACGCATAGAAAGTAGCGTCTGTGGGATTGCAGCACTGGAGAAAGTTATTATAAGTCTTTTGTGATGCTGGCCTTTTGGCAACCAAAACACAGACTTTAAATGTGGATGTCTTATTGGAGTGTTTAGCAAGCAGCTTAAAGAGAATAAAACTTGTTTTTTGTTACCCCATCTGTTCCAATTTAAAGTGTTCAGAGAAATACAAAATTCCAGTTTGCAGGGGTTCAATTTTAGGTGTCTTTTTTCAGGAATGTGGTGTTCTATTACCCTTGTTTTAAGTCTTTTGTTTGCTATTAGGTGCCAGGTAGTTGTTTGGCTTTGCTGAGTCATGGAGGATAGCTTTTCTGTGCTAGCATGCTGTTCTTTAAGGTCTTTTCCACTTGCAGAATTCAGGTGCTCACCAGAGTTATGTTTGATATTTCCTAATGACTTTTGGATGTCGTCTAATTTGGTACATAAAAAGTTTAAAGTGTCGTGAATTAAGAAGATTTGCTTTGCAAACAGTTCATAAATGGTTAAATTCTCCTTAGGCTCCGGAGGGTCAATTACAGTGCTGTGTTCACTGTCTATTTTCAGCTTATCTTCAGCTAGTTCCTCACAGCTACTGTCCTCGGAGTTTCCTTGAAGCAATTCATATTTGTTGTTGCAAAAGAGGTTAGATAAAGAATCCTCCTCTTTCTTTGGCAACTTCTTTCTTTTATCGTTCTGTGAGCCTGAGTGCCGGTCTCTCTTCCTTTTTCCCATATCAAAACAAGAAGGAGGCACTTAGGGACACTTTAAAATTGTTAGGATACAAAAACAAAAGTCTATTTACTTCAGTGTATCCTTGAATAAAAGGGATGAGGCTGCCCAGTGTCCTGGACCTCCCAGGTAAGTTAAAATTAGAGTAAAAAGACTATGAGTAAAAGAGAGGAATTTTCAGTCCTGCAACAGATAGCGAAGGGAGGCGGAGGTAAAGTATTTCAGTGAGATGCCGATTTTCCTGAGGCAAGCATAAGAGCTTCGGTGCTTAAGACCATTTAAGATAAGTTTTCACTCCCTTTCATTACGGTCAAAGTTATCTTGCAGGCATGCGAGTGTCACTCAGTAAGATTAAATAAGTTTAAAAGTTAAAAAAAAGGTTAAAAACACATACGTTTCTCACGGAGCACCGTTATCAGGCTGTTTCACTCTGCGCCATTTTGTATAGACCTCCGATTCTCATGAATGATTTTGTGTGACAAACCCATCCATTCCTAAATGCGGATTTCATTATTAGAAATTTCAGAACAATTTCACAAGTGTGTGAAGTTCTAAATACCTTCCTTCCCTAGAATTTATGTCTGGAAATCCACATGCAACTATACCAATGGCATAAGGTGTGCATGGGTGTTCTAAACATTCAAAATTCGATCGAATTCACATTCATATTTATACATACAAATTTCAAATGTTCCAAAACATTCATTCGAATCATTCCAGTGTATGAATATGTATGTATTATATACATATCTGTAGGAATATCATACATATCTGAACACATTTGCACTGATAATATGGAATGAAAACAGGATGCAAACAGGACAAAATGGAATGTGTACGAAATGCATACAGATACGTTTAACACATGCGAATGTTGTTGACATTTGTATCTTCAAATTTGAATCTAACATTCAAATGAATAGATTTGCATTTTTTGCAGTCAGATTCTAAACATTCAAATCGAATTGAACGTTTTAACATTAGATTCAACTCGAATTCAAATGCAAAAAAAAAAAAAATTGTGCACATCCCTAGTATAAGGAAATAGAGAAAGAAGACACAGAGCTACTTTAGATGCTTATAACCCATGGCTTCCTCTTGTCCGATTTTACTTACCAAAGAGCTGAATGCAACTATTTACTGCTTTGATTGATGTTTTATTCTTAGATACTTCTACAGCCTTTTCATCTTTTCAGTTCTTAACATCTCTGTGTGACTAAACTATTTATGATGATCTGAGACAAACATCCTACTTGGCAGATTCTTGGGAGGTTCATCATGCACCAAAGGCAGAGAACATGATGCAAAGCCAGATTAGCTCCTATTTTCAAAGCAACCTTAGGAGTGCTTTAGTACATCAGAATTAACAGCATCAAGATCAGTGTCTCAGCTTAAAATACATCACAGCCAGTGCCTGTCAACAGATGAGTACAATGTTTGGGCCTTTTAGAAGCTTGGCAAAGAAGATTATTATTATTATTATTATTGTGATGATGTAAAACAACAGTTACACACAGCAAACGAGATGACTATGCTGGATTTCGTATTATATCACCAGTCGGGCACTTCCCAAGCACCTAGGACTGCGTGATGTATCGGCGAATTATGCGAGCAGACCCCAGTAAAGTGACTTTTTGAAGTTGGCAGATGGATATTTTGTCAATGCCAATGGTTTTTAGGTGCCCGCTGAGATCTTTTGGCACCGCGCCCAGTGTGCCGAGGATGACTGGGACCACTTTCACTGGTTTTCGCCAGAGTCGCTGAAGTTCAATTTTCAGGTCTTCATATCTGGTGAGCTTCTCCAACTGTTTCTCCTCAATTCTGCTGTCACCTGGTATAGCAACGTCAATGATCCACACCTTCTCTTTCTCAACAACTGTAATGTCAGGGGTGTTATGCTCCAGTTTTCTGTCAGTCTGAAGCCTGAAGTCCCAAAGTAGTTTTGCCTGTTCGTTTTGAACCACTTTTTCTGGCTTGTGATCCCACCAGTTCTTTGCCACTGGCAGATGATACTTTTGGCACAAGTTCCAGTGGATCATTTGTGCTACAGCATTATGTCTCTGCTTGTAATCAGTTTGTGCGATCTTCTTGCAGCAGCTGAGTATATGGTCAATTGTTTCATCCACTTCTTTGCAGAGTCGGCACTTTGGATCTTCTCCTGATTTTTCAATTCTGGCTTTGATGGCATTTGTTCTTATTGCTTGTTCTTGTGCAGCAAGAATCAGTCCTTCTGTTTCCTTTTTCAATGTTCCATTCGTAAGCCAAGACCAGGTCTTTTCCATGTCCACTTTGCCTTCGATCTTCTCCAGGAACTGTCCATGCAGCGCTTTATTGTGCCAGCTGTCCGTTCGGCATTGAATTGCAGTTTTCCGGTACTGGTTCTTGGTTTGCTGCACCTTGAGAAGCTTCTGGTTGTTGACTTCAATTAAAGCTGATTCTTTGCTTTCTGCCACGTAATCTGCTAATGCATGCTTCTCTTCTTCCACTGTTTGCTTCACTTGCAAAAGTCCTCTACCGCCTGCTTTCCTGGGCAAGTACAACCTGTCGACATCACTCCGAGGATGTAGTGCATGGTGGATCGTCATCAGTTTTCTGGTTTTTCTGTCTAAGTTGTCTAATTCCAGCTGAGTCCAGTTCACAATTCCCGCAGTGTATCTAATGACTGGTATGGCCCAGGTGTTTATGGCCTTAATGGTGTTACCGCCATTCAATTTACTTTTCAAGATTTTTCTAGTCCTTTGGATGTACTCTTTACTGACCACAGATTTCACATGGCCATGCTTAATGTTATCCAGTTGCAAGATGCCAAGGTATTTGTAGGCTTCTGGCTGGTGGGACCTTATGGCTTGACCATTTGGCATTTCAATGCCTTTACTTTCAGTAATCTTCCCCTTCTTCAGTGCCACTGTGGCGCATTTGTCCAGGCCAAACTCCATACTGATGTCACTGCTGAATATTCGCACTGTGTTGGTCAGTGACTGGATCTCGATTTCAGATTTTCCATAAAGCTTTAAGTCATCCATGTAGAGTAGATGTGAAATTTTCTGTGAATTCCTGGCAGTTTGATAGCCCAGGTTTGTTTTCTTTAGGATGAGTGACAGTGGGATCATAGCAATGATGAAAAGGAGTGGGGACAATGAATCCCCCTGGAAGATGCCCCTTTTGATGTTGATCAGTCCGTAGCTTTCATTTCCGACAAAAAGCTCAGTCTTCCAGCGTTTCATCGCACTTTCTATAAATTTGGTGATGTTCTGACTGATCCCGATGGTTTCCAGGCACTTTGTGATCCAACCATGTGGCAGTGAATCAAAAGCTTTTTTGTAGTCGATCCAAGTCATATGCAGGTTTGTTTTTCGGCTTTTGCAGTTCTCCAGAATCATTTTGTCAATCAGTAGCTGGTCTTTTGTGCCCCTGCTTCTCCGTTTGTTTCCTTTTTGCTCTACTGGCATGATGTTGTTGTCTTCGAGGTAGTCTTGAATCCTGTCTGCTATTATGCCTGTCAGCAGCTTGAGCATAGTAGGTAGACAAGTTATTGGCCTGTAGTTCCCTGGTATGGCTCCTTTGGCTGCATCTTTCTGTATTAAGTATGTTTTGCCAGTTATTAGCCATTCACTGATGTTTCCTGTTTGCAGCATTTCATTGAACAGTTCGGCCATTTTTGCATGCAGGCTGGTCAGGTATTTGAGCCAGAAGCCATGCAACTGATCAGTGCCAGGGGATGTCCAGTTCTTCACTTTCTTCACTCTTTTCATGACCATTTCAGGTGTTATTTTCAGCTGCTGCATTTTGTTCATGGAGAATTTCTTCTCGAAATCCTTTATCCACCCAGCAGTTTTGTTGTATTCTTTTTCAGCCTCCCAGAGATCTTTCCAGAAGTTGGTTGTTGCTTCTTTCTCTGGCTTTTCCATTTTCTTGTCTACTTGCTCATGTAGGCTCTGGTAGAACTGCCTCTGATTAGACTGGAACATTTGGTTCTGCCTGTACTGGTTGATTCTTGCTTCATATCTTTCGATTTTCCTGGCTGTAGCTGTTATCTGCTGTTTCACGATTTCCAAAGCTTCATCAATTTTCCTTGTATTCAGCCAGTATTTTTTGATCAGATGTTCTTTAGTCTTCTCATTGTTCAGTTTCTTCTCCTTCATGTTTTTTAGGTTGCTGGCATCTGATCTCAGACTTCTCATTTTTAGTTCCAGTCGGACTTTCCACTTTGGTTTTCCAGTAGATTTTCTAATTGGTTTTGGCTGCAGTAACCCTAGTTCTTCTGTTACTATCACAGCTGTACTGTAGGCGAGCTGGTTCAGTTCTTCGATTGTTGCTACCTGAACAGTTACAAGGGCAGAGTTGATGTCATTCATCAGTGGGACAAGTCGTTTTCTGCCTATAGTTTTTAGGGTTGGCAGACGCTTTCGCTCTGTACTTGATGCTGTATGAGCCAGTATTCTGTCCTTCAGTTCCTGCTGTCTTTGAGACAATGTGCCAGGTGTTTCATCCATGACTTCATGTTGCTGTTCTTCCTCTTCTTGCAGAATTTCCAGATTTTCATCAGGTTCTAGCTGATCAGTGACTCTTGGTCTTGTTGGAGCTTCTGTTGCTGCTACAATAGGCTGCGGTGCTTCCGTTTCATTAGTTTTTCGTATTTCTTCAAGTTCAGCTTCACTGAACACTTTAGTCCCACTTATGAATCTTCTCTGATCAGCCAGCCGCAGTTCTGTTATCTTTGAGTCTGGGTATTCTTGTTTCCATAGCTGGTGCATCCGTTTTTGATAGCCTCGTTTTCCAGGTTCTGATTTATAGTAGCACTTCATGACTATACGATTCTCTGGCCTTGAGAATTTCTGCCGCTTCCTTGTTTGTGAATTTTGTTCCTGTAGCCCATTTGTCGATGGTTGCCCAGGTTCCTCAGCAACCACCGCGGTCCTTTTTATCCTGGGCGACGACCGAGCCAGTATAGACTTCTTTTTTATTTGTGTCTCCATTGTGATAAATGGGTTGGGTGCACTTAGTCTGGCTCCTCTGCTCTGACCACTCCGGCATGGTTGAACCTGCCAGTAGTTTGCACTACCGCCGGCCCAGCTCTCAGCTTCATTGGAGCACTCAAACCCCACCGCCACGACAAGGCCGCACCCATCGGGGGGATTATTATTATTATTATTATTATTATTATTATTATTATTATTATTATTATTATTATTATTATTATTATTATTATTATTATTATAGTTTATTTATAAAGCGCTGTTCATGTACTCAAAGATCAAAGAGCTTTTGCCCCTTAAGGACCAATATTGCTTTAATTTCTGTATTTGGTTGGGCAGAATGGTGTAGTGTTGTCTGACCTTGGGTAAAAATATATGCTTGATATGATCATCCTTTCTAGCATGACGCTCATGTAGGGGTCTGCATGAATATTGATCAGGTTTGCAATTCACAGAAATTTACACAAATGCGAACATCCACATTTGAATTGGATATTGGCTATATTTAAACATTCAAATGTGAAGCGAGTGCTTTTGTTCATTTGTTAGCAGGCATCCTGATTTTGGGGGGGTAATAGCTCTTTCAGGGTGCTCTTAGGATCCTTAACTTATATGCCAGAGCACCCATATGGTGAAACTGGATCTACCCACATGGAACCCGCCTTTGCCCCCACAGTTTTTTGGGGGGTGCCACAGATCGGGGATGCAAACTCTGTATAGATGCTCTGGAGATACTTTGAAGATCCTCCGGAGCGGCTCCGGAGAATCTTTGAAGTTTACAGCAAATCGCTCTGGAGATTGTTCGGAGCTTTGGACAAAGCTCCATAGAAATGACATTGCTCTGAAATGTCACCTTCGAAGCCTGTGCCAGTCTCTAGATTTCCTTCTGAGCTGTCTTTGGAGATTATGCACAGGCTTTGGAGCTTTGGGTTTTGAGGCACCACCCCATGGGTGCCCCCAAGAGCCCCCCGTTGAGCCAATTGCCTGATCGCAGTGAAAACATGCACCGTATAATCCAAATTTGATGCCTGAACCCCATGGATCTGCAGGAAATCTGGATTATAGATCCTGAAGGACCCATTTAATCTGGATTCTCCTAGAACAGGTGGAAACAAATGTCTCTCTAATGGGGTCTGCAGTGGAAACGGGGTCATCCCACTCTGAACCTAATGGGTCCTTAATGGGTACTTAGTGCTATATGGGATTTATATGCTCTTCATATGCATTTGTATTCAATTTGTATGCAATTCGTATGAGTTTAAACATACGTATTGAATATGAATCTCACTACTTTCAAAGGAGATCTATTAAAATGAATATGGACTTTCTTGCATTCAATTTGAAATGAATTGAATTGAATACAAACAAAAAAAACATTTGTGCACACCCACACTGAGGAGTGCTTAATTATAGGCCCCAATGTCCAACAGTCTATTTCTTAAGTCTGTAGTTATAGGTTGTGGTCAATTAGAACTCTAGGTGCTTAGTGGATAACAACAAGGTTGATGTTTTCAGAGTTCAGGCTAAGAAGAGAGATGGGGGAAGCTGCTGGAGAGATCAGAGCATGGGAAAGGAGGCAGAAGCAGGCTTTCATGAGGCAAAGAGGAGACACTTTATGCGTGATTGGAGGTGCCCAAAGGCAGAGCTGTCCAGGGGAGTCAGACTGCCAGCAGGAGCAAGAGGCATAGCTGCAACTGTTGGACCAAAGTAATGGCAGGTCCTGGTAGCAGTTTCAGCCAAGTGGTTTTAGCCACTAGAGCTTGCCCCCCATGTAAGTGGGCCCTGGGGAGGTGGGCAGGTGAGCTCCAGTGGTGGCACAAGCCACTTCTGAGGCCCACTGGAATTGTGAAATTGTTCCAAGGGGTAAATACAGGCCTTCCAGTTGTACCAGAAGGCCTGTATTTACCTCTGGGGAAGATTGCTTGTGGTTCCAGCAGGCACCAGACAAAGCCTACACCACGACTAGAGCTCACCACTCAGGTGAGTGGGCCCCAAGGAGGCAGGCAGGCATACTCTGGTGGTGGTGCAGGCCTATTCTGGGGCCCACTGGAATCACAAGCAGGCTTCCCTGGAGGTAAATAAAGGCCTGTGTTTACCTCCAAGGAAGCCTGCTAGTAATTTCAGCAGGCCCTGGAAGAGGCCCAGAATGCCACCAGAGCAGGTAAGTGGGCCCCAGAGGGGAGGTTTGGAGTAGGCCGGCCTGGGGAGGAGACCCCAAGGTAATCCATTATGTTTAGAAGCTTCTACCAAAGCTTCCATGGATACTGGATTATCCAATTCATGGACAGATAGGGCCCTTCAAATAGGGCCCTATTCGATCCATCCGTGAACCTAAGAATCCGGACGCATTCCTCCAGATTCCAAATGCATGGATAATACATGCACATCCCCACATCACAGGGTTACATTTACTACCAGAAGAGGTGGTGACAACAACCAGGCTGGATAACATTAAGAAACGGTTAGACACATTCATGGGTGACTGATATATCAGTAGCTACTATAATGGATGCCTAGGGAATGGCTCCAGGTTGGAGAAACAGGCAGGATGCTTCTAAAGTCAACTTTCAGGGTGTCAACAGTGGGTGAAGATTGTGTCTTCGTCCGTTGCTTGAGATGTCCAGAAGCAATTGGAGGGCTACTCTGAGAGACAGGATGATGGACTAGTTTGTCTGTTGTCAAGCAGGGCTCCTCCTGTGTTCTTATAGGGCTAGACAAATTTATGGATGTCATGTCTAACAATAGCTTCTAGAATTGAAGCTAGGTATTATTGCTAAACTAGATGGGCTGTTTAGCCCATCCAGCAGGAGCTACTCTTATGTTCTTATGTAGAAGATTCCAATTTTTTTTAGAACTTTATAATGGAAATATTAATAACTTCTGAGGACTGAAATTTCTAAGGGTGGAAATCCAGCAAACAGGTGCTTCTCTTGAAAACTTTGAGGTTTATTACAATGGATCCCTTTATTGTGAAATCTCCAGCTAGATTATTGAATTTTAAAATTTACAACATACTTCAGCACGCAAATTACAGGTTCCAATATACAAAACATAGGGACGACGGCAGAAGAGCATGAAGCATTCTCCTCCAGCTTTATAACATTGCTTCCTATTCCAAATATGCTCGTGAAGTCCTGTAGAGAAAGCAAGACATGGGAGATTATTTTTATGACACACAGGCCGTGTCCCCATGCAACTTTGGTACGGTTCCGAACGCAAGATCAGCAAGGTTCAGCCCCATGTGTTTTGGATTTGGTCCATGAAAAGCGGACCGAATCCCCCCAAACCATGCCAGAAGGGTGCCAAATTTGATACCTTAAAAAAGAAGTTGCGACGCAGTTTGTGGGACCGGCATGCATTGCTCAGTGAGCCGGGAATGCACATGGGGACAATCGCAGGCTAATGGGGAGGAGATTGGTGCCCACATCATTGGGAGGTGGGGCGCCCTTGCTGTCCCTGCCCTGTCAAATGAAGATCACAGCCACTGACTTTTTAAAATGCCAATCGCAAAGGCAGGCTGGAGAATGTCTTGGTTTTTTAAAAAAATTTCTGCCATTTCCATGGAGATCATTTCAGCCCCATTTCCAGAATGGCAATGAAGGCTGCATAATGGTTTGACTTTTGTTCCATTTGCAACGCCTGTTTCCCCAATCAGCAAGGCAATCATAAATAAAGGCTTGATTTTCTGCCTTTTAAAGTTGACGGGCATTGTCGCAGCCCCCAGTGGAGCTGCCCACCCCTATTTACTGCCACTAAATAGGGGTGGGCTGACATCAATCTGGCTTCCAATGAGAAGAGAGGCAGCAGAGAGGAGGTGGCGCTGCTCCCCCATATCAGGGTTCGGCATGGTTCTCATGGGGATGTCCCCATCTGCGCACAACCCATACCTGTCCTGCGTTGTTGGGAATGTCATGGGGAGGCTTCAGATGCATTCCCGGTCCCATGCCCAGCCCATGCATGCCCAAACAGCACCAAAGAGTGCCAAACTTCCAGCATCCTTCCATAGGATCCTTCCATTGGCATATATGCCTGTGCAAATTTTTTTTCTATAGGTACATATCTCTGCACAAATATATATATATGTATGTATGTATATATATATGTGTGTATGTGTGTGTGTGAGAGAGAGAGAGAGAGAGAGAGAGTAAGATTAGAATGGAAGTCAGTGCGAGCAGAAATGATGAAAGGATATGAAATTCTGTATACTATGAATAAGGAAAGGTGTTTCCTCTGTGCCCCAAAGGACTAAAAAACAGGATTATCCAGTGAAAGTAAATCCTACAAAAATAGAGATAGACAAGGGGAAATCTTTCTTCACATAATGGTATTAAATTATGGATTGTTTGTTTAATCATTTATTTATTTCCATTTTTATCCTGCCCTTCAGTTGAAGTTCTCAGGACGGGTTATAACATTAAAAGCCAAATATAAAATGAACATACTAAGCCATAACAGAACCTGAAAGTGGAAGAGCTGTTTCCTTATTTGGCCAAAGGCTAGAGTAATGAGGTGTGTCTTCCAGGTCTCCTGAGCATGGAGGGCGATGAGTCCTATTCTGGGTGCCCACTCTTTTGCTACTGGTCACATAATGACCCAGCTGACTGTAACTCCTGCTTGTCCATTTTATCTTGAGAATTTTGGGGTGGGTGTGGGTGAGTGACTGAGTGAGAGTGTGTGTGAGAGAGAGAGAGAGAGAGAGAGTCTGGACAATCACAGATAAAGTTTTTTCTCTCTGTGCTGCTGAGCCAGTTTGGTCTAGTGGTTAAGGAGCCAGAATCTTATCTGGGAATACCGGATTTGATTCCGCCCTTCTCCATGAAGCCAGCTAGGTGACCTTGGGTTAGTTACAGCTCTCTTCTGAGCTCTCATAGTCCCACCTGCCTCACAAGGTGTCTGTTGTGGGGAGGAGAATAGAAAGATTTTTCAGCCACTTTTAGTCCCCTTAAACGGGTGAGAAAAGCGGGATTCATCTTCTTCTTCTTCTTCCTCTTTGAGTCAAGTGTGTGTGTGCAGGGGAAGGGGGTTCTGCTGAGGGGAGGAGGGTTTTTCCCATGCCTAGCATGGGAAATTTAAGAATGGGAATGGGGAAGTCCATTTTGAGTCCATGTTAAAAGGAAACAGTGGGAACAGTCAAAATCAGTTTTCAGTGCTGATTTAAAAAAAAAACAATTAAAATTGGATTAAACTGCTGAGTAGGAACTTGGCCATAGTAATTTAATTGTGATCTTTCCTGATACCATAGGGCAGATGGCAGAATATATATGTTATAATATCCATTATGAACTCTTTGCCAATGACCAATAACTGTTGATAACATGAGTTACTTTTCATTACATTTTGTATTAATTTGTATCTTTATCTTTCATTGCAAGCTTGATAACTGCTTTATTGTTTAGTGTTGTAATGCATGGTATTGTATTTGATGAATATTACAATGAACAGCATTTTAAAAATGGATAGCCAGGATGAAGTAGAGTCTTCAAAATAAAAACACCAAGCCAATTATAGCACCTGATTTCCCTAAGAGAGAAGGTATTTCATAACCCAGTCCTTAAGAAAGCTTTCTGAAGTGTCTCCATCAGGAATGTGCACAATTTTTTATTTTTTTGCATTTGATACGTAATGAATCAAATGTTAGAAAATGTGCGTTCATTTGAATAGATCCCCTGCAAATGTGGTAGGATTCTATTCGATACAAATGTATTTGTACAAATTTGTACAAATATCCGATAACAGATACAAATGAATAAGTACCCGATACGAAAGAATAAGTATCCAATACATATCCAACATAAATGCATACATATCCGATCCATATCCAATATCTATCCCCTAACATATCCGCTTTGAAAGTGTCAAATCCGACCTGAATCCACTTTTAATCCATTTTTAATCCATGTTGAATGCAATCTGGATCTGTTGAAGATAGGACTGGCAAAGTTGCTTTCCCACCTCCCCAGTTTAACAAATGTCTGAACTATTGATATCAATGTTCGAAATATTTGTATTACTACGAATGTTAATGTACAAATGTCCTAACATTTACTTTCTGTACGAATGTCAGAATTTGGACAAATTTATATAAATAAATCCCTAACCTCCATCTCTCAAACCTTGGAGAGAAGCAGTGTTACCACCCAGGCTTCCTCTATTGGATTTTCTGTTTAAGCAAATCTCAGAATATAAATAGGGAGAAACGGTGTGAATGTATGTGAAATAGAAGTTTGAGTAGCAAAATGAACTCATTTATATGTCATGTTTATGGACAAAAACGTACGAGGTGCCCCTATCACCATAACTTACCTGGATTAACCAGCAGAAGCTCCAGGAAAAGCAAGATTGAGAGATAGCCAAGATTCTTCATGCTGGCAAAACAGCTGGAAGAGTTGTGTTAACTGTAAATGTAGAATTAACTTAATCCTGGATCTTGTTCAGTACCTTGGGTTGGCAGTTCTAGGGATGTGCATGAGTATTTGAAATATTCATTATTCGTACAAATTCAGACACTCGTTTAAGAACTGAATGTCCAAACATTCAGATTTCTGAACTCAAACGAATACGAATATCTTGAGTTATTTGTACAAATAATTTAGTTATTTATATTTACATTTACATGCCGTCCCATACCTGAGGGTCTCTGGGCGGCTCACAACATTTAAAAACAGACATTTAAAAAATTATATCAGCCCTACAACCAGAAACAAGTTTAAAAATGCAGCTTAAAAAAAAATACAAAAATAGTTAAAAACAGCAGTGACTTTCAATGGGGGAAGTGTGTGGGACATTCAACCAAAGGCCTGCGTAAAGAGGAATGTTTTCACCACCTTCCTAAATAGGAACAAAGAAGGGGCCTGACGCACCCCGAGGGGGAGACCATTCCATAGCCTGGGGGCCACCACCGAGAAAGCCCTCTCCCGGGTTCCGACCCGCCTAGCTACTGAAGGCAGAGGAATCACCAGAAGGGCCTCCCCTCCAGATCTTAAAACACAGGCAGGTCGATATGGGAGAAGGTGCTCCTGTAGATATCTGGGGCCCAAGTCATTTAGGGCCTTATAAGTCAGAGTTAGCACCTTGAATTGGCCTCGGTAGTGAATTGGCAGCCAGTGCAGTTCTTTTAGAACCAGCGTAACATGTGTCCGGCTAGGTGTTCCTGTCAGCACTCTAGCAGCTGCATTTTGCACCAGCTGCAACTTCTGAACCGTCTTCAAGGGAATAATCTGGACATTTGTATCTGTACGAGTGCATATGCAACTCGTACAAACCAGCACGCACCTTGTACATACCAGCACGCACCTCATACGCATCTGTATGTATCCGTACGGGATGAAAATGGGAAGCATACAGGGTGCATCCCAGAACAGGGACCTGGCATCTGCCCACAAACCAGCAGTCCTCTCAATGGGATCACCCACGCTGTCCTTATCTTTACAGGATTTAGTAGTCAACAGTAAATTTGGATCCTTTCCACTGGCTTTATTCTGGAATATATCCTGGAGCAGGGGCCTGCTGTTTGCACGCTAGCCCAGCCTACGGCATGCAGATTACATATTCCTGTTCTGAGAAATATTCCAGAATAAGGCCAAGTTCAGAAATGCCCGTGCTGCTGTGTTCCCAAAACTCTATAAAAAGAGTATGAATTGAAATGAAATATTCATCAGTACTAATGGTTTTTTGAATTTCGCACTCTCCTTTAAATGATAGACTAATCTGTACTGTCCGGTACAGGAGCCAGCAAACAAATCAGGAGTGTCCCTTCCACAGGCTGGTGTGGTCCAAGGGAGGTTCCTGGAACTCTTACCGGGTCTGTAGACCAACCAGTCCAGAATCACCTGGTCTTTCCTGAAATGCACATTAGAGAGTCTTATTCTCCAAAGAGGACACATTGAGTGCTTCCACACTGGTTCTAAAAGCACACTTAAAGACACATACAAGACACATACAGAACACATTACTTTCTGCACAGGAGGCCGGATCTGGGACTCTTTGCAGGCTGCTTCCGGACTCCAGCAGACAAGACCCGTTCTTAATGGGGTCTCGCCGCCAAAGGATCCAGCCTCCAGAAAGACCCCCAAAATTAGGTCTTCCATCCAACCTCGGAAGCAGGATGCTTTTGCACATGGAGAGGCGAGGGGCTGGATTTGCCAGTGGCTGCCATCTTGGGGAGGGCAGGAGCAGGCCGGTTTGCCTCCTTCTGCCCTTCCCCACACACCGCGCACCACTGGAAACACGCAGTGATTGGCACCTGCATGCTCCATTCCCACAACTCCAGTCCGGGGGCGGCGCCGGCAACGTGGGAGGCCGGATCCCCATTGGAATGGGTGCTGCGACCTCCGCACAGCACCCAAGGGATCTGGCTGGCCCAATCCATCCTCCCCACCCATGTGCGGATGTGCGGGGCCTTCGAGGATCTGTCCCTATTATGAACAGATCCTCGGGAGGTCGGATCACTGGGAAACAGATTTTCTTAAATCCATTTCTTGGCGGCAGGTACGGAAGCACCCATTGGCTACAACTGGATGCAAGAACAAATGTGAAAGATTTTACTTTTTGGAACAAGGTAGCTTTCCATTAAAACAATATTCTCATGAATGATTTTGTTTGACAAATCCATCCATTTCTAAATGCAGATTTCATTATTAGAAATTTCTGAACAATTTCACAAGCATGTGAAGTTCTAAATACCTTCCTTCTCTAGCATTCATGTCTGGAATTCCACATGTAGTAATTCTACATGGTATAAGGACATGTGGACAGAAGACACAGGACTCCTCTAGATGCTCACAACCAACAGCTGTCTGTTGCCTGATTTTACTTACCAAGAGGTAAACACCAAGAGGCTTTAATTGTTGTTTTATTCTTAGATACTTCTTCTACAGCCTTTTCATCTTTTTACTTCTTAACATCTCTGTTTGACCAAACTATTTATAAGGATCCGAGACAAACATCCCACTTGGCAGACTCTTGGGAGGTTTATCATGCACCAAAGGCTGAGAATATGATGTACCGCAAGATTATCTCCCATTTTTAAAGCAACCTTAGGAGTGCTTTAATACGTCAGAATTAAGGAAATTAAGATCAGTGGCACAGCTGAAAATCTGATCGCAAGTTCTGCACTTTGGGCCTATCAGAAGATTGGTAAAGAGGATTGAAGAAGGAGGAGGAGGAGGAGAGGAAGAGGAAGAGGAAGGGGAAGACCTGGTTTTTCTACTCCACTTTTCTCACCCATTTAAGGGGACTCAGAACAGCTGACAAAGCTTTCTATTATTCTCCCCACAACAGGCACCCTCTGAGGTAGATGGGGCTGTGAAAGCTCAGAAGAGAGCTGTGACTTGCCCAAGGTTACCCAGCTGGCTTCATTGAGGAGGGCAAAATCAAACCTGTATTCCCAGATAAGAGTCCAGCTCCCTAACCACTAGACCAAACTGAGTTATTCACTTTTATATAATACATGAGATATAAGTATTCAATATATGAGCACACATTTAGAATTCTTTTAAAAATCTGTTTCTGATTCCCGAATACAAATATTGCTTTATTTTCTGCTTTTCTGACGCACCTTTGATCAGAATACCTTGCTTTTCACCTTGTTTGACATTCACAGTGGATATCTAGGATATGTCTACCAAGGAAAGCGCTCTACAACCTTTGCCCATGTTCCTATTGTTACTTGACACTGACAATCTAGGGTAGGGATGTACACTAATATTCAAATGCATTCAAAGTTCAATCAAATCGAACAAATTTTGACCTTCAAATTCAACTCAAACGTCCTTCAATTCAAATTTAAAGATCTGATTCGAATTTTGAATTTCGGATCTATTCTTTAAAATTCTTTAAAATTATTGGGATATGGGTTCGTACATGATGAGTATTTGAAGATCCGCATCTTTCCCCATCTGTACACATTTGTACGGATCCATGTGGGATGAAAATGGGTTGCATACAGGATAACTACTAGATGCATAGAGATGTGGGGAAGATGCACACAGTCATCTATTAATGTTGTCAACATTCGTAAGTGCAAATTCAAATAAAAAATCCAAAATTTGAATTGAATTGACTTGAATTGAATTTGGTTAAATTTGAATTTAAAACATCCAAACTGATCAAATTTTTGAGTATTCAAATCAAATCTCAAAAATGCATTTGTGCACACCTCTAATCTAGGGATGAGGATGAAATTTTTTTGTATTCGATTCATATTGAATCAAAGGCAAGAAAATTTGTATTCATTTGACTAGATCTCCTTCTAATGTAGGAGGATTTGAATTCGATATGAATGTTCAGTCCCATACAAATGCAAATGAATTCCATACCAATCCCATACGAACCCCATATGAAGCTTCATACAAATGTATCAAGACATCCAATTTGAATTCGAAAGTCAATCTTCAAATGTGCCAACATCCAATTTGAATTCAAATGTCTGAATTCAGCCAAATTTCAAATGTTACAGATATTCATGCACATCCCTACCTGCTTCATGTCAAATTTATCATTTCTGTACCTTTTAAAAGTTTTTCTCTCTGTTTTTAATAAAGTTTGGATTTGTTTTTAAAGTATACCAGGACTGAAAGTGTCTTGCTTTCTGCTTTCAGGGTACACTGGGTTAATTTTCTGTTTTTAAAGTAACTTTCAGAACTTAAGATTGGATAGAGGTATTTTCCCCCACTAAAACCAATTAGTCCAGGATCACTGCTCATGACACTGAAATAATAGCCACGACTGCATATCAGCCAGAACGAAGTACCATATTGAAGTTTAGCATTTGGGGTTGTCACAGAGCATATTGGAAAACGAGGGCTTGAAAACTTCATGCTAGTGGACACTAACTCAGGCTCACATTTAACAAAGCATGGACCAGGCCAGATTTCGCCAAATGACACCCTAGTTCAATATTATTGTAGACCTCAATGCTGACCACGAAGGCCTGTGGACAGCCCTCCCCTGATGGTCCATTACACCATGGAGAACCCTTTCTGGTGGCACTGCAGGAAATACCTTCAGAGGTGGGTCCAACCCCAAATTATCCATTGATAGCCTTCAGAGCCCCAGTGGTGCCACTGAGGGTTCTGCATATGCAATGCCTGGTTGGAGAGCAGAATGGGGCATCCAAATGTGAATGGCCGTGTTCCTCTTCAGTGGCAACCTTTCTTAGTTTGGCACAGGTAATGTATCCCAGGAAGACACAGATGACCCTTTCTCAGGATATGAACACAGAGTGTGGAAATGCCCAATTAATACAGATTGTGCTTAGAAGCAAACTCTCTTAAATTCTTATTTTAGGCTGAGGTGCATTTCTCTTTGCATTTTGGCTTGGAAGTATCCATCAGAGAATAGACTTCCGTTGCAGAATGCTCCAGTCACTCTTGGAAGTCATGGCCATGAAACTTTGCAACATGGATAAAGAGGCCCAGTACAAAGCCCAATTCTGTCATAGTGGGGCCAGAGACACATAACTGGCCAGCAGATCCCTTTCTGTTCCTTGCACTGTTTTTCATTCTGAGGTCCGGCAGTAACTCCTACAAGAAAGGAAAGACATTGTTGGCATAACAAAACCAACCAACTGAAAATTCCAGCCAACAGGTCCCTTCAATATCAAGATGAAGAATTTAATAACCAAAGTTTATTGCTCCTGAATACGGATGTGCAAGAATATTCAAAATATTCAAAATTCAATCAAATTCATTCAAATTCGGACATTTGAATTCAAATTGAATGTCTATACGAATTTGACTGTTTTGAATTATTCATACAAAGTACTCAGGCATCCGTATATGTACAGATATGCGCGCATTACATACATATCCGTACGCATCTTATTCGTATCCACACACATTTGTATGGATACATACAGAACAAAAACGGGATGACTACGGCATGTGTACGGATGTATCTGGATGCACTTGCAGAAGATGGTAGGACTAGAAACAATGGTATGAAACTTCAAGGGAGTCAATACAGATTAGATATTAGAAAAAACTATTGCCAGTAAGAGCAATTAGTCAGTGGAATAGGTTGCCACAGGAGATAGTGGGTACTCCACTAGAGGTCTTCAGGCAGAGCATGGGGGTGGACATGGTTTTTTATTATTGTTGTTGTTGTTATCATCGTCATCATCATTATCAATTAATTATTAATTGTTATTATTATTATTAATTATTATTAGTTTATTTCTATAATGCTGTTCGTGTACTCAGCGCTTTACAAATAAAAAACAAAACAAGATATATAAACCTGCTGAAGGCGTACAATCTAAACAATTTTAAACACAAATAACAATAAGAGAAGAAGTAAAAACAGAGAAAGAAAACAATTACACATCAATAAACAATATCTCATTAAACAGTTCATTTACACAGAGCCTGGGAATGCTTCCCTAAACAAAGTAGTCTTCAATTCAGTTTTAAAAGATGCCTTGGAGGTAATGGCACGCAAGTGGGAAGGCAGTAGGTTCCAAAAATAAGGGGAGGAAAAAGAAAAAAGGACGAATCCTAGACGGAGCAGTGGAGATCCGAGGCTGAGATAGAAAACTTGGTTACCCTGGAAGTTGCTTTGAACTCTATAATTCTATGATCATGCTTGTCATTTAATGGATTATTTTAAATCGAGTAATCCTTACCTGGAGAAGCCAATAAGGTGAACCAGAGAACTAGAATAGCGAATCTCCGAGTCTGCATCCTCAAAGGCCCCTTAATGTCTCCTATAAAGTAGGAAGAAAGGAAGACCAAGGAGCACTGCAACAACCTCCACTGGCATATAGAAATCCGGGTGCTCGTATATTGTTACTAGGGATGCGCATGAATATTCGTAACATTCACAATTCATACGAATTCAGCCAAATACAGACATTTGAATTTGAATCAAATGTTGCTACATTCAAAGATTAACATTCCAATTGGAATCAAATGTTTCAGAAGGTTCATAGAAATATTAGTTACATTGGTGAAACTGGGGACATGGGAATGCAACTGCCCTGGTCACATCTGCAGTGGATCCAGAGTGGATCCAAAGTCGATTGAGAGTGGAACCGAGGTGGATTCAGGGTGGATTTGATGCCTTCAGAGTGGATACGCAGAGGATAGATACGGGATTTGTATGTGATTCATACTGCACATTCGTATCTAATGCAAATCCTACCACATTCGAAGGGGTTCTATTTGAATGAATACAAATTTTCTTGTACAATTTGGTACAAATTGTATACAAAAAACAAAATTGTGCACATCTCTAATTGCTAGGTCTCAGGAATACATTTGTGCATAAGTCATTTGAACGAACGTTCCTAGTGGCAGGCATGGGAACAGCAGACGTGGTTCAAAAGAAGCTTATTATGGCCATGGTCTCGTGCTCGGGAAACCACTTGGGGAAATAAGGACATGGGGGGGGGGGGTACATGAAGCACATTTCCACCCCTCAGTTCAAGTCAATCAAGGTGGGGAAATGTTTGCCTTCATGGAAAAAAAACCCTCCCAAAACACACAAACATAGAGGAGCTTCAAGATGGTGATTCCCAACAGGAGCATCCAGAAAGGTAAAAGAAAACAATATTTCAAGGAAAACCCATGTTCAGAGTCAGGTTTTTCTGAATAGAATATATTGGGCTTTGACCTCAAAAGAGGGCCTGACTTGTTGATGTTCTGATACCAGGAAACAACAGGATTGAATGTGAAACAAATTGAGAAAATCACAAAATACAACAACAAAGTCCAAAGACTCCTCCATAAGTCAGCAGTAGTGGCTATACATCACGAAGCAGATCTCAAATGCGTACTCACAATCAAAAGATGCCAGGAAGTCAAAGAAATATAGGGTGGATCTTTTTGTTTTTTTGAATGATTTCTGAAATGATAGCTTGAGGATTGCCTGAAAGCAGATTATCCAAAGGACCCTTGTTGCTTTTCCTTGCATTTTCTTTTTATATGCTTCCCCCTCCCTTTTGAATGCCATTATCATTGCTTCAGGAACATTCCAGTCCAACACATGCCTAAATTAGTTCTATTTTCGACAGAGGTCCATGTAAAAAAAGGAAAAGATTCTAAGACAGATAAAAGAGGCAAGAAAGCTTGTTCCAAACAGTGTTGCTGTTCTTCTTGTGCTTGTTCTCTTAAGCATCTCCTTGTAACAAAGATGTTGAATTCTAAAATATCATTTGCAAGATAATATTCAGGGACCTTAACAATCCTAGAAGTGGGCTCTTGAGGGGGGCAGATAAAGAAGGAAAATGAGATCAGTTCTCAAATTGAGACTGTAGGTCTTTCTGCACTTTATTCTGAAAAGTGATCCCTAATCGTCCTTTCTGTGCCTCATTACTTGGTACCAAACAGAGAGGCCTCATCCGCTGCTAGGATACTCAATCTGCATTAAATGAAGTCCAATCCGGCCAAATCAGCCTTGATTTGGATTACCAGTAGACCTGACTAAACAGGTCTATCGGTAAACCAGCAAGAATGATCCAGACCACGGACTCTTGTCAAAAGTATATTTTAGGGATGTGCATGAATGAGTTTTCAGGCATTTAATTCACAACAAATCGAATGTTAGACAATACATATTCGTACAAATAGATTCCCCTCGAATGTGGTAAAATTATATTCAATATGAATGTATTTGTACAAATCCATACAAATAGTTGATACAAATGAACATGTACCGGATATGAATGAATAATATTGGATACATATCCAGTACAAATAAATATATATCCGGTATTTGTCCAATACATATTCCTTAACAAATCCACTCCAAAAATGTCAAATCCAACCTGAATCCACTTTTAATATGCTCTCAACCCATGTCAAATGCACTCTAGCCAGTTTGGTCTAGTGATTTGGGAGCCAGACTCTTAACTGCCCGTGGGGCAGAAGTCTTGGGTCTGTGCTCAGTGCAATGAGCTCCGGACCCTCAGGGAACGGGTTTCTTCCCTCGAAGCCAAGGTAGCGGACCTGGAGAAGGAGATAGAGAGCAACGAGGCTGAGGGAGAGGCTTTCAGGGATGCAGTAGGAGCATCCCACTCCATGATAAGCAGCCCTCCAGCTGCCTTGAGAGTGCAAACCTCAGGCAGGGAGGACATCAAACTGAGGAAGAGGGACAGGATCCCTTAGTTGGGACCCCTTCCTCAGTGGATGTGCCTGTATCCTCTGGCACTGAGGATAGTCCTCCACCGGTAGCAGGAGGGGGGCTTCTTGTAGTGGGTGATTCGATTATCAGGAATATAGAGAGCTGGGTTTGTGATGGGTGTGTTGACCGCATGGTGACTTGGTCACCTGGTGTGAAGGTTGAAGACATCACACGGCATCTAGATAGGTTAGTAGACAGTGCCAGGGAGGAGCCAGTGGTCATGGTACATGTCGGTACCAATGATGTTGGGAAGACAAGACGGAGCATCCTGGAAGCCAAACTTAGATTGTTAGGTAGAAGACTAAAGTCCAGGACCTCTAGGGTTGCGTTCTCAGAAATGCTACCTGTTCCACATGCAGGACCAGGGCAGAGCTCAGGAGCCTCAATGCGTGGATCAGGCAGTGGTGTTGGGAGGAGGGGTTTAGATTTGTTGGCAACTGGGGGACATTTTGGGACAAGCCAAACCTGTGCAAGAGGGGCAGGTTACATTTGAACCAAGATGGAACCAGATTGCTGGCGATTAATATTAAAAAGGTTGCAGAGCAGCTTTTAAACTGATCCTTGGAGGAAAGCTGACAGGAGCTGGGCAGCATCCGGTTCGGGAGAGCGCACCCTCAAGTGAGGAGGGCTGGAAATATGCAGAAAATGCTGAGCAAAGGGGGAGATTAGTCAATAGTATGCAAACAGAATGATGCAAGAGGCAATATAAGGATTCACATGTTCCTTGACGGCAGAATTTGGACCAGAGGAGTGAAAACAAATGTATATATGCAAATACTAGAAGCCTTCGAGCTAAAATAGGGGAGCTAGAAAGCTTAGTTATGAAAAATAGGATGATATTATTGGCATAACTGAAACCTGGTGGACCAGTGAAAACCAATGGGGTACAGTCATCCCAGGTTACAGACTGTAAAGGAAAGTCAGGGAAAGGTGGCATGGAGGTGGTGTAGCCTTGTATATTAAGGAAAAGATAGAATCTTATGAACTGGAATGTCTAGGTGAGTCTGACTCTTCCACAGAAGCAGTGTGGGTAAAAATACCAAGCCAAAAAGGAAGTCTAACAATAGGGACATGCTACCATCCTCCAACCAAATGCCCAAAGGAGATCAACAATTGGAAAAGGAGGTAAGATACCAAAAGGGTTGTTGGGCATGTGGATGCCATGCTCATCCTAGGGTGTTTTCACACATGGCCTAAAATGGATATAAACACACATTAGACGCACATGTAAACTTACCTTCCACGCAGGAGGCCAGATTGAGGACCCTTTTTGGCGGTGCTTCTGCACATTGGCAGGTAAGACCCCTTTTTAATCCAGCCTCTGGGAAGACCTGGAAAATTAGGTCTTTTCCAGCCTTTCGCCTCAATCCGTTCCGGAAGCAGGATGCTTCCACACACAGAGAGGTGAAGGGACAGATCCTCAGAAGAACGGATGGCCAAAAAATGAATCTTTTTAGATCTGTTTTTCTGTGGCATGTGCGGAAACACCCCGGGGCATTAAATGAGTAACAAGGGGGTCAGTCCTACAGAGCCTGTGCCCTTATGTTGCGTTCAGAGTGCCATAAACACACCATGCAGGTCCTTCCTTAGATGGTGAGATGAGGTCCCACAATGAAGGGTCAAGCATGCAATTTGTGCCCATCTCTACTAGCGAGCAATCCAGGAATAAATGTCTTGCATACTTAAGCTTAGCCAAAAGGTGCCCCTTACACTGAATCACTTTACTGTAGGGATGTACATGGAAATTTTTGTATTTGATTCATATTGAACAGAATGTAGTGAGATTCCAATTCAATACAAATGTTCAATCCCACATGAATCCCATACGAATGCATACAAATGCATTCAAATGCATATGAATCCCAAACAGATCCCATACAAATCCCATATGAAGCTTCATATGAATGTATCGAAACATTCCATTCAATTTCAAATGTCAATCTTTGAATGTGCCAACATTCGATTTCAAGACGAATGTCCAAATTTGGCCAAATTTTGAAAGTTACGAATATTCCTGCGCATCCCTATATCACAGTTTTCTTGGAAACAGTTGCTCCAGCCCTGCAGGATCACTTGGCACAACAGTCCTAAAGCAGTGAGATGCTTTTATTCTCATGCTTGTCAGATAATAAAAATAACCTAGGTGGCTTTGAAGGTGAGCTCCAGTTTATTCAGCAAAACCAAGTTGAGTTTCCATACAGAGAATGCTGAAGATTGAAAGGGCAGCAATTTTGAGAACCGGTTTTTGAAATTAGAGTAGTAATCACATTTAAAAGGCCATGATCTTACAGGTTCAGTACAACTCATTCAAAGATCTGCACATATTCTGTTTGAGCACTATGGAACAGAGCGAGAAGGGAAAGCAATAGCAAACTCTTTGCTTCTTTATTTCTTTCTGGGTTATATACTGAGTTCAGGGAAGAATCCATCAGATCCTTACAGCTGATCCTTTCAAATCCTTTTGTATGAGGACTACGACCTTGACAAAAGAAAAGAAAAAAATTCAAGCATTGGAAAGTTTACATGCGAATGCAACAGGCACTATGAATTTATTAGAAGAGGCACTGGAATAAATAATAAGCTATATGGGTGAGTTAAGTCTTTGGATTTTGTGCTTGTTTGTTATCTCCAAAGTACCGTGCAAAGAATCCAGATGTGTTTCTAGAAGTTTGGAAACCATTGTTAGACTTCTTAGCATATAATGTGGAGGAATTAACATCAGAAAATGCCATAAAATTTTTGTTGAAATGATAGAAATATTATATAGTAATACTATAAGATATATGTACCCCATGTAAATTATAGTCAGTGCCAATTTAAGATTTATACAACTTCATATCTTACCTGTAACACAACTCAAGTTTTGAAATAGTTAGTATTGTTTATTAGTTTATTTGAATATAATATATGTAAATTTGTGCATTTAGTTGTAAATGGTGAATATAATTAATAAAACTATTTTTAAAAAAACAATCCAGATGTGAGGTGCACTGGAATAATATTTTACAGTCTAATAGGCCTGGGGAAGCTTTAACAAAAGACCACCTAGTTCAGAGAAGGGGTGTTCAAACTGTGGTCCTCCAGGTGTGTGCAAATTATGGCTTTCCTGAACAGTAGTTCCCATCATGGTTACAGCTACCGGCCTAGATGGCTTTAAGGAAGGGCCAGACAAATTGATGGATTACAGATGTATCAATGGCCACCAGAATGGATGCCTAAGTACCTCTTTCAGGCTGGGGGGACAAGAAGAATACCTTTAAGGCCATTTGCTAGGATCTGAGAGCAGGAAAAGTTTTGCCCTTGTCTCTGCTTGAGATGCCCATGGGCAATTGGTGGGCCACTTTGTGGGACAGGATGCTGGACTAGAAGGGCTGTGGCCAGATCCAGCAGGGTCCCCCTTAGTTTCTTAGTTTCCCATTGGCCAGCTACCCCCGCAAGGCTTCCTGGGAAATGTAGGCAGCGGCGCGCCTAGACTCAATGGACGCCGGCCGTGCTGCTCTCACAGTCGCCCCACCAGCGATCAGGTAAGCACCCCAAAAGTGGCCATGGGTGGGGTGCGGGGTGGCAGCTGCAGCTTCCCCTGGAAAGAGAAGGGGCCATGACCCAGAAGTGTGCTACTTTGCCCCCGCTAATGCGGATGCTCCGGCAGCAATCTGGTTTTGCCACCGAAATCCGCATTAAAAAGGGGCTCGCTGTGCGGACACCCCTCGACGGAAGTGTCCTAATCAGCGACCCAAGTGCGGAGGTGCACATTGGAATGTGTGCTTAATGGGTGTTAAAGGGTCTGTGCGGAAGCACCCATACATATCAAAACATATCCAATACATATCCCCAGTTTAACAAATGTACAACTATTTATATGAATATTCTGCCTGTGTGCAGAGTTTCAGCTTCATCATGGTGATGACGCTGACACCTGTGCTATTGAAGAATGTGCTGCAACCAAAATGGTGGCATCCAGAAGATGACCAGCCCTGGGATCAGTCTCTAGTGAGTGAACATTCGCACAAGGCTTAGGCTGTCATTATCTAGCACTAGGAAGTGTGAGCACTTGTTAATGTTGGGTCATTGTGGTCCTTTCCCATCCAGTAGACAGGAAAGGAAGTGCAAAAAGGCCCCTGGTCTCAGCGACCTCAAAGACTGTAGTAACCACAAAAGCTGCACAGCTTTTCCCCTGGCTTCCTTTTCTTCAGCCTTCCATTTCTCAAGCATCAGAATAAATGGAGCAAGGATTTTCCTGTTCCATAAGCTTGTAGTACACACTCAGCACCACCAGGGTGCTGAATTCTTTCCACTCCATGTGGCGCCTTTGGGCATTATAGAGTCTGCAAAGCACATGGCTTTGAAAGGACAACTCTTCTCTTCCTGTTTGAGGATTTTCCCCACCTCCTACCACATGATGTGACATCAGAAGGACCTCTGACCCGGAAGACAGCAGTTTTCCTCCAATCACCTACCCTGATGTTGCATTGTTGTCATTTCCCCCACGCCCCTTGGGATTGTTATATAAAAAGCCTTGCGAGAATAAATTGGGCCAGGAAGAGATGGTAAGGCCCATTCACGTGTGTGCATGACCTCAGAGTGGAACGTATCCAGCCGCCCCGCAAGAGCGAATGCCACATCCCAACGTGCTCCCCATGCATTCGAAAACCCCTCATGTGAAAAGGCCTCAGAATTGCCTAAGGGCAGCTGCAGGGAGTGAAAAGAACTCAGTGCCCTGATGGAACTGAGTTTGTGCAACAAGTTTATGGAACAGGAAAAAGACACCCAGCCCTTGAGGTTTGTCTTCTTGGTCAGTGTGCGGCTGAAAATGAGGCCGGGGGGGGGGGGGGACAGGAAGCTGATCAGTGTTTGTGGATACTACAGGCCACCGTGTGCAATGGGATCTGGAGTAGATGGGCTGTGGCCTAATCCAGCAGGGCTTCTCTTATGTTCTTATGTTCTTATATCCTCATGCTCTTAGTTCTGAAATGTTTAAGAAAAAAAAAAGATTTGGCTTTTCTACCCTGCTTTTCTCACCCATTTAAGAGGACTCAAAGCAGCTGACAAAGCTTTTCTATTCTCCCTAAAACAGAACACCCTGTGAGGTAGATGGGGCTGTGAAAGCTCAGAAGAGAGCTGTGACTTGCCCAAGGTTACCCAGCTGGCTTCATCGAGGAGGGCGAAATGAAGCCCTGTAGTCCAGCTCCCTAACCACTAGACCAAACTGAGTTATTCACTTTTATATAATACATGAGATATAAGTATTCAATATATGAGCACACATTTAGAATTCTTTTAAAAATCTGTTTCTGATTCCCGAATACCAATATTGCTTTATTTCCTGCTTTTGGTTGACACACCTTTGGTCTGAATACTTTGCTTTTCACCTTGTTTGACATTCACAGTGGATATCTAGGATATGTCTACCAAGGAAAGCGCTCTACAACCTTTGCCCATGTTCCTATTGTTACTTGACACTGACAATCTAGGGTAGGGATGTACACTAATATTCAAATGCATTCAAAGTTCAATCAAATCGAACAAATTTTGACCTTCAAATTCAACTCAAACGTCCTTCAATTCAAATTTAAAGATCTGATTCGAATTTTGAATTTCGGATCTATTCTTTAAAATTCTTTAAAATTATTTGGATATGGGTTCGTACATGATGAGTATTTGAAGATCCGCATCTTTCCCTCATCTGTACACATTTGTACGGATCCATGTGGGATGAAAATGGGTTGCATACAGGATAACTACTAGATGCATAGAGATGTGGGGAAGATGCTTACAGTCATCTATTAATGTTGTCAACATTCGTAAGTGCAAATTCAAATAAAAAATCCAAAATATGAATTGAATTTGGTTAAATTTGAATTTATAACATCCAAACTGATCTAATTTTTGAGTATTCAAATCAAATCTCGAAAATGCATTTGTGCACACCTCTAATCTAGGGATGAGGATGAATTATTTTTGTATTCGATTCATATTGAATCAAAGGCAAGAAAATTTGTATTCATTTGAATAGATCTCCTTCTAATGTAGGAGGATTTGAATTCGATATGAATGTTCAGTCCCATACAAATGCAAATGAATTCCATACAAATCCCATACGAACCCCATATGAAGCTTCATACAAATGTATCAAGACATCCAATTTGAATTCGAAAGTCAATCTTCAAATGTGCCAACATCCAATTTGAATTCAAATGTCTGAGTTCAGCCAAATTTCAAATGTTACAGATATTCATGCACATCCCTACTTGCTTCATGTTGAATTTATCATTTCTGTACCTTTTAAAAGTTTTTCTCTCTGTTTTTAATAAAATTTGGATTTGTTTTTAAAGTATACCAGGACTGAAAGTGTCTTGCTTTCTGCTTTCAGGGTACACTGGGTTAATTTTGTTTTTAAAGTAACTTTCAGAACTTAAGGTTGGATAGAGGTATTTTCCCCCACTAAAACCAATTAGTCCAGGATCACTGCTCATGACACTGAAATAATAGCCACGACTGCATATCAGCCAGAAAGAAGTACCATATTGAAGTTTAGCATTTGGGGTTGTCACAGAGCATATTGGAAAACGAGGGCTTGAAAACTTCATGCTAGTGGACACTAACTCAGGCTCACATTTAACAAAGCACGGACCAGGCCAGATTTCGCCAAATGACACCCTACGTCAATATTATTGTAGACCTCAATGCTGACCACGAAGGCCTGTGGACAGCCCTCCCCTGATGGTCCATTACACCATGGAGAACCCTTTCTGGTGGCACTGCAGGAAATACCTTCAGAGGTGGGTCCAACCCCAAATTATCCATTGATAGCCTTCAGAGCCCCAGTGCTGCCACTGAGGGCTCTGCATATGCAATGCCTGGTTGGAGAGCAGAATGTGATAACATTCATGATTATTAATAAAAGGAATTGGCTAAATACGATTGGGAGAAATTCTGGTATAAAGGCATTGTCTTGGAATATGATCCCATCAGAGCTTTAAGATTTGGCCGTGATTGGAATAAGTAGAGGCTTGACCATTTTTAACTTGGAGTTATTATTAATAAAAGCCTCGGACTTATAAAATATTTCTGAAAAGCAAAGGAAGGCTCTGTAGTATTTTAAAAAGACAAATCTCTCCATTAAGTTGCAAGCTGCTGATACAGTTAATTCCTGTTGACTTCTCAGTAGTGCCTTGGTGAGCTACTGGAGATGATCAAATCAATATTGTGCCTGAATGCTAGAACAAGGGTTGCAAAATAAACATTGACATGGGTTAACGATTGATCACTGGGTTCTGAAGAGAGAGGGTATCTTTTGTTTTAAGAAAATATTTCAAAATGCTTCTGTGGAGGGGGATCTTGCGAAGGTGTGCTGAATTTAATGGATCTGCTAAGTTCGCATAAGCTGTTCCATTACATTTTAACTTGAAGGAAATGATAAGAAAAACCTCATCAGTACTGGGATGGACGTGACTCACTATTCACACCTTAACAGAGATGGATAAGAGTTTGCTAGTGTCTACATACACTGAGTGGGTTTAGTTGAAGGGATTAAGTGAGCCAGTAGAGGTGCTAATTAGAAATGTTAATTTAAGGTATACAAGTCAGTAACTTTTTGCAATCAAGCAGAGACATAATACAGAGACACAGCATGGTTTCATATTAATAAAAGTTGGGTTCTCCCTTATTTTCTGAAGGGGGAAACAGGTTTAATGGGGCTTCTTTTCAATAAGAAATTATTTAACCTTATTTTCTAAAAGAAGAGGGTTTTTAATTATCCTATTCATTTCTTCTTTTTCTGTGGAACTTCACTGAGGGGCATTCCCATTGTGAAAGAGGACAATGATTAACTCAGTGTCTTCCAAGACTTGATTAGATCTCTGTTAGCCAAGAGGAAAGAAATAATCTCTTTTAGAGTCAAGGCAAGGGAAATAAAATATTTGAATTTCAGATGTATTTTTCTGTTTTACTTGTATTATTTGCTTCATCAAGAAGTGTTGATTAAGTCTGGTTAATTTGTAATGTGTTTCATCACATCCAAAGAGTAATTGCGGAATTTTCCAAGTAGTACATTGGTTTTGGGGTAAAACACACCTCTCAAAGGGATTTATTCTGACATCACAATTTTTGGGTCAATTTTGGCTATAAAAAGTGCCAGCAGAAAAGGGATGGTGTCTCTCCCTTCTTCTCTCTTGGTCATGTGAGGCTAGAGAGAGAGACCTGAAGATGCCTGCCTGCCTGCCTTCCATTCTTCCGAGTTTTACTGCAAAAGCTACATTTTAAATTTTAAAAGTTTTTTTTTTGCTGAGTTTTTGCTTGGTTAGAACAATTGAAAAGGCTCATTTTAAAAGAGCATTTAATCGTGATATATTTTACATTTTTGGAGACCAGATCAACAAGTAGGGAAGATCATTTTTATTTTTATTTTTCCTGAAAAGACACGGATCAGCTGAGACTTCACATCTGCAGTTTTTGGGTACACTGAGGCATAGTGGTGAGAAACAATCCTTGAATTTCATCCCGTTCCTCCTTATTTCCCACATTTCTTATGGTTTTCTATATTTTCTGGTTTTTGGTTAGGGAATACCTTTAGTATTAAGGGTAATTTTCTACCTCCTTACTGGCTTGGGCACATTTCTTCCCCAAAACTGAAACCACCAGTTTAATGCATAGAATTATTCTGATATAAGCTGATTAGTTATTTAGCCATGTTTAAAGTCCTTGCATGTTTGTCCTTGTTTTGCTTAAATGTCTAATGAAATATGTTTCTGGTATGGCTTTATATTTCATTTCAACTTCTTTTCTGTATTTTCTAATAAATTCTTTCCACTGGTTTAACAAGAAACATTGACTGAAATGGGTCTTGTCTCTGTTTCCTGGTTATTCCTCGTTATTAAAACCTTGGAAAAGACCTAGCTACCTATTCCCCTGGGGAGGTTTAAATTTGGTGTTCCTTGGGCTTCGAAAATAATGCAAATTATCTAAATTTTACTCCCTCCACAGTTGCTTACAGTTTATTACTGGAGCAGAACTGGTAACAAATGGGGCATCCAAATGTGAATGGCCGTGTTCCTCTTCAGTGGCAACCTTTCTTAGTTTGGCACAGGTAATGTATCCCAGGAAGACAGAGCTGACCTTATCTCAGGATATGAACACAGAGTGTGGAAATGCCCAATTAATACAAATTGTGCTTAGAAGCAAACTCTCTTAAATTCTTATTTTAGGCTGAGGTGCATTTCTCTTTGCATTTTGGCTTGGAAGTCACTCTTGGAAGTCATGGTCATACAGCTTTGCAACATGGATAAAGAGGCCCAGTACAAAGCCCAATCCTGTCATAGTGGGGCCAGAGACACATAATTGGCCAGCAGATCCCATTCTGTTCCTTACACTGTTGTTCATTCTGAGGTCCGGCAGTGACTCCTACAAGAAAGGAAAGACATTGTTGGCATAACAAAACCAACCAACTGAAAATTCCAGCCAACAGGTCCCTTCAATATCAAGATGAAGAATTTAATAACCAAAATTTATTGCTCCTGAATACGGATGTGCATGAATATTCAAAATATTCAAAGTTCAATCAAATTCATTCAAATTTGGACAATTGAATTCAAATTGAATGTCTATACATTCATTTGTTAACATTTGAACAAATTTGACTGTTTTGAATTATTCATACAAAGTACTCGGACATCCGTATATGTACAGATATGTGTGCATTACATACATATCCGTACACATCTTATTCATATCCACACACATTTGTATGGATACATACAGGACAAAAACGGGATGCCTACGGCATGTGTATGGATGTATATGGATGCACTTGCAGAAGATGGTAGGACTAGAAACAATGGTATGAAACTTCAAGGGAGTCAATACAGATTAGATATTAGAAAAAACTATTGCCAGTAAGAGCAATTAGTCAGTGGAATAGGTTGCCACAGGAGATAGTGGGTACTCCACTAGAGGTCTTCAGGCAGAGCATGGGGGTGGACATGATTTTATTATTATTATTATTGTTGTTGTTGTTGTTGTCGTTATCATCATCATCATCATTATTATTATCATTATCATTATCAATTAATTATTAATTATTATTATTAATTATTAATTATTATTAGTTTATTTCTATAATGCTGTTCGTGCTGAGGGGGGGGAACTGGGGCGCTCTAAGGCCATCTGCTGGGACTCTAGAGCAGGAGGTTTGTCCTTGTCTCTGCTTGAGATGCCCGTGAGCATTTGGTGGGCCACTGTGTGTGACAGGATGCTGGACTAGATGGGCTGTGGCCTGATCCAGCAAGGCTTCTCTTATGTTCTTATGTTCTTATGTGTACTCAGCGCTTTACAAATAAAAAACAAAACAAGATATATAAAACCTGCTGAAGGCATACAATCTAAACAATTTTAAACACAAATAACAATAAGAGAAGAAGTAAAAACAGAGAAAGAAAACAATTACACATCAATAAACAATATCTCATTAAACAGTTCATTTACACAGAGCCTGGGAATGTTTCCCTAAACAAAGTAGTCTTCAATTCAGTTTTAAAAGATGCCTTGGAGGTAATGGCACACAAGTGGGAAGGCAGTAGGTTCCAAAAATAAGGGGAGGAAAAAGAAAAAAGGACGAATCCTAGACGGAGCAGTGGAGATCCGAGGCTGAGATAGAAAACTTGGTTACCCTGGAAGTTGCTTTGAACTCTATAATTCATGATCATGCTTGTCATTTAATGGATTATTTTAAATCGAGTAATCCTTACCTGGAGAAGCCAATAAGGTGAACCAGAGAACTAGAATAGCGAATCTCCGAGTCTGCATCCTCAAAGGCCCCTTAATGTCTCCTATAACGTAGGAAGAAAGGAAGACCAAGGACCATTGCAACAACCTCCACTGGCATATGAAAATCTGGGTGCTCGTATATTGTTACTAGGGATGTACACGAATATTTGTAGCATTCATAATTCATACGAATTCAGCCAAATACGGACATTTGAATTTGAATCAAATGTTGGCACATTCAAAGATTGACATTCCAATTGGAATCAAATGTTTCAGAAGGTTCATAGAAATATTAGTTACATTGGTGAAACTGGGGACATGGGAATGCAACTGCCCTGGTCACATCTGCAGTGGATCCAGAGTGGATCCAAAGTCGATTGAGAGTGGAACCGAGGTGGATTCAGGGTGGATTTGATGCCTTCAGAGTGGATACGCAGAGGATAGATACGGGATTTGTATGTGATTCATACTGCACATTCGTATCTAATGCAAATCCTACCACATTCAAAGGGGTTCTATTTGAATGAATACAAATTTTCTTGTATGATTTGGTACAAATTGAATACAAAAAACAAAATTGTGCACATCTCTAATTGCTAGGTCTCAGGAATACATTTGTGCATAAGTCATTTGAACGAACGTTCCTAGTGGCATGCATGGGAACAGCAGACGTGGTTCAAAAGAAGCTTATTATGGCCATGGTCTCGTGCTCGGGAAACCACTTGGGGAAATAAGGACATGGGGGGGGGTACATGAGGCACATTTCCACCCTTCAATTCAAGTCAATCAAGGAGGGGAAATGTTTGCCTTCATGGAAAGCCCCCCTCCCAGCACACACAAGCATAGCAGAGCTTCAAGATGGTGATTCCCAACAGGAGCATCCAGAGACGTTTTCGCACGGGGGTGTTTGGAACGCGCGGGAGACAGCCCGGAACGCGGCAAACGCATTGCCGCCGCGGGGCTTGCGATCCGACGTATCCGGAGCTGTCTCTCGCGCGTTCCAAATGTAGAGCACTTTGAAGTGCTCTACATGCGTTCGGGCGCGGACGAACTGCCCGCAGGCGTTCGGGAGGAGAAGGATTCGCGCTTGCTTCTCGCTCCCGAACAGCCGCGGGCCCGCCTCCCCCGCCGGCGCAGGTTTGGCAATCAGCTGTTTGACAATCAGCTGATTGCCGATCTGCCTCTGCAGCTGTCTCCGCGCCCCCGGCTGCCCTTTGCCGGCCAAGACAGTTCCGGGCACTTTTACCGTTCATACACAGGCGTGCCGGAATGCGTTCTGGCGCGCCTGTGTGTGAACGGTGAAAGCGCCCGGAGCTGTCTTAAGCTTCCCGCCTGAACGCGTTCCGTTTGGAACGCGTTGCAGTGCGGAAAAGCCTCAGAAAGGTTAAAGAAAGCAATATTTCAAGGAAAAAAATGTGTTCAGAGTCAGGTTTTCCTGAATAGAATACATTAGGCTTTCACCTCAAAAGAGGGTCTGAATTGTTGATGTTCTGATACCAGGAAACAACAGGATTGAATGTGAAACAAACAGAGAAAATTACAAAATATGATGACAAAGTCCAAAGATATTGGCACAAGTCAGCAGTGGTGGTTTATTCCCATACATCACGAAGCAGATCTCAAATGCGTACTCACAATCAAAAGATGCCAGGAAGTCAAAGAAATATAGGGTGGATCTTTTTTTGTTTTTAATGATTTCTGGAATGATAGCTTGAGGATTGCCTGAAAGCAGGTTATCCAAAGGACCCTTGTTGCTTTTGCTTGCATTTCTTTTTATATGCTCTGCCCCCCCCCCTTTGAATGCTATTATCATTGCTTCAGGAACATTCCAGTCCAACACGTGCCTAAATTAGTTCATTTATTTTAGCCAGAGGTCCATGCAAAAAAGGAAAAGATTCTAAGACAGATAAAAGAGGCAAAAAAAGTTTGCTGTTCCTCTTGAGCTTGTTCTCTTCAAGCATCTCCTTGCAACAAAGATGGGTGGGCTAGGGAGGGCTTTGGAGAAGCTCCCCCTGGCTCCAGAAGTGGCGATCCGCCACTTCTGGGGCGAGGGCGAGCCACAAGGTAGGAGTCCCCCAGCTAACCATGCTTGGCTCCAAGAAGCCAAGCATGGCGGGCCGTTGGAGGGCTTCAGGTAGGAACACTTTCGCTGTGCGGACGCATCCTAAAAGGATGTGTTTTCACAGCGAAACACACGTTAACACCATATCATATGTGGTGTCATTTTAACACCCATTAAGCACACTTTAGGGATGGATAGGTGCGGACGTGCCTCACCGGAAGTGTGCTTAATAGGTCCGACAATGCGGACACGGTCTCCCGAAAGTGTACCGAATGTGCGTTGCCGTGCGGACCCGCCTCACCGGAAGTGTCCTAAACAGCAAAGCGTATGCAGACGCGGGATTCCGAATGTGTGCTTAATGGGTGTTAAAAGGCCTGTGCGGAAGCACACTTAGACACACATTAGACACACATGTAAATTTAGCTTTCATGCAGGAGGCCAGATCAAGGACCGTTTTTGGCGGCGCTTCCACACATTGGCAGGTAAGACCCGTTTTTACTCCGGCCTCCAGGAAGACCTGAAAAATTAGGTCTTCATCCAGCCTTTTGCCACAATCTGTTCCGGAAGCAGGATGCTTTTGCACACAGAGAGGCAAAGGGACAGATCCTCAGAAGAATGGATGGCCGAAAAATGAATCTTTTTAGATCTGTTTTTCTGTGGCATGTACGTAAATGCCCCGGGGCATTAAATGAGTCACAAGGGAATCAGTCCTGCAGAGCCTGTGCCCTTATGTTGCCTTCAGAGTGCCATAAACACACCATGCAGGTCCTTCCTTAGATGGTCAGATGAGGTCCCACAATGAAGAGTCAAGCATGCAATTTGTGCCCAACTCTAGTAGCGAGCAATCCAGGAATAAATGATGTTCTTGCATACTTAAGCTTAGCCAAAAGGTGCCCCTTACACTGAATCACTTTACTGTAGGGATGTGCATGGAATTTTTTGTATTTGATTCATATTGAACAGAATGTAGTGAGATTCCAATTCAATACAAATGTTCAATCCCACATGAATCCCATACGAATGGATACAAATGCATTCAAATGCATATGAATCCCAAACAGATCCCATACAAATCCCATATGAAGCTTCATATGAATGTATCGAAACATTCCATTCAAATTCAAATGTCAATCTTCGAATGTGCCAACATTCGATTTCAAGACGAATGTCCAAATTTGGCCAAATTTGGCCAAATTTTGAATGTTACGAATATTCCTGCACATCCCTATATCACTGTTTTCTTGGAAACAGTTGCTCCAGCCCTGCAGGATCACTTGGCACAGCAGTCCTAAAGCAGTGAGATGCTTTTATTCTCATGCTTGTCACATAATAAAAATAACCTAGGTGGCGTTGGTGGTGAGCTCCAGTTTATTCAGCAAAACCAAGTTGAGTTTCCATACACAGAATGCTGAAGATTGAAAGGGCAGCAATTTTGAGTACCGGTTTTTGAAATTAGAGTAGTAATCACATTTAAAATGCCATGATCTTACAGATTCAGTACAACTCATTCAAAGATCTGCACATATTCTGTTTGAGCACTATGGAACTGAGAGAGAAGGGAAAGTGCTCTTTAAAGTGGCTGCAGCAATAGAAAACTCTTTGCTTCTTTATTTCTTTCTGGGTTATATACTGAGTTCAGGGAAGAATCCATCAGATCCTTACAGCTGATCCTTTCAAATCCTTTTGTATGAGGACTACGACCTTGACAAAAGAAAAGAAAAAAATTCAAGCATTGGAAAGTTTACATGCGAATGCAACAGGCACTATGAATTTATTAGAAGAGGCTACTGGAATAAATAATAAGCTATATGGGTGAGTTAAGTCTTTGGATTTTGTGCTTGTTTATTATCTCCAAAGTACCGTGCAAAGAATCCAGATGTATTTCTAGACGTTTGGAAACCATTGTTAGACTTGAATTAACATCAGAAAATGCCATAAAATTTTTGTTGAAAAGATAGAATTATTATATAATACTACTATAAGATATATGTACCTCATGTAAATTATAGTCAGTGCCAATTTAAGATTTATACAACTTCTTATCATACCTGTAACACATAATAGTTAGTATTGTTTATTAGTTTATTTGAATATAAAATATGTAAATTTGTGCATTAAGTTGTAAATGGTAAATATAATTAATAAAACTATTTTCAGGCTGGAGGGACAAGAAGGATACCTCTAAGGCCTTGTCTCTGCTTGAGATGCCCATGGGCCCCCATGTGAGACAGGATGCTGGACTAGATGGGCTGTGGCTTGATCCAGGAGGGCTCCTCTTAGGTTCTTAGGTTCTTACCCCATAGCTTCATCCAGTGCAGAGGAAACGCACCAGGGGAGTCTTCTGCTGCCTTGCACCAGTGTGTGGATGGCAGGTTCCGAGTGCAGACAGGGCCTGGGCTTCATTACTTTTGGTGGCTTACTTTTTTTTCTGTGCCAGACATGGAGAAGAAACTGGGTCAACCCCTTTTCGGTATTCTTCTCCATGCTGCTTCTGATCACCTGTAGCTACTCGGCCAGCGCTTAAATACACGGCCTCTTGAGTCAATGGGGCTAATGATCAATCTCTTGGCCAAAGATGTGAACCCTAAATTAGGAGACTGAAAAATCCATTTTCCAGTGTTTATGTTTTCCCCTGCTATTTGATCACATTTGCTGGGGGATGTGACTTTCACAGCCACTTTCCCACCTCCCAGTTTGGTCTAGTGGTTAGGGAGCTGGCCTCTTATCTGGGAATATTGGGTTCAATTCCGCCCTCCCCCAGCTCTCTTCTGAGCTCTCACAGTCTGGTGTGGGGAGAAGAATAGAAAGCTTTGTCAGCAGCTTTGCATTCCCTTAAATGGGTGAGAGAAGTAAGATAGAAGAGCCAACTCTCCTTCTCCTCCTTCTCCTTCTTCTTCTTCTTCTTCTCCTCCTCCTCCTCCTCCTTCTTCTTCTTCAGGATTATATCCTGGAATAGGCGGCTTTTCATCCACATGCCAGAGCAAATTATGGCAGACTCTGCCTGGGACTTGCCATAGTCCACACAAGTTTTGCACATGGCAGGCTACTGTTTCGGAAAACAATATGGAATAAGGCCCAGTGCAGAATGGCCCATTGTCTCTCACTTTCCAACCTGAAAGCACCACACTGGTTAGTTCTAGATACTAAAAAAGGATATATATTTGGGTCTCAATGTTGCTCTCACCTTATACAGCACAAGTAGCCAGGGAGGCTACATAGACGCAGGAATTTCCCCCCCTGGCATCCCATGTACTTGCATTTACCACCTAGGTCAAAACATTCCTGAAATCTCAGTCGATTTTCTTGAATGGCTGTGAAGATCAAAAGAACAGAGAAGGTCCAAGGAATATTGGGTTCTAGCCATTTTAACAGAAGGCACACAGGTTACATCCAGAATTTACAGGTACGTGGGGCAGTTGTCAATCTTCTACAAAGGCCAAGTACATTACATTCACAGGTGAGGGGGCTTGCAAATGTGGACCCCTTTCGATTTGCCCACAAATCGTCAATTCCGTCTGAATTCATATGAACTGCAAACACGACAAATGTTTCTCCCCCGTCCCTACTACCCACCCCAGAGTTGGCTGCTGTAGATGTCAGTCTCTTCACGGTATGATAGCCATGCTAGGCAGAGAACTAGAGACAAGAGCAGGAGACTGCAGACACTTTGCTGCTTCAATTAATTCTTTTCACAGCTGACTTCAAAGAACAGGAGGAATCATCCAATCCGTCTGATGCAAGATCCAACACTTGCAAGTAGGGATATGCACAAATATTCAAATTATTCATTATTCATATGAATTTGGCTAAATTTGGACATTTGGATTCGGACAGAACATTGGCACATTCGAAGGCTGGCATTCGAATTTGAATCGAATTCTTAGGAACATTTGTACAAAGATTTCTTTCATTTGTGAACCTGGGAGGTAGGAAAGTGTTTGCCCCAGTCACATCTGCAATAGATCCAGATTAGAAATGTGCACGATATTCTATTTGAATTGAATCAAATACTTGAAAATCCAATTCCATTTGAATCTGTTAAATTCAAATTTAACAAGATTTGATTCAAATTTACCAAATTTAAATCTATTTGTTTGAATTTTGTATTCGAATCTACACTTACAAATGTTGACAACATTTTTATGTGCATGTATGCATCTTTCCCACATCCATATGCATTCCATAGTTATCCCGTGTGGAACCCGTTTTCATTCTGTAAGTATCCAGAAAAATGCATACGGATGCGGGAAAAAGGCAGATCTTCAAGTAGATATTATGTACGAACCTGCACGCATACAAATGTCCAGATAATTCAAACAAATAGATCCAAAATTCAAAATTGAAATCGAATGTTTACATTCAAATTTCAGAACATTCAATTTGAATTTGAATGTCAAAATTTGGCACGTTTGATCAGATTTCGAACGCCTACGAATATTCAGGCACATCCCTAATCCAGACTGGATTTGCAGTGGATTGAGAGCAGATACAAAGTGGATTCAGGGCAGATTTGGTACATTCCGAGTGGATACACAGCAGATCCGTATGGAATACATATGGGATTTGTATCTAACATTCATATGGAACTCGTATGGAACATTTGTATCAAATCCTTCCACATTCGAAGGAGATCTATGCAAACGAATATGAATTTCCTTGCTTTTGATTCAATATGAATCAAATGCAAAAAAAAAAAATTAATGCATGTAAAATCAAAATCTGACACAGTGCTTCCTTCTATGAGATTTATTAAGCGCTTACATGACTAGTCAAGGAAGGAGTCTTGGGTATTCCTTACCATACAAGAGATATGCCGTGATTATGTAGCCAAGCGTAACAGCCCCCCTCCAAACCACAGGAGTCCATCAAAAGGTACATCAAAAGTGCATAAAAGAACACAAAAATGTGTAATAATGTTGAAATATCATTACAGCTTATATCTTAAAATAACATCAAGGGCTATTGTGTCACCTCAAGATAGCGTAAGATGACTTGGATAGCAAGAATGGTTCCCCTTTTCTCAGGCGGCCTAACCGCAAACAACTGTTTCCTGTTTTGCCACACTTCTGACAACCTATGCCAAGTATAATTCTGCATTGACAGCATTATTGCTGTCCCCATGAATCACGGCCAACTATGTGCTCAGTTAAAGGGCAAAGTTAAAAGCTAATAGAGCTAGTTACTCTACTGCAAGCATTGATTATAGATCTCTTGTAATATTGATTTTTCTTTGACAGCGCACAACTGTACTTGCAAGGAGTATCACTGGACAATAAAAACAAGGAACTCATGGAATAGTTCTGCTGCTATTTTCATATATTTGACTGTCATTTTTTTCTTTTAAAATTGCTATAGAACTGGTTTTTTTATTGCTGTTTATATTAGGTGCATTTTATTCTATCTTCACAAATCAGTAAATTGTTTCTAATACATTTACATCATTACGATCCAGATTTTTTTTGTGTTTTTAGTTAATACACAATGGTTCTCTCCATGTGTGTTTGTAAGACCTGTAAGGAACTTGATTTGTTTAAATTTGAAAGCAAAGCTACTAAGAAGAATTGGAACTGAAGACCTCAAGTGCTTGCTTTTTGCTGTTCCCTGTTCCCTCCCACACCTTTTTCCTTTTCTATCTTGTCTTTTTATGTAAGCCTGAGGGCAGGAACCTGTCTAAGATTAATATAATGTATCCTGCCCTGAGACCTTCAGGTATAGGGTGGGATAGAAATACAAATAAATTAACTGACTAACTAACATGATTCCTGATTGGGATCATATCCTATCCAGTGCACATGAAATAGGCCCTGGTCACACAAGTCTAAGACAGGACGGCCCATTCATAAATCTGAACTGAGGTCGTACCAGTGCTGGTCACACCTGGATCATTATAGGTCATCCTGAGGCCATCCCTACCTTGGGCTGCATCACTCACAACTTTCTTCATGATCAATTGGTGCCTCCTTTCTTATTGGATGCCATTCTGTCAGTCAAGGGAGGTTTGCAGTTCTTTTTTAAGCTGGCTCCCCCACTTCCATGCCCCCTTCAGTGTTTAATGTGCTTTTTCTTCTTTGTGCAATTAATTTTTATAATTATAATAAATCATAATAAATTTGAGTAAGATGCTAGATAGAGGAATCATACACATAAACTGAGGAGAAAAGGGGAGGTGTTTCACTAACTCTGTGTGTGCTGATTGGCTGAAGGAAAGACTGGACCAACCCACCACAGCACAGTTCAGCCTCCTTTAACCTGTCCCCCTGCTCACATTTGAGGAAGTGAAGATGGCCTGGAATGGCCAGCTCAGAGGACAGCACAAAAGACCCTTAGCAACTGCTGAGGCGCTGGTCAGCCATTTGTCTTACCCACATTAAATGAGAACAAGAATAAAAGGACAACGAGCGGAAGACACTGCATCTTCATTGCTTGATCTCTGTTTGGTACGTCAGGAGAAGAGTAAGGTGCAGTTCTGTGAAGGTTTTCTGCCTTTGCAAAGGCCATGTCACCACCTTTTTATAGGCCTCTATTGTCTACTGATAAAACTGGTGGTTGACAAATTCTGAGTGGCCCATGGTAACATGAGTTCTCGGTGAATGACTTTGCTTGAGAACACAGTGTACGAAAGGGAAGGGAAAATATACAGTGCATGTCATGATCAATCTACACTTAGTTCTCTGGCCTGGAATTATGGCTTCATGCATTCCTGAAGACAGCCATTGTTACAAATTGTGCTTATTATATGAGTTGGAGCGTATCTCAATGCACAAGGGCATGGCTGCCTTCTGCAGGGAAGTGCCTATGAATTTTGCCATGAAAGGTGCCATGAAAGTTGAACTGGATTTAGGTCACAGGCTCAGAGATGGGCCTGAACTCTCCTGGAACCTATTTTGTATAAAGCACAAATCTTTTTCTTTCTTTTTTTTAAAGGCAAGAAAGAAAGAAATTTGCTACTCCTTTACTTCTCCTCCTCCAAAAAAGGAATATTTCTAGTTTCTTCCCAGACACTTTCACACACTAGATGGGCAGAAAGTTCTGGTGTCCATATTCTGAATGCCGGCTTCTCTTGAAGCCAGGAGAGTCACCACCATTACCAAGGCAGCAGTGCCAATACACATGCATGGTAGGGGTGTAAACGAATGTAATTTTGGGGATTTTGATTTGACTCAAATCGAATACCCAAAAATTTGATTCAATTTGAAGCTTCAAAAATCAAGTTGAACCAAATTCTATTTGAGTTAAGCAAATTAGAATCTGAATTTTCAATTCGAATTTGCACGTACGAATGTCGACAACATTCATTTATGCCTGTACACATTGTTATGCATCCCATATGCATTGTACACATCTGTATGCATTCCGTAGTTATCCTGTATGCAAACCGCTTTTGTCCCATACGGATCTGTACAAATGTGTATGGATGCGGGAAAGACGCGTATGTGCAAGTACACTTCTTGTACGAAACCGTACACATGCGAATGTCCGGATAATTCAAACAAATAGATCCAAATTTGAATTCAAATGTCAAAGTTAGTCCAGATTCAATGAAATTTTGAATGTTCATGCACACCCCTAATGCATGGAGCCATTGCTGTGGTGAAGGGTCCATGCAGCACTAGTTACACCTGCACAGCCCTTCCCCAGGCTCCCTTTGAACTTCTCTAGGCAGAGAGAAGTGAGGAGGGAGCCTTTCTGGTAGCAGGGACTATAGATCTTGAGCAGTTACTGTGATGCCCATGAGTATGCCCTAACCCCAAAAGTAAGTTTTAATAGGAAAAATACAAAGTGTTGTCATGATTGGTTGTCTATATGGTTAAAAGTGTTGCCAAACTGTATTATTTTGAAACGGTAAGTTAAGTGAGGGAGGGGCTATTCTAGCTCTCCTGGTGGGAGGGGCAATAGAACCTTGGTGAAGGAGCAGCCAATCAGATTGGAGTTGGTTTGCTAGGCTGGTATTTAAGGCGGACTGAGAGAGCAGTTTGCGTTCTCTGCCTTGAATATCTGACCAAGTGGGTGGTCACCGGGAGGGAAACGGGCTCTTGGCTGAGGGAAGCTGGAAGAAGGGTTCTGAGTCGATTGTCATATATATATTACTAAGAAAGAAAATAAAGAAAAGGGGAACCGGTTTTAATAAATCTGGATCCCCAGTAGATCCGGTTTAATGGGGTAGATCTGCATCTAAAGGATGCGGATCTACCCCACGCCCCGTGCCTCCTCACACGCGGCAAAGATCTGGATTGGAGGCAGTTGCTGTGCGAACGCGTAGAGAGCATGTTGGGATGCTTGGGGATGGCCTGGAATGGATCAGGCCGCCCCGCAAGAGCGAATGCCACGTCCCAACGTGCTCTCCATCTGTTCGAAAACCCCTCATGTGAAAAGGCCTCAGAATTGCCTAAGGGCAGCTGCAGGGAGTGAAAAGAACTCAGTGCCCTGATGGAACTGAGTGTGTGCTACAAGTTTATGGAACAGGAAAAAGACACTCAGCCCTTACCTTGAGGTTTGTCTTCTTGGTCAGTGTGGGGCTGAAAATGAGGCCGGGGAGGGGGGGAAGCTGATCAGTTTTTGTGGTTACTACAGGCCACCGTGTGCAATGGGATCTGGAGTAGATGGTCTGTGGCCTAATCCAGCAGGGCTTCTCTTATGTTCTTATGTTCTTATATCCTCATGCTCTTAGTTCTGAAATGTTTAAGAAAAAAAAAAAAGATTTGGCTTTTCTACCCTGCTTTTCTCACCCATTTAAGAGGACTCAAAGCAGCTGACAAAGCTTTTCTATTCTCCCTAAAACAGAACACCCTGTGAGGTGGGTGGGGCTGTGAGAGCTCAGAAGAGAACTGTGACTAGCCCAAGGTCACCCAGTTGGCTTTGGGGGGGGGGGGTCAGAATCAAACCTGGTATTCCCAGATAAGAGTCTGGCTCCCTAATCACTAGGTTCAGCTTTTAGCTGGTTCAGCTTTGAACTGGTTTAAATCAAACAGAAATGTTCAAAATATTCAAGTTTGAACTGAATACCCTGATTATTCAAACTGAAGAAAAAGGGTGTTCTAGAGAAAAAATGTGAACACACACCTTGCTTGATTGAGGTACAAAGGAGTGCAAATGTCTACAGGAATTTAAAATTGAACTGAAGGAGGAACTCCTGTTTGAATCTGGAGAAAGTACAAATTTAAGCCAAGCCAGGCCCTGGCTTTTGGTTCAAACTGAACGCACACAAAATGCTGGTGCAAATCCCTTAAAGTTCTTTTAAAGGATTTTATTAAATCTTCTTGTTAGATTAGAAAAAAATACACAAACTGTTATAGAGCAAAAAAAAAAAAAAACCTGATGGAAATACATAACTACAACATCCAAAAGAAAAAAGCGAGAAAATAAAAGTAATAACTATGTGACTAAGGGCATGTTCCCATAGGGGCTAAAATCTGGAGTGGATTTGGATTCGGCATTGTGGGTTTCTATTTAATCCCCCAGTACTCCGAATCCACTCCAGATTTTCCACCCCTGTTCCCATGCCAGTTTTCTTTCCCTGGATTGTCCAGATGACTCGGATTAAAGGAGGACAGCCAGCAGCTGGGGTAAGTGAATGAGGGGGTGAGTGTAGGAGAGGCTGCCCCTTGGATGTGGCAGTGTTGAGTGACAGGCAGGGGCCCTGGGGGGTGAGTCCTCATCCTGCCCCCCCAGGAAAGAGGAGAGCAGGCGAGTGTGCAAGCAAGTGAGTAAGCAAGCAGGGGATGCGCAGCTGCCTTCCTCCCTTTTCCCTCCTTCCACCTGGCACCCAACTCCACCGCATCCAAGGGGTGGCCTCCCCTACATGCACCACCTCGCGCAGTTACTCTGCTCGCCCTGGTCACCAGCTGTCCTCCTTCACTCGGGAACGTTAGGAGGAACAGGAGGCTGGCAGAGGCGGCTCACCGCACTGCACCATGCCACTCACAAGTGAGCTTGCGCACATCTTCAGGTTCTGTTTGGGAATAGCCCGATGCTCACTTGGTGCTGTTCCTGGCCTCCAACCCTAACCCGCAGAAGAAGCCGGATTACTCCAAATCAGAGTAATCCGCATTCACTCCAGGTTCACTGTAGGTGGGAACGCGGTCTAAATGTAACTTCCGATCTTTGGTGATTCCGAGTGTATTCTTTTTATATTTCAGCCCATCCATTATATACACTCCATTTGGCCTTTTCAAAATAGATTTCAGTTCCCACCAATACCACATCGTCTTTTTTATGCAGAAAGCCAACAATTGTTAGAGTAAGAAACTCAATCATTTTCTCTCATCAAGCACATTTCCGTTAAGAAGTCATGCTCATATGCACAATCATGCTACATTGGCACTGATTTCCAATATCATGCCACACAGAGATGGAGATGGAGTGACCCATCAAAATAACTGTCATCCAATCAGCATTTCAGTACATATTTGCTCTGAGGAGAATATGTATTCATTCAAATAGTTCCCCGTCAAATGTGGTAGGATTCATATTTGATACGAATGTTCAATCCCATAAGAATCTCAAACAAATGCATATGGAGCCTATATACAAATGTATATGAATATCATACGGATTCCATACGAATCCCATACAAATAGCATACGAATCCCATATATGAATCCCGTACAAAGCTTCATACGAATGTATCAAAACATTTGATTCAAATTCAAATGTCAAGCTTTGAATATGCCAACATTCTATTCAAATTTGCATGTCCGAATTCAGCCAAATTTTGAATATTACAAATATTCATGCACAACCCTATTTGAGATGCCCAGAAGCAATTGATGGGCCACTGTGTGGGACAGGATGCTGGACTAGATGGACTGTGGTCTGATCTATCAGGGCTTCCCTTATGTTCTTATACACAAGTTCATGGATGACAGGTGTATCAATGGCTACTAGATTGAATGCCTAGGCTGGAGAGACAGGCAGGATACTGCTAAAGATACTTGAGATTTCCTAGAAGCAGTTGGTGGGCCACTATGTGAGACACGATACTGGAATACATGGGCTGTGGCCTGATCCAGCAGGACTCCTCTTAATTGAAATCTGAGCTGTTTAGATTTTTGGATCGGTTACATCTCAAGGAAATATATTGCATTGGAAGCATTTGAAGGCACCACTGAGGGAGATCAGCTCGCCTAGCAGAAGTTATTGTTGTCGTTGTTTTAGTGTGTGTGTGTTTTGCCTGACGTTTCTCTCAAGATGTAAGATGAAGAGATTGGTTCATCTACCTGTAACTGAAGTATAGAAACAGGTGTTAGTTCAGCAAAACTCAGGGGAGGGGAGTGAGAAGCTTTCTGGTTTCTTAATCAGTAAGTTAGCTGAAGGCAGTGGGAGAAAAATCTGGGGCCTTTCTGCACTAGGCCCCGTAGTCTGCAGGCAGCACATTCTCAGACAAAGCACCTGCACTGGAAGAAGCCATTTTCAACTCAGAAACAGCCTCGTCCACGCAGGAAGAAGAAGAAGAGTTGGCAGCCCTTTCTGCACTAGGCCTTATTCTGGATTATATCCCAGAATAGGAATTTACCATCCACATGCTAGAGCAAACTATGGCAGGCTCTAGGTGGCATCCGCCATAGTCCGCACCAACATCTGGATGGCAAGTCCCTATTCTAGGATACTATCTGGCATAGGTCCCAGTGCAGAAAGGACCGGCTTTTCTACCCCACTTTTCTCACCCATTTAAGGGCACTCAAAATGGCTGACAAAGCTTTCTATTCTTCTCCCCACAACAGAACACTCCATTTGAACTGATAGGTTGGGGTACCTGCACAGTCTCTACAATAATCAGCTATCCCACAAAGGTTTGGGCAACCTCCTCAATTTGGTTCACAGCAGCAACTAAACAACCATACAGAGTTTGTGCCTGGGAAAAACATTTTCCCCAAAACAGTACAGTTGGACCTCTGTATCCACAGGGGATACGTTCCAGGTCCTACTGCAGTTAACAAAAAAACTCCCATAATATCTATGAAATCCTATGGGATTTCATAGGAATTATGGGGAAATGCACATCATTTCCCATGTTTTCCTGAGTGCCCAGGCCTCCAAGAGGATCCAGGTAGGCCTAATAGCACAGCTGAGGGTGAGAGGAAGGCTTTACCGTTACTGGATGAAGTGGATACGAAAGGCCGACTGTTTACTCAGTACACTACTCTTATCACTTGGTACTTACTCCATGCAACAATACGTATCAAGTAGGCAATGGCCAACCCTTTTGAAGGGAAAACATGGCAAGTGCCGGCAAATACCTCCAGCTACTACACATTGCACATCACCATGGAGATGCCAGCAAGATCCTGGGAAAGCAAGAGAGAAAAAAGAAAAACAATCAGTCTGAAATCAGGTATGGAAAGTTCTACCTGGAATTCCAAAGAAAGCCCAGCAAGTCAGGTATAAGCCAAGATCCAGCTACAGCCAGGATTTGATCCATCTTGAATTTGCCTTCATCACCTTTCTCATTATCTAATCTTCTAGTTAGATTATATGGGTGTAGTTATGTCCTTAGACTTGAAACTGAGGCCATTTTGGAACTTGCAGGAGCTTGACCACTCCATCTGTAATTGCTCCTAGAGGAACAGTTCCCTTCTGGAGCAGTTCATCTGTCCTGGAACAAAGCCCTGGCACAACCTGGCACCACTCTATCTGCACCACTCTGAAGCTCATGAGTGCTCCAACAGCCAGGAGTGAAGGTTTCTGTCCTTAGACCTCTAGGGACCCATTTCAGTGGCACTGGATCTCCCTGTTAAACCAAAATACAGAAGCATGTGCCCTTCCATGTACTTCCTTGTTCTGTTCCAGAGACCTCTGGACTACTGGTAGACCTTTTTTAAAACAAAGATCTAATGGTATCTCAGGGATTGTTTCACACTTACCTAACTGGTATCATAGAATAATACAATACCACTCAGGTGACATAGTAGGGCAGAGGCATCCAGATACACTCTGAATGCTAGAAGAAGAAGAAGAAGAAGAAGAAGAAGAAGAAGAAGAAGAAGAAGAAGAAGAAGAAGAAGAAGAAGAAGAAGAAGAAGAAGAAGAAGAAGAAGAAGAAGAAGAAGAAGAAGAAGAAGAAGAAGAAGAAGAAGAGTTGGATCACTTGCGTCTGCATGACACTCAGGGCCTTTCTGCACACGCCACCGAAAATGGATCTAAAAGATCCGTTTTCTGGCGGAACGGTTTTAAAAAAGAAGCTGTCTCAAACAGAGACAGATTCTTGGAGGCCCTGTGCATATGCACACACGCGGGGCGGCGGCGGCAGGACCTGATGGGGAAATGGATTGGGGCGGGTGTTGTGCGAAAGCACCAGCACCCATCCCAAACCAGCCCTGCCAGCTCGTACCCAGCTGTCAATGACGGAGAGCCTGTGGGGTAGGTGGGGCTGTGAGAGCTCAGAAGAGAGCTGTGACTAGCCCAAGGTCACCCAGCTGGCTTCATGGGTGAGGGTGGAATCGAACCCAGTATTCCCAGATAAGAGTTCGGCTCCCAAACCACAAAGCCCCCTACTGGGCTACCAATGTATGAATATCGTAACACTTGATTCATGGCCGAATGTCCAAATTTGTATGAATTCGTACAAATAACGAATGTTGGGAATATTCATGCACATCCCTACTCGGTAGTTAACAACACAAAGCTGTGCCTTCTGCATGTTTCTAGGCCATCTTAGTCCACTGGAAGACTGATATCAAGGTCTGTTGGTGAGACAGATCAAGGATCAGATCCCCTGATCTGGATTACACTCTGTCCTATGCAAATGAAGCAAAATAGTGATGGTATTCTGCATTAACATGAGGAAAGGAGACCCATAGTCCCCCCTCTGATCCTGATCCTTCATTCATTTCCTCCATCCAGTGACATCTGGCAGCATAGGATGGACCCAGAGACTCTCAAGATCAGTGCAACATGTCAGTTCTTTGAGGTCCCAGTGCAGCAGTGAATCTGTCCTTCATGCTAACAGGAACTGGCCAGAACAAAGAGGAATTTGCTATCATTCTCTGATCTACAAAGGACAACAACCAGCCAGTACATGCTGATTCTGGGTGTTGGCCATGATGGCACCCATCAGATACCCATGGTACTTGGTTTATCAAGAAATGTTCACTTGCCCACAAATGCATTTTTTATTTCTTTCATAAAAGTTTGGAGGTGTCTCTACCTGAAGCAAGCAGAAGTTCTATGAAAAAAATTATTGTGAGCATAGGAGAAGTCTTCATGGCCACAGATGTTCCTCAATGAAACTTAGAGAAAGAAGACATCATGGAAGAATGTTGTTCAATTAGAAGCGTTTTGGGCTTTGAGCAAACAACTCCAATTTACACTTCAGAATTAGAAGGTACTTTGTCTAGAGAGAAGAACAACAAAGCAAAAGATTTACTACTTTACAGTCACAGGGCTTCTCCACACTTATTGTGTGGGAATGTTCTAGAATGCTCCAGATCATACCATCCACACACCACAGTTCCACCTCCACCTAGGAGCTTCTGAGAAGGTCCCAGAGCACTCCTAACCCTTCAAAGCTGTTGAACAATTTTTGCATTGTGTGTGGACAGGGTAGAGGGGTTGCAGTTATGCCAATGTGTGTTATGCTGTGATTGCCATAGCAATGGCCAGACATATGGTGGAAATTACTTGGCTGTTTCCATGGTGATCCAGCTGGACCAGGTCTGAGCGTCCACACTTCAAATGCAGTTTTGGGACTGCCCCAGAATGCTGAAGCATGGAGGCATGCAGGTTCACCCCATCATAATGTCAGTGGGATGGCATTGTTAAACTATCCCATAAAATTAAGTGTGAACAGGCCCATAGTCATTGTATAATACCGTGATTGATTCTCACAAACTTCCTTGTAATGCAAAATCACATTTGTTAGAATTATTTTGTTTATTTCAAATAAGGATTTGCATGAATGGGGGGGGGGTTTGCATTGGATGTGAAGTGTGTCTGGTAGTTGGGCTATTACATTCTCCATTACTATCTTCAAGGGTAGCCCCATGTAGAATACATTGCAGCAGTCTAGCCTAGAGGTTACCAGAGTGTGGATCACCATGGAGAAGTTGTTCCTATCCAAGAAGGACTGAAGCTAGCAAACCAGTCAGAGGAGGGGATATGTACACCTGGGGGACAGGAAAGGTGAACTTGACCATGCATGTACTAGCATTTGGAAATGGCTCCTTCAAGAGCTGATGCTCCATCTTGCAGTGCCCTGAAAGGACCCCAGTTACTTCTCCTACTCAAACCTCTAGTGACAGAAATCAATCCAAAAGCTTCCCTAGATCATCCACCCATTTTTTCTGGGGTAAAACAACCCCATTCAGAATTGGTGCCTCTGACTTCCTGAACTTGGGACCCTAAGAAACACAGTACCTCCATCTTAGGGGAAATGTGGACAACTGCTGGTGCAGAAAAAGAAGAAGAAGGAAATGGAAAAGAAGTGAAGCATACCAAAGCAGCATAAAATAAAATAAAATAAAATAAAATAAAAATAGATCCCCTTCTAATGTGGTAGGATCCTATTTGAAGTGAGCGTATTCATATGAATTTGTATGAAGATGTTCTTAAGCGATACGTATCCTATAACATATCCACTCTGAAAGCATCAAATCTGCACTGAATCCACTTTGAATCTGCTCTCAAACCATGTCGAATTCACTGAATCCATTGCAGATGTGACTGGCGCAGCCACTTTCCCACCTCCCCGTTTCACAAATGTTCTGAAGCTTCACACAAGTTTTCTGAAACATTCATATTAGTACGAAAATGTATGAATGTCGTAACATTCAATTAATATACAAATGTCCAAATTCAAACGAAATTGTACGAATAATGAATATTATGAATATTCATGCACATCCCTAGTTTCTGTACAGAAATACAGTTAAAAATGCTACAACTTAAAATATATATATTATAAAAATATTAATGCAAAACTTAAATTGCAAATGGAGTTCAAAAAGACCCCACCTAAAGGCCTTTCTGCACTTACCTTTAGCAGATTCTGGGACAGATAGTCCTTAAGCCAGAACAAGCTAATTCCTCTAAGCCACTTTTAAGCTGCTTTAAAAACAAAACTGTGTGTGGATGCAGCCTTAATCTCGGAGAGCTATAAGCACTGAACTGAGTTAGAAATACTAGAACAATACAATTAAAACTCTCACACAAAGTTTCAGAGTGCCCATTTTAATTTCAAAATTACACAAACACACACCTTTAAGAACATAACAACACAAGAAGGGCCCTGCTGGATCAGGCCACAGCTTATCTAGAGGACGGGAAGCCTAAGACAGCTCACGACGCTTTGAGCATTCACACAGAGGGGAGCAGGGATGCGTGTAAACGCATTCCAGAGTGCCCGTGTGCGAATGCTCAAAGCGTCGTGAGCTGTCTTAGCCGGCAAACGACGGCAAGGGGCGGGGAGACAGCTGAGGAGGCTCCCACAACCGGCGCTGGCTGAAAACAGCTGATTGTCAAAGCTGCGCCGGCGGGGGGAGGCAAGCCCGCGGCTGTTAGGGAGAGAGAAGCATGCACGAACGCTTCTCCTCCCGAACGCCTGCGGGCAGTTCGTGCGCGCCTGAACGCATGTAGAGCAGTTTAAAGTGCTCTACATTTGGAACGCGCGGAAGACAGCTCCGTCCATGCAGGACGCAAACTCGGCCGCAGCAAAGCGAATGCTGCGCCCGAAGCTGTTTCCCGCACGTTCCAAACCCCCGTGTGCGAAAACGTCTAAGTTCAGCATCCTGTCCCACACAGTAGACCACAGAAGAAGAAGAAGAAGGAGCATAAGCCAGGTTGGGAGACAGAAGAAGAAGAAGAGGAAGAGGAAGAGGAAGAAGAAGAAGAGCAGGAGGAGGAGGAGGAAGAGGAAGAGGAAGAAGAGCAGGAGGAGGAGGAAGAAGAGTTGGATCACTTGTATCTGCATGACACCTCAGATGACCCTGATCCTGGCAGAAGAAGAAGAGTTGGTTTTTCTACCCCGCTTTTCTCACCCTTTTAAGGGGACTCAAGGCAGCTGACAAACCTTCTGTTCTTCTCCCCACAACAGACACTCTGTGAGGTAGGTGGGGCTGTGAGAAGAGAGCTGTGACTAGCCCAAGTTCACCCAGCTGTCTTCATGGGGAGGGTGGAATCGAACCTGGTATTCCTAGATAAGAGTCCAGCTCCCTAACCACTAGACCAAACTGGTTAGGCCAAACCACTAGACCCTCACCTGCTCTAGAATCCTAGCAATTGGCCTCCGGAGGCATCCTGCCTGTCTCCCTTGCTGGAATGATGTACCTGGGCATCCATTCTAGTAGCCATTGATACACCTGACCTCCATGAATCTGTCTATTCCTTTCTTAATTTCTAGGCTGTTACCATCTCTTCTGGCAGCAAATTCCATAGACTGATGACTGCATTTACTTACCAAGAGGTCAGACAAATCTCTTTCCTTCAGTCTCGGTTCCCTGCTTATATGGTCCTCCTTTTCTACCATGTTCCTCAAGGGGCCAGCTGAGCATATTGTGTGCCACTCTTATAGAACACACCGTATTGCCACCCACCACAGTCTTCACAGCTGAGTCCTAAGAGCTGAAGTCCTTGACTCAGCCAAATCCACCCACACCTTTGTACCAAATAGCTCAGGTGTTCTTTAGGTTCATGCACTCCATGTTCACTTCAGACAAATAAAGGAATGCCTTAGATGTTTGTTTTCCTTCAATAAGCACAAAAGGAGATAATTAAAAGTTTTGTTTTGTTTTTTAAACTGCCTGTATAGTTACTACTAGGCCCAGTCTACCTGGAACTTTTTTGTTTCTCTATTGTCCCTGTATTGCAGCAGACTTTTAAAATGCCGTTCAATTCCAAATTAAGCGTCCGCATGAGGCTCAGCAAAACACGTGTTTGAAACGCACCTACCATCCCCATGGAAGTGTGTTTTCTTTGACCACATCTTTTTCTCCCTGCCCCCTTTCTGGTTGATAGGGTGCCAGTGGGAACGGGGAGGGACTGCGCTCTGTGCGGCCACAACCAGGAAGATAACCCCCGACAAGTTGAAAAGAAAAATAGCCATCAGTATCCACAAGTTCTCCATCCGTCTCCCTTTCCTGCAAAGGCAGAGCTGGGGTGCAGCCAGCGCTCAGGCGGAAGCAATTCATTACGCTATTCACAAGATTTCCTGTGGCCAAAACACCTCCCCAGCCAGCAATCGAGCGATCGTGCGCTCATTCACTCTCAACACTTTCACTTGTGGGTGGAAGCAATTCATTACAATGTATCTTATGTTAATGAAATGCCTGCCTACTGTTTTGATAGATCTTGAATGCTGTCTGTAGATGAGAGGCAAAAACACAGAGTGAGAGAGAAAGAGATGATCTCTCTGGCCGGCAGTCCCCACCCCCAAATACCTCTTTTGCCATGGAGCGTGTCCATGCACAATGTTGCTAGGAATACCCGTGGCTTCCAAAAAGTGTGTTGGTAGTCTTGTTTAAAGGGGGGTATTTCTTCCCCGCATTTTCCTCCTTTGTGGTGCTGGAAGCCCGGAGAAAAGCTCTGCACGCAGACACTCAGAAGCAAAAGAAGCTTTTTAACAGGCTTTTTATTTCATGAAGACGGGGCTTTAGTGATATGCATGAACGAATTTGCAAATTTCCCCCTCAAAATGAAAGTACAGACATTCAAACAAGAGTCTTGTTTCACATGAATATTCATAACATTCATTATTTGTAACAAATTCAGACAAATTGGGACATTCATACAGAAATCAAATGTTATGTCATTTGTGCATTGACATTCATATAAATACTAATGTTTTGAAATATTCATGAACCAGGAGGTGGGAAACGGGCCACATCTGCAATGGTTCCAGAGTGAATTTGACATGATTTGGGATTCAAAGTGAATTCAGGGCATATTTCATGCTTTCAGAGCAGATACATTATGGGATACCTATTGGATAAGTATCTAATACATATGGATACATACCAGATACGTATGTGTTCGTATCAGATATTTGTACAAATTTGTATGAATGCATTCATACGGAATAGAATCCTACCACATTCAAAGTGAATCTATTTGAATGAATATGAATTTTCTTACATTTGATTCGATACAAATTGAATGCAAGAAAACCAATTCATGCACATCCCTAATATAAACACATAAATTGCAGACAAAATGAACAATGCTCCTGGCTCACAGATATGAAAAATTGATAGGATTTTTGCACTTTTGCAGTATTTTTCTGATGAAATAGACTTTTTGAATTGGGGTGGGGTCCACAAATGCAAAGTCTGAATACACAATTGTCTTGATAGAATAATTTTGTGAATATTCGTTTCAATTGAGAAACAGACATGGACTTTTCATTTCTGAACTTCCCTAGTTTCTAGTTGCAATGGACTGCCATTCCACACCAGAAGCTCTCATTGAATGCAACATCTTCATGGCAGATTAGTCCACCAGGGACCGGACTCACAATGCACAAGATCAGTTGCTGAAGGCAGCATCAGGACTGATCCAGACCAGACAAGGCAGTCCAGACAAGACAAGACCGATCCAGACCAGGGGCCTATTCGCACTTGGCTTTATTCTGGAATATATCCTGGAATAGGGACTTGCTGTCCATATGCTAGGGCAGGCTTTGGCAGGCCCAAAGTGAGATCTGCTAGAGTCTGCATTAGCATGTGGACCACAGACCCCTATCCTGAGATATGCTCCAGAAAAAGGCCAAGTGCGAATAGGCCCCAGATAAGGCAGTCTGGAGAAGTGAGCGCAGCATGGGGCGACGGGAGGCCACACAGCCTCCTGGGTGAAGGCAGGCACCAGGCAGGTCCCCTCTGGCTGCCACCACTGCGGGAAGCCGAGGCGGGCCCTATGGGGAGTGGACCACCCCAACACAACACTGCTCCAGTCTGATCCCATCCCTAGCATTGGACTGTCCAAACCAGACCGCCCTCCACAGCCAATGGCAGCAATGGGATGTCTGGCTCCCATGGGATGTTTGGCTCCCATGGCGGCAGCACAGGCTGGTACATGTGGGGGACGGTTGAGCATTTGTGCCTTGGCCATTAAGAGGCACTTTGGGAACAGGTTTCTCACCAGCCAATGTGAACGCTCAACCTGTCGCCCACATGTATCAGCCTTAGAAAACTTCAGCCACCTGTGAAAAGTACTTTGGAAGATTGAACATAGCAGAAACAAGATAGCTGTGAGGTAGGTCCTGCTCACAACAGTGTTCTGGCACAGAATGACAACTTCAATGAGGGAACCATCTTGCACCCATCTTAAGGCCAATTCATGCAAGGGCCTCCAGAACTCATGTAGGATGTCCTGGGATGGAGCATTTGCTCTACTGGCCTGGCAGTTCCATTTGAAATGGTGCTCTACACCTGGCCCAGGACGTTCCCGGCCATCCTGTCCCACAGCTGTTCAGGAGGGATAGTGTTCACATGCTCCCTCCCTGACAGCTGTAGGCCCCACCCCAGCTAGCCAATCAGAGTGTGCTAAGCTAGCCAATCAGAGAGGCTGCTGTGTGCAGATGCACCATGCCACCAGCTGCACCAGCCACTTCAAAACTCGTCAACTCCAAGGTAAGTGCCTCTCTCATGCGTGCATGTCTGAGTAGGCCTTGCCCGAGGGGTGGGGGTGTCCGGGGGTTACTACGGGCTCTAGGGGACCCAATCTGTTCCCTGGAGCATGCAGGAACAAGGGGAAGGGACCAGACAGGCCTGCCTGCCTGCCTCTGGGTCTTACCTGACCCATTGGCAGCAGACCTGGTAGGGGTGTCCCACCCCCATGCTGGCCTTTACTGACATGGCCTAGGACACATGGGACAGGGGATATGTATCCAGGTTATGTATCTGATGTGCCTGCATTCGGATCGGATATTCATACAAATGCATACGAATACATTTGTATCAAATAGAATCTCACCACATTCAAAGAGGATCTGTTTGAACAAATACAAATTTTCTAACATTCAATTCCTTACAAATGGAATGCTAAAAAAACGCAGTGTATTATGTGTGGATCCCGCCTTTCTTTCACATGTGGGAGCAGAAGGATCTCCTAGACACAATGCAGCTTTCAGGTTACCCTAAAAGTGGCCAAAGGAAGATAGTAAACACAGCATGGCATATATATCTGCATATATAGCTAAGTAACTGCTGGATTCTTTTTTATTACTGAGCTTGAAAAAGACACGAAGCATGCAAAGCAGAAAATGCACAACAAGAAGGAAATATGTGCTGTCCAAGGGTTTTTGTTCACGCGTTTCTCCACTAGTGAAATTTTTAGGCATGTTCACGATCAAGTGGATAACATTGATGCACTGATTCTTCAGCTGACCATTTCCAACGAAGTCCTCTACTGAAGGGATCAGGACCTATTGAAGGAAGAAAATGAAAGCAAAAATTAGAGGGGCTCATACCATTGGGAAGATGAAGGGGTGAAATCTGTGCTACCTCCCTAGTTCTGCAGAACATCAATCATCATACCTTGATCACAAGAGAAGCATCAGGGCCACCAACGTGAGGGCCTTCAGGTGTCATTAAACTCTACTTACAGAACAGGCAGTGGCAGGGGTGAATTGAAGAGGTTCCATAGGAGCAGTGGAAATGTATCAAGGCTTCAGATGGAGGCCCTGAAACCAATCCTCATCTGAAGAGGATAGGCCTGGCGACCAAATGGAGGTAGGTTTTGATCATGCGGGGGATGGGCTAACATTGACTAGCAATCGCAGATGTGAGCACTAGTCCACGTAAATTGATTGCACTCCTTTCCTGCCCATATGATGTGAGGGGAAGTATGAAAATGCCCCATATTAATAGGGTCTTACAGGAATGTGCACAAATGTTCTAAACATTCAAAATTCAAGTGAATTTGATCAAACGTGGACATTCAAATTCAAATAGAATGTCTGCACATTTGAATGTAAACATTCAAATGAATTTTGAATGTTGCAAAACATTCATTCGAATGATTTGAACCATTTGAATGTGCAAATATGTATGTATTACATACGTATCTGTACGAATCTCATATGTATCTGTACACATTTGCACTGATAGTACGGGACAAAAACAGGATGCATATGGGATAAAATGGGATGCATACGAAATGTGTACAGATACATATAACACATATGAATGATGTCGACATTCGTATCTTCAAATACAAAATGAATATTCGTAGAAATAGATATGAATGTATTTGAATCGGTTTGAATTTGTATGAATTTGAACAGTGGCGGTGGTGAGGAATGGTCACCTTAGCCAACGGCCAGGGCAAAAAGGTAAGTCTTCACCACCTTCCTAAATGTATACAGAGAAGGGGCATGACGCACTATTCCATAACCTGGGGGCCATTACCGAAAAGGCCCTTTCCCGGGTGCCTACCTGCCTCACTACTGAGGGTGGTGGGACAACCAGGAGGGCCTCCCGTCCAGATCTCAAGGCATGGGCAGGTCGATTTGGGAGAAGGCGTTCCTTTAGATATTTGGGGCCCATATCATTAAGGCCTTGTAAGTCAGAGTTAAAGCCTTGAATTGGGCTCTGTAGTGATCATTCTAGGGTAGTACTTCCAGCTCGAGTCTTTCCATGGTTTTGAAATTATATATTTATTTTTAATATATGTATTTTTGGTTCTTGACTTGTTCTGTTACATTTTGTTTTTGTTTAAATTATGTTTTCTTTTTAAAAAATCTGTTCACGTTTCTGTTATTCATCCTTGATGTGAAGAGTCTATTATAAAGACAACTAGTAAATTTTAAATAAATGTCATACAAAATGTACATTGATAGACACTGGTATCCAAACCTTACTTTTCAGTGCAGCACATGACATCTGGAGCACATTTCCCAATTTGTTTCCAGTTTGGTTTACACTGAAACTCGTTGCATTTGCCTTTGTACCACTCGCATTGCTCTCGGAAGCTGATTTCCATGTGTGTATATCCTGCAGAGAATGAAGATCAAGATAATCCACAGACCAGAATTAGAAGGACTTCCAGAAGTCTCCACAGATTTGAAAATTCTAGACTAGAGGGTTTCTTTCTTGAAGGAGGTTGGTGGCTAACTTTGTAACAATTTTAGAAAGAGTAGAAGAATAAAACTCAAGTCCTTTCTGCACTCACCTGCTCTTGGTTAGGATCAGTGAGTGCAGAATAGAAGAAGAAGAAGAAGAAGAAGAAGAAGAAGAAGAAGAAGAAGAAGAAGAAGAAGAAGAAGAAGAAGAAGAAGAAGAAGAGTTGGCTTTTCTACCCTACTTTTCTCACCCATTAAAGGGGATTCACAGCGGCTGACAAACCTTCTGTTCTTCTCCCCACAACAGAACACCCAGTGAGGTAGGCGGCGCTGTGAGAGCTCAGAAGAGAGCTGTGACTAGCCCAAAGTCACTCAACTGGCTTCATGAAGGAGTGTGGAATCAAACCCGGTATTCCCAGATACCCACAAGACCAAATAGGCCTTCCCACTGATCCTTGACAGAAGAACATAAGAGAAGCCCTGCTGGATCAGGCCACAGCCCATTTAGTCCAGCATCCCGTCATACACAGTGGTCCACCAAATGCTCATGGGTGTCACAAGGAGAGAAAAGGACAAACATTTCCTGCTCTCGAATCCCAGCAAATGGCCTTAGAAGCGTCCTGCTTCCCCCACCCCCCAGCCTGAAAGACATGAATCAGACCATTCCATGGATTAGGGACCACATGATGGATCAGCACACACAATAGTTGTGAAGCCATGCAAGTTCCATAGGCAAACTCCCACTTCTCTGAGAACTAAGAACAAACATGCCTAGCCTTGGGGCCTCTCAGGGTGTGTATGTACTTTTCTGAGGCACACTCTCATCTGCCACTGAAAGGTGCCTCCTGGTAGTCCCAGACATGGGCAGCATTCCTTTTGCACACCTTTCATGTTCTGTATCAGGGTCACACTGATCTGTTGGTAGGCCCAGTTTAATCTGGATTATGCTATGCCTAATTCAGACACAGCAGACCAATGGAGAGCGTGGTCTCATAGATCCTTACTAACGTGCAGATGAATGAGGCATAGAAGTACACTACATGGACCTTTAATCCATAATATGGGTCCGTTCAGAAAGACCCCCATACATTTTTTCAAGCAAATGAAATCACAGGACCTTCCTCTACTTACCTTAAAGCTGCCGTAAGAGCCTTCATAACCAGTTGGGATGTGCACAGATATTCAAAAATTCAAAAATCTGATTCGAATCTGGCAAATATCAACATTCAAATTTGATTCATATTTTCAAATATCTGAATTTTCTAGTTTGGATCGAATCTGGATTTTGAAAAATCTGATACGGATTTTCAAATGATTCGAGTGAATTCGACATCGTATATCGCATCTGAATTATCGTGTCTATTTGCGCTTATAATACGGTATGCAAACGGGATGCAAACGAAGTGCAAAGGTGATAAAAATGGGATGCAAACTGATTTGAAAATTGGATATGAATGTTCCAGACATTTGTATAATTCGATTCGAATCGGATTTTTGAAAATACGGGTTTGGATAATCCAGATTCAAATCGGATTTTTGAAAATCCAGATTTTTGAATTTTGATTTGAATCAAATATTTGAATATTTGATCCTAATCGAATTCAAATGCAAAAAATGCATTTGTGCACATCCCTCGTAGTCAGTGAGGCTCTGACAACCACTGGTACACTCCATCCATGCCGGTCAGAGCATAATCCTAATCAGGGAGGCTGTGATCAGGATTACCAGTAGGACCCAGTAGACTTTGGGCCTTTTGGCACTTCAGAGACTGGGAAAGCCCAAGGATCATCACCATGACTCTTCTTGCACTGGATCAATAAATAGACTCACCAAGACCCCAGGAATTCTGCATGCAGTAATACTCTGAGATTGCCCATCTGCACTTGAAGGGGCTGTTTTCAGCTCAGAAATGGCCCCTTCTGTGCATGAGCATACTGCATGCAGACTTACCTTCATCAGAGATGGCCTATCCCATCTCTGGTCCAGCCCATTTGCACCTCTACTGCATGCCAGCACCTCAAATGACCAGTGCATGTGCAGTCAGACCAGTGTCCTAGTATCCGGACATGTGGAGGGTGGGTTGGCATGTACTAGCATTCATGAATGTGAATGCCAGTGCGCACCAGTGGATCTGCACTATTCCTGTCCCTGGATGGGACAGGAAGTGCAGAAAGACTCCACGTCTGCACCATTTACATCCTGGTAGAATGCCTCATCTTCATCAGCCGAGGTGTTGGAGCAGGCCATAGGTCAAAAATGGAGCCGTAACCCTTTCCAAATGTGGACTGCTTGCAGCATCCTAGCTGTTATTCTGAACCACCCACTTGTACATGGACAGCACAGAAGCAAATGGTTCCAAATGCCACCCTGTGACTTCCAGCACTATCTCATCAGGACCTTAGGGTGCATCCCCATGCAATTTAAAGCCCGCTGAAAATCCTCTTTTGTCACAGAGCACCCCCATGCACGGCTTTTATCCGAACTTCCAGCGCCACTAATTAGGAAAATGAGCTGCAAAAAAAAGCCCTTTAAAGAAAACTGCAAGCGTGCTTTCCAGGAAGACGCGGGTATTCAGAGCAACATTTTGCATGGAGACGCTCCGTGGCAAAAAGGGCGGGACATCTCTCCGAGACGGCAAGCTCTCTCTCTTTTTTTTTTGTCTCTCACCCACAGCCAGCATTCACGATACGAAAACAGTAGGCAGGCATTCCAATCACAAAGAAAAAGATACATTGTAATGAATTGCTTCCCCGGCAAGTGAAAGTGTATGAGCTGGCTGCAGCCCGGCTGCCTCCGCAAGCAGGGGAGACAAACAGAGAACTTGTACATTTTTCTTTTGGACTTGTAAATGAGTGCACAATCGCTCGATCACTGGCTGGGGGAGGCATTTTGGCAGCTGGAGATCTTGTACATAGCATGATGAATAGCTTCCGCCCGAGCACCCAATGAAACAGCGAGGGGCGGGGAGAAAAAGACGTGGATAAGCAAAAGACCCTTCCTTGGGGATGGTCAGTGCATTTTAAATGTGTGTTTTGCTGAGCCCCATGGGGACAATTAAAACGTGCATTTATTAGATCCGCTGCAGTAGAGGGACAATAGCAACAGAAAAAGTACCATGGGGATGCACCCTTAGAAATGGCACATGGGGGCTTTCTGCACTTGGCCTTATTATGGAATATATCTTGGGGTATAGCCATCTACTGGCTACAAGCTAATGCAGACTATGCAGGGCTCACATGGGGCCTTCCATAGTCTGCACTACCATGCAGATAGCAGGTCCCTATTGTGAGAAATATTTCAGAATAAGGCCAATTGCAGAAAGACCCTAGATCTGTCCATCCAAAACAGCCCCAGTTGGTAACTTTGAAATGTTTGTTCCTGGCTTCCAAAGTCGGGCTGGGATAGGCCATTTGCATGACTTATCTCCTTATCATGAGCTGTATTGGTAGCCTGGGCCATTATGGACCCAGGTGGCCTAATTCTGTCCAGCATAGCATGGGATAATACAGATTAAGATATTAATCTTTCAGATGAAGGGGGGCAGAGCAGGAACACATCTTGTCCATCATTCCATGTCTGCTTGACTAGGTCTGCCTTGTCAAGCATCAACCTTAAATGCAGCTTACCTGCAGCAATGAAAATTATCAAAACAAGCAGCAGAGACTGAACAGGAAACAGCTTCATGGCAGAAGGTTGTTTTCCCAGGGTGACTAGAAAAGATGAGATTGTGTTTTCTTCTGCTTATTTGCATTTTCATCCTGCCCTATATCTGAAGGTGCCACAGTATAAAAGCAAAATATAAAATTGCACACACTGAAATCAATAACAGCTGGGGAAATTATCTATCTATCTATCTATCTATCTATCTATCTATCTATCTATCTATCTATCTATCTATCTATCTATCTGTTTGTCTGTCTGTCTGTCTGTCTGTCTGTTTGTTTTCTGTCTGTCTGTCTATTTGTCTGTCTGTCTATCTATCTGTCTGTCTGCCTATTTTTCTATCCCACCATATCCCCAAAGGTTTCAGGGCAGGTAACAACCTTTAAAACAACAAATTAAAACCAATTTTAAAACCAATAATATACATAAAAACATTTAAAAGATTCAGCATATTAAAATACTAAAATAATAGTAGAGAGGGAAAGCTGCTTCCTGGGCCAAGGGTCAAGGTAAATAAGAGCAACTTTGCTAGTCTCCTGAATAGGGATGTGCATGGATGGGTTTTGGGGCATCCGATTCGTAATGAATCGGATGTTAGAAAATTCCTATTCATTTGAATAGATCCCTTTTGAATGTGGTAGGATTCTATTCAATACGAATGCATTCGTACGACTTCATACCAATTGAAATGATTGCATGTGGACCCTGCATACGGATCCTATACAAATGCAAACATCAGATTTGTATCCTATCTTTGCATAAGTGGAAAACTCATTAGGGACCTTATTTAACAGGTCTGAAAGCAAAATATCAAGAAATGTCTGCAAGCCAATTAAGTGCCAAAGTTGCTGGTTTCAACAGAGCGACAGAGAGCCACCAAAATCCACAGGAACAATTCACAGCATAATCCAAACACTTCTCCTGAAGAATTGTCTGCACTGCACTGGCCTTGGGGGAGTGTGTGTCGAGATATGCAAACTTTGGCAAGCGCTTTGCTAAGAAGCAGGCAGACTTCATGCCAATTCATTACGGATCTGGACATTCGTACTCAAATTGAATGTTACAACATTCATACATTAACATTCCTACATATAGGAATGTTTTGGAACATTTGTAGGAATAGTTTGTACGTTCATTAAACTGGGGATACATATCGGGTACATATTGATATGTATGTGTTCAATTTTTTAAAAAATGTAAAACTCGGGCAGATGGACATGTTCAAAAAACATATTTTGGGATGGGGGCTGACATTTGCACTTTTCTCACCCATTTAAGGTGACCCAAAGCAGCTGACAAAACTTCTGTTCTTCTCCGCACAACAGAACACCCTGTGAGGTGGGTGGGGCTGTGAGAGCTCAGAAGAGAGCTGTGACTAGCCTAAGGTCACCCAGCTGGCTTCCTGGAGGGAGTGCAGAACTGAACCAGGAGACTACCAAATAAGAAGAGTTGACGTCTATTCCTCACTTTTCTCACCCATTCAATGGGACTCAAAGTGGCTAACAAATTTTTCTATTCTCCCCACAAGAGTCACCCTGTGGGGTAGGTGGGGCTTTGATAGCTCAGAAAGAGAGCTGTGACTAGCCCACGTTTACTCAACCAGCTTCATGGAGGAGTGCAGAACGAAACCCTTTGACTATGCAGATATGAGTCCAGAACCCTAACCACAAGACCAAACCTGCTCTCAGAAAGTTAAGTGCAAAAAGTCCCAGAAACTCCATTTAAGATAGTTAGAATCTACATGTACTTACCAAATCTAGGAACGCTTTGCTATCATCAAGCTAAATTCCCTTCTTATATTCATCATCACCTGGCACCACACAGTCGGGTGTCTTTTTTCCAAACATCCATTGACCATAAACGTGATGAGTTAATTGACCTTTTTATGTGGTTCCTAGTTGTGCTTCTTGACCTCTGTTAATGCCCACCCACGACTGAACACTGTGGTGCACTTATGAAATTTTTTATCAGTCATGGCTCCAAAATCCTTCTGTGATCCTCCAACACAATTATTTATATTACTCATGCTCCCTACAGAAGGATCTTAAAATAGATGAACAGTGAGCTATCATTCCATTCACGGAATGTGATGAAATAAAACATCAATATGGCAGGGATGCACACTAATATTGGTTATTCGGGCGAATTCATTCGTACACAGATCAAATGTTATGATATTCTTACAGTGACTTTCGTATGAATAGTCTGTTCATTCCGTAAACTGGGGAGGCGGGAAAGAGGCTGCACCAGTCGCATCTGCAACAGATCCAGATTATTTATTTATTTATTTATTTATTTATTTATTTATTTATTTATTTATTTATTTATTTATTTATTTACATTTCTATCCCGTCCCATACCTGAAGGTCTCTGGGTGATTAAAACAGATTAAAACAGGATACAAATTAAAACAGATACAGATTAAAATGAAATACAGATTAAAACACGGTGCACGTTTAAAAACACCTTAAAAATTCAACAAATTTAAAACCGTGCGCTCCGTAGTGCATTAACAGTGATGTCATTGTAACTGGGGAGGGAGAATAAAGCCTCAGCCAAAGGCCAAGGCAAACAGGTAAGTCTTTACAGCCCTCCTAAATAAATACAAGGAAGGGGCATGGCGCACCTCGAGGGGGAGGCCATTCCACAGTCTCGTGGCCACAACCAAAAAGGCTCTCTCCCGGGTGCCCACCAACCTCACTACTGAAGGTGGCGGGTCGACCAGAAGGGCCTCATCGTTGGGTGTTAAGGCACGGGCAGGTCGGTATGGGGGAAGGCGTGGATCGAGAGAGGATTAAAAGTGGATCGAGGGCCGATTAAAAGTGGATTCAGGTCAAATTTGATGCTTTCAGACCATATTTGTTATGGGATACGTATCAGATACATATCAGATACATATTCGTTTGTATTGTATATTTGTATGAATACGTACACATACATTCATATCAGATAGAATCCTGCTACGTTTGAAGGGGATCTATTTCTACAAATACGGATTTTCTAACATTCGATTCATAATGAATCAAATGTCAAAACAATCCATGCACATCCCTAGGCAGGATTAGATTTTGCATGTTTAAACTCCCTGTGAGTTGTAATCGCACCCTGTCTGGGAGGGTTATATATTTAAGATGATGTAAGATTATTTTGATGTGTTGTTATTAGGGATGGCCACAAATATTTGTCACATTCAAAATTCATACGAATTCATTCAAATTCAGACACTAGAATTCAAATTGAATGTTGGCACACTTCAACGTGAACCAAACACTTCTATACATTAATGCGAAGCTTTGTTACATTCAAGAATGTGGAGATGCAGGAAATTGGCTGCTCAGTCACACCTGCAGCGGATCAAGAGTGGATTCAAGCCAGATTCAGAGTGGGTTCAAAGTGGATTCAGAGCAGATTTGTCAGATTCAAGGCAGATTCGTAGGGGATTTGTAGGCACGACTGGTGACAGGGATTGAAATTAGATTCATATTGAACATTCGTATTGAATTTGAATCATATCATACGCAGAGGGGGTTTATTCTAATGAATGCAAATTATCTCACAATCAATTCCAATTGAATATGAAAAAAAAATCATGCACATCCCTAGTTATTATTGTTGTTGACATGACCCACATGGGACCTTTTTGTGAAGGACAAGATTGAATGAATGAATGAATGAATGAATGAATGAATGAATGAATGAATTCTTCCATTCCAGAACTGCCAACACTGTGTGTTTACAGTATTGCTGAATTGCTGAACTGCATGTCCTATAATCCTATAATATCTAGAGAACACCATTTTGTTAACCTCTACCTTAACAGTTCGTATCGTAACAGCATAACAACATAACAACATAAGAGGAGCCCTGCTGGATTGTGCTATAGGGTGCTTTTGCATTGGCCGCCGAAAAACAGATCTAAAAAGATCCGTTTTTGGGCAATCCAGCCACCTCCTGATCCATCACAAATAGTGACAGCTCCAAAGGGCCCTCATGTGTCCACACACATGCGGGGAGGACGGATTCTGGAGGACGGATGGAGTGGGTGCATCAGCACCCATTCCAAAAGACCTCTGGCTCTCACGCTGGCGCCGGTGCCTCCAGGGCCTCAGAACTGGAACATACAGCTGTCAGTCACTGTGTGTTTCTGGCACCACCCTGTGCATGGGGGATGGGCTTCAGAGCAGGCAGTCCTGCTTCCGCCCTTCCCAACATGGCAGGTGGAGGGAATCCATCCCTTCACCTGGCCATGTGTGGAAGCATCCTGCTTCTGCACACATCCAGCTGAAGAGACGGATGTAAGACCTGATTTTTCAGGAAAGAAGACGTTAGTTCCATGCATGCATGCAGCCTATTAGCTGTGGACCATTAAAAATGGCTTCTATTCATGGTCAATAGTACCAGGGCCAAACAAAGAAACAGAAAGCCTTCCAGAAAATTAGTTATAAAATTTATAAAGCATGGCGAGGCAAACACAGCCTAGAGAAACTGTAGTTTAATGGAATGGTTATAATGGGACCATTAAAAGAGTGCCACGTTGCAGCAATGAGGAATATAAAAATCTTGAAGTTGCCATGATGTTACATTTTGCTGATCTGAAGCAGGAAACAGACGGTTTTTAGAAAGCAAAATATTATTCACTGAATCTTAGAGGTATGTGAGAAAATATTTTCAGTATATACGTTTGTCACCTTTTCAATTTGTATGCATTGCAAATATTTAAAACTTTGTGTTTAGAATGAATACTGGCTATCTTCAAAGACTGAACTTTGCATGCAAAGAGAGCTTTTGTGCCTTCATTAAAAGCTTGGTTACAATCAAAACAGCTGCCCAGACTCTTCCAGGGCAGATTCGGATCAGATTCAAATGGGATTCAGGGCCTTTCCGTGTTTGCCGCCGGAAAATGAATCTATAAGATCCGTTTTCCAGTGAAACGTTTTTAAAAAGAATCTGCCCCAAACAGGGGCAGATTCTTGGAGGCCCCGGGCATTCACACACGGGTGGGGCAGCGACGGCAGGGCCAGATTGGAGAGGATGCTGGTGTGGACGCACCAGCACCCATCCCAATCCGGCCTCCGGAGGCCCTGCCCAGCTGTCAAACAGGGAGAGTGCATGCTCCCTGTTTGACAGCTGGCACTGCCCACTGGCCTTCACCATTGGCTCCTTCAGAGCTGCCATGGCGAAGCTGACAGCTGGGTTCTCCGGGTCCCCCTTCGCTCGAGAAGCCACAATGGTGCCTTCTCGAGTGAGAGGGAAGTGGCAGCTGCCACCCCCCACCCTGCCGGGGCTCGCGCAATTGCAACCGCCACCTTACATGGTCGCTGCTGCGCGGCTCCTACCGACAGCAGGTCCGGTGTCCATCGTGCATGCATGCGCCGAGACCTCCATTTCCCAGCCACCCTCATGAGGGCAGCTGGGAAATGGAGGCCACAGTGCGTGCATGACGCTGACCCTGCCGCTGCCAAAATCAGCCCAGCAGCAACCAGGTAACGTGGCAAGCGCGAGCGTGTGACCCAGGGCGGGGCGGGGGTGACAGCAGTGGCTTCCCTCTCGCTCGAGAAAGTACCATTGCACCTTCTCAGGTGAAGGGGAACCTGGGGAAACAGGCGGAGGCCAGTGGGTGTGCCCACCTGTCAAAGAGGCAGAGCATGCGCTCTGCCTCTTTGACAGCTGGACATGTGCCGGCAATCTGCCTTTTCCCCTGCCACTTCAGAAGTGTTTGCTTCCTAAACGGTTTCAGGGGCAAAGCCAAATGTAAGACCAAAATTTTCAGGTCTTACATCTGGGTCGGATTTCGGCAGCAAAACCGGTTTCAGAAACTGGTTTTGCACGCCAACGTGCGGACGTGGCATTCTCAAAGGGCTCCAATCTGGCCTCCAGTGCAGAAGCCACGCCCAAATCCCTCCCCAAACATGCTCTAAATCCAATTTTTAGAGCCTGTGCGGAAAGGCCTTCGTATCGAAATGGATTGGATTCGGAAGCACGGCTGACGGTGGCAGAGATTCAAAGAGAATTTGTAGAGAATTTGAATCCTAGTACGTTTGAAGTGGTTTCATTTACATGCATGCAGATTTTCATCCCATTTGACTGGATGCAAAGCAAACGGGGGGGGGGGGGAGTGTAAATCCTTAGTTCCAAGACTTCAAAAGTGAAATCCTGAAGGCATATTTCTGGGAATTTGCTGGGTGTTGTAACAAAGGTAGCAAAAACACTGTGTTCAAACTGAGGTTCAAAGGTTTTTGTAGGTGCTCAAAGAGAACCGAACATTCTGCTGTTGAGGGGGGTTGAGTTCAAACTGAACAAAGTGGTGTTCAGGTCATTTCCAACTGAAATAGCCAATTTGTGTTTATGCTCACGTCTGGAAACCTTCCCAAAGACAGTAAAGCAAAGTTTTCAATCAATACACTAGGGTAATACTTAGCTTCATTCAAATCCACACACACACAAATGTGAACGACTTCAGGTTCATGCACAAAGACCCAATGAATGTTCATGAGAGGAGGGATCCCCCACCCCCATCCCATCCCATCCCATCCCACCCCACCTACCACCACCATCTAGGGGTGTGCATGAATTATTTTGCATTCAATTTTGAGTCAAATTGAATATCCAAAAATCCAATTCGATTCAAATGTTTAAAATCCAAATATCCAAAAATCTGATTTGAATCTGTAACATTCGATTCTATTCATTCGAATGCTGATTCGTATATGAATAATTAGATTCTGTTATACATATCTGTGCACATTCCATATGCATCCTGTTTATCCCATATGCATTCTGTTTTCATCCCTCATTATAAGCGCAAATACGTATAATATTCACTCAGATACGTATCTAATACATATGAATCTGTACATTTGAATCATTTGAATATTCAAACAAATGTTTTGGAAAATCTGAAATCCCTTTGAATGTCTAAATTCGAATGTTAGTAAATCCGATTCAAATTCAAATGTTGACGTTCATCGGATTCTAATCAGATTTTCAATTTTTTAAATATCTGTGCACACCCCCACCACCATCACGTGCCCCTCCAAGGTCCAAGTAGGTCTTCTAGCAGTGTGTGAATAGCAGTGATGGTCACAGCAGGGGCAGGGCAGGAGGCTAGAGGTGTGCCCAAATGGAATTTTTGAATTTGGTTTGATTTTAATTGAATATTTGAATATCTGAATTTGTACAAATAAAGAAAAACAAATGTCTGGACATTTGAAGCGATTTGAATGCATTTGTATTTATCCGTACGAATATTCAATACCTATTTGATGATATGAATCTCATATGCATCCACATACATCCAAACGTATCCATACACATCCCATTTTTATCCTGTATGCATCCTGTTTTTATCCCACACGTATCCATACAGATGCGTATGGATACGAACAAGATGTGTGCAGATACATATGTTCTGTGTATGTATCTGTACACATACAACTGTCTGAATTATCCATATGAAATAATAAAATAATAGTAATTTGAAATATTCGTATTTGTTCAAATATTTAAAAATGAATATCTGGACATTCTATTCGAATTCGAAGGTTCGAATTTGTCCAGATTTGATCGAATGACAAATATCTCAGATATTTATGCACATCCCTACAGGGTCCAAGAGTGGCCAGATCTGGCCTTCATCAAAGCTTCTCTGGAGTTTTGATGAATGCTGCATCCATTCAATTCAGAGGCAAATGGGGACGTACAATTTCTCCCACTAATGTTGAAATTCAAGTGAATTTGTACAAATTCTGCATGAGTATTCATACACATCCCTATGGTACACCCATCCTGCATTGTCCCATAAGTCCAGTTTTACAGGCAGTTGTGGCAGAATGGCAAAAACTGATACTCTTTCTTTGGTTAGCTATTCCACATCTTACCTGTCCTTGTCACCTAAGTACCTTTGTTTCCACTTCTTTCTAGGTGCTCTGAAAATATCTGCCTGCTATGAAGATCTTGTCCCTTTTCTTAATAATTTTATTGATCTCATTTGAAGTGAACCCAGGTGAGTGGGGTCAAATATTACTGAGCCATGGGAGGAAGTGGTTGGAGTCTCCTGTCCCCCCTGTGGTCTCCCATCCCCCTGGGCCACCTGTCCCCCCATGGCCTGCCACAGCCCCACTTACCTTGCGCCGCTGCATGCCTTCATCATAGGCCTTCCAGTTCTTTGTGCTCAGCTCCCCATCACGGTGCTCGATCCCTGGACGGGGAACTGTGTACACAGAACCAGAAGGCCTGTGCCAACCTCCAAAGAGCACAAAAATAAGTGCAGAGATACCACTGCAGCCTCCCCTTTCCCTCTGGGAACATTGTAAGATGCCAGCACTCCCAATCTTCCACAGCTTGACCTAGAGGGACTATCACTTCTGAGTGCAAAGCTGTGAGGAAATTGAAAGCAGAGCTGCGGCAATGTCCAGTCATGTAGCAGAAGTTGCTGCAGCCATTTTTATGGCCATGTCACACCTCAAGCAGCAGTAAAGATGGTGCCGGCCCTTGTGGTGGAAGTGCTGGCCACTGTCCCTGAACTTAACTTCCATAAGGATTATATAATGATGCCATCTCAGAAAGTTAAGTGTGAACCAGTCCAAGGTGTTGGAATCAATAGAGCACTGATCCAATCAGGCTTCAGAGCTCCTCATCTGCCTGGCTATCTGCCCGGGCCATCAAATGTCTGAGGCCATTATTGCACTAACAATACTTAGAGAGGTGTGCGTGAAATGAGCTCATAACATTATAAACCTTTCAAGGAGGGCTAGGATCACGCAACTCACTCCACCACAAGCTCAGCCCTCTTTCAAAGTGACAAGAAGGTAAGGAGAACGTGAGTGCCCCAGAGATTCAGAGCCAAACTCAACTAGCTGTGACATTCACTCGTCTTCCCAGCTGCCACTGCAGCCGGAAGGAGGCAGGGCTGTGTAGCACTGATGATCATGTCATTCTGTGGCCCACGGCAACATCACAGGTCCAGTGCTTTTCCCCAGCCCCTGCCAGGGCTGAACAGGGCTGAATGACACATGTGGGTTTGGGGGCATCTTTTCTTAAAGAAGGTCCTCCAATGAAGGGGAAGAGTTTTCAAGTTCACAAGCGGAGCTTCGTTCTCATGCTGCTGTGTCATTCGCCATCTTGAATCCTCTCCCAATGAAGGGGAAGTATCAAGGATCCGACAAGGGGAAGTATTTATTCACTAAGAGGGACATCGTTTATGGAATTTGCTGCTGGAAGAGGTAGTACCAGCTACCAGCCTAGATGGCCTGAAGAAGGAAGAGGAGGAGAGTTGGCTTTTCTACCCTGCTTTTCTCACCCATTTAAGGGGACTCAACGTGCCTGACAAAGCTTTCTATTCTTCTCCCCACAACAGATACCCTGTGAGGTGGGTGGGGCAGTGAGAGCTCAGAACAGAGCTGTGACTTGCCCAAGGTCACCCAGCTGGTTCCATGGGGGAGGGTGGAATCAAACCTGGTATTTCCAGATAAGAGTCAAGACCCCTAACTACTAGACCAAACTGGCTCACTAGTTATTTTAACGTAAGGTTAGACAAATTTATGGATGACAGATGTATCAATGGCTACTAGAATGAATGCCTAGGTGCATCTTTCAGGCTGGGGGTGGGGGAAGCGGGGCGCTTCTAAGGCCATTTGCTGGGATTCGAGAGCAGGCAAAGGTTCGTCTTTGTCTCTGCTTGAGATGCCCCTGAGCATTTGGCCGGCCAACATGTGCAGCGGGGCATTGGACTAGATGGGTTCTGGCCTGATCCAGCAGGGTTTCTCTTATGTTCTTATGATCAGCTCACCTGCTCCTTTTGGAGCTTCTTCTGTTGCTCCTTTAAGGTGGAAGGGGCCAGTTTCTCCTTGCACCACCGAGGCAATACAAATGTAAGGTGGGCCCCAAAAGGGTTGTTTGCCCTCTGTAAGAGAGTCCTATGTTGAGAGCATTGTCAGAAGCAGCACAGCACGAGTTCTTATGGCTTTCTCTTTCCTTCCATGCAGGATCGGCAATTGATGTCAATTTTCCAGCACAGTGTCGGAGCTCAAATGGCAGATGTTCCCAAGGGGGCTGTCAAAAGCACGAGAAAGCTGTGGGGAGGTGTGGGGAGCGCAAGTTATGTTGTGTTCAAAGGTAAGCAGAATCCATGGAAAGGGCAATGTTGCCCTGCTGAGTTGCTTCTCCTCTTCAGAAAAGGAGCGTGCTAATTAAATGTCTGCCGTGTGGGTATTTCTTCACAGGGATAAGTGGGTCAGGTCCCAACAGATTTGGTAGCTTAGGGCCTCAGAGCCTTTTCACACTGTGCGTCACGGTGATCCATAACAAGATCTAGACTACTTCTAGACTTCTTGTTCCACACTCTAGAGAAGAACAAAAGAAGTCCTGCCTCCTGCAGCATAGCCTCGTCTAGGGTGGGATACTGGTGGACCTGGTTTAGCAGGACTACTGGAAGTCTGGAGGCTATATGGAAAGATGCACATCTGTTGAGATTTCCCATGATTCCCAAATGGGGTCTACTTCTAAAGCTGCATGTGCACCTCTGGAAGGCCTAGCTGATCCTTGGAGGAGGGCAAGATGGCAGCTGGGTTAACAAGGGAGGGGGTGTGGCCATAGCCAGGGGTGGGTGGGAGACAAGGGGTGGGCAGATCCAGCCTTCATCAAAGCTTCTATGAAGCTTCTACCAAGGCTGGATACATTAGATTCACTTGCAGATCATCAAATCCATACCAGTTGTGAATGTTTTTCACTCATCCCTATTGGAGATCCATTTAAGGGGCGCTATTTGTTAAACTACAACAGGGAAGTGCATGCTCTTCCATGTGCCTTCCTGGGGCTGATCTAGCTACCCCTGGGATGGCAGTAGTCCTCTAAAAACAGGTCTACCACTTCTCTGGTTGAGGCTCTCATTTTGGAGTCCTAGACCGGACCACGTTCCATCCTGAGGTGGATAGAGCAGCCCAGAGAAGGTGAGGGGCCTCTGTCTTCCAGGACACCAGGGAAGCGCAAACAATCTCTTGGTTACTAAGGATGTGCATGAATGTTTTTTTTGTGTGTGTTTACGCAATTCATATCAAATCGAATGCAAAAAAATTTGTATTCATTCAAATAGATCCTCTTTGAATGTGGTAGGATACGAGTTCAATATGAATGTTCAATATGAATTCCTGCTACGAATCCCCTACGTATCTCCCACAAATCTGCTCCGAACGCCTCAAATGCACTCTCAGTCCACTTTGAATCCATTCTGGATTTGTTGCAGGTGTGACTGTTGCAGCCAATTTCCCACCTCCCCGGGATCATGAATGGAAGAAAGCTTCATACAAAATGTTCAGACGTTTTATTCCAATTCGAATGTCAATTGTTGAATGCACCAACGTTCGATTTGAATTAGAACAGCTGGATTTGGACAAATTCGTATGAATTTTGAATGTGATGAATATCTGTTCACATCTCTGTTGGTTACTGCAATGCACCCTTTATCTTCTAGGAGGCGGAGGTCAAAACTACGTTTTCAGGGATAAAGCACTGAAGCTACCAGAGTTGGAAGGAACAAAAGGTGAGTAAGGATGAAGCCGGAGCCCATAGTTAGCAGGACAGAAGCTGCAAGGCACGTTGGATTTTGCAGTTTGTTCCCAGACCTCGTGTGGCACTGCCCATCCCCCAGCACGAGCTGTCTTAGGCCGCGTTCCCATTATAAGCTTATTTCAGTTTCAAACCGTTTTCAATCCTCGCAGTTCCCACATCAGGTTGGCTTAACATGCTTTCCACGTGTTAAATCGCCCCAAAGCGTTGTAAATGTTAATCGTCATTTCAACAGGTCTCACTCCAGTTTGTGCGATTGAAACAGTTTGCATTTCTTACTGTGGGAACGGTCCGTGTTAGTGGGATGAGAATGCATGTTTAAGGTTTCCCTCCCCCAATAGCTTGCTTCCAAAGATAGTGAAAAATCCTGTAAAAATCCACCCCTTACAGCAGCCGCTACACTGTAGCGATCCATGCACTTCACACCTGATATCAGTGTTGCAATTTTGCGCAATTCTGCCTCTTTGAAAGTTCTGACCTTTAGAAAGGGAAAGAAAAGGAAAGCAGCTGCAGGTTCTTGGAGATGTGTGAATGTTTAAGGCTTGAGTTGCCACTGCTGCTGTGTGCCCTGGGCAATGGGGAGAGGAGGGGAAAGAATCGCTGGCTGCCCAGTGCCATTTTTCCTCCAATCCAGGCAAGTGGCAGCCACCCAGACACCCAGCTAGGCTCCCTTATGGGTGGCATGTTCACGCCAGGAGGAAGAGGGCAGGGCAGCCCCAAAAAGCGGTTTTTACAAAGTAGCCACTTGAGTCTCCCCTTGAGTCACCTACGCCACCTGCGATCCTCAGAATCTGGATCAACCATGATTAAAGTTGAAAATAATGGAAACAGGCATATTCGTGTTAGCATCCGGTTCTATTATTTTGGGTTATGGAAACTGGAATAAGCTTTAATGGGAACTGGGCCTTACACTCTTTATCCCTGTCTTTTATTCCTGTAAGGGGCTTTTATAATTTTAAAATGCTGGTAGCATGTTCACATATTTCTGGTAGCGTGTTTATTTGTTTGTTCAAGCCTCGCACCCACAAGCGAACACCAGCAATGCTTAATTCGTTTTCCCCACTTGCCTGCCACTCAAAACTTGTCTCCAGCCTCCTGGCTGCTTATTTACTTTAGCCCCAGCTTCCTTAGTTTATGTAGAGAGGGAATGCTGTAACTGTAACCACCAACTAGCTTAGAATATAGAGAAGCTGGCAAAGTCTCTTCAAAGAAACAAAATAGAAAGCTTTATTCTATACAACTGTGTTTTGAAGAAGAACACAAGTTGTTCAGTTCATAGGCACACAACTTAGTTCTTTAACTTCACAATCCTTTTCCTTCTACTCCTTTTAGCCTTATCCCTGGCCTGAAAGGTCTGGACCTATGCTTGGATCTTTCTCCTGAGGGATCTAGACTGTTTAACCCGCCTTCCCTTCAGACCCCAAAGCATGGACGCTTCTCTCTTCTATCTGGCAGGTTTTATACCCCCTCACCAGATGTAACTCGATGCCTGATTGGTTGAGTGCTCTCTTGCCCCTCCCATTATGCTAATTAGGGAGGTTTCACCCCTCCTTACCTGCTCAGGCTGTCTGTTTGAACTTTCTTGCTTATTCTGCTATGAATACGCCTTAACTACACTTTTTAAATTACATCACCCAGCACTGAAATTTAGTGTGGGCATCACACCTCGTCACAAACTCACTTCAGTTGGGCTAGCATAGCTTTCTTTACCTTAGAAGTCAAAAGGAAATGCTGAAAGCTTCATAAGACTGAAGGTCGATTCACATTTAACTGAAGACCTTCTCACATTTGCCTCTTGGGCAGAAATCAAGGTGCTCTGGGATGCTCCATTTGGTCCATTGTGGTGGCATCTCCATTCCAGAGAAGAGATGTCCACAAAATATTCAATAAGATTCAAATGTGTAAAATCCGAATGCAACAAAAACCGATTTGAATCCAATACATATGTATCTATTTGTTCAAATGTTAGGTGCAAATTTGAAGACACAACATTCATATGTGTTATACATATTCGTATGCATTTCGTATGCATCATGTTTCATCCCGTATGCATCCCGTTTTCATTCCATACTATAAGCACAAATGTATACAGATATGCATGATATTTGTGCAGGTACAGTATGTATGTAATACATACTTATCAGTACATTTGAATGATTCAAATCATTTGAACAAATGTTTTGGAACATTCAAAATTCATTTGAATGTTTATATTCAAATATGATGACATTCTATTCAAATTTATTTATTTATTTATTTACATTTCTATCCTGCCCCATAGTCGGTCCACATTCAATTGAATTTGATCGAATTTCGGATGTTTAGAATATTCATCTACATCCCTATCCCAGAGCATCTGAGAGTTTCCTGAAACACCCTGTCCTTCCATAGCTGCATGAATATTCAAATATTCATTATTCAGATGAATTTAGACAAATTTGGACATTCATATAGGATTCAAATGTCCAGAGATTTGGATTTCGAACTTTGAATGAATACGAATATCTGCTACCAATCAATGGTCGTTTGACCAACCATGTGCCCACCAGGTCTTCAGCAGCTACAAAGCTACCCTCTGTGTCTGAAGGCACCCTCAGTGTGAAGGCCATTCCACAGTCTGGGGCCACCACAGAGAAGTCCCCCATACTTTTAGCTTCTGGAGGCAGTGGGACTGATAACTTCAAAAACAGAAGCAGAACTAGATGTCCCCTTATTCAGGGTACCACTTAACATTATGTTTTTATTATCTTTTCAACAGTGATTCCTAACAACACTGGCATTTGACAAGTCTGCTATTATATTGGTCTTTTCATTGCAAATATCGCCACCATATCTTCACCACACACTGGGAGAGAGGTACTTGAACCTAGAAGCTTCAGGAATGCAGAGTGTCTAATAGGTTTTCTTCCCTGTTGCCATGTGATTAAATTCGTACAATCAGTTAGGCACAGAAGGGCACCTATTAAGTCATGCAATTCTTCTCAGGCTTTGGACTAGGGATGTACACGAATGAATGTCTGACATTCGAATCCGAGTAGATCCAAATGTCATAAATCCAATTCAATTTGGATATTTAAGTTTCAAATGTCTTAATATCCGATTCGAATCTGTAACATTCGAATCCGTACTTTCAAATGTTAGATTTATATTTAAAATCTGCACGCATCCCATATTATCCCATACCCATACCGATATTAATCCCATATTTTAAGTGCAAGATACAGATAATTATCGAGCAGCTTCGTATACGACAGATATAAATCTACACAGTTGAATCATTCAAAAATCCCTATCAGATTTTCAGAAATCCTTATTTGTGTTCAGATATCAAATCTGGATTTTTGAAAATCCGATTCAAGTTTGAATGTCAAAATTCATCAGAATATTAAATCAAATATTTGAGGATTTGAATATTCGTGGACAACCCTACTTCGGACTACACATCAAACCACCTGTAAGGCTCCTGCAGATATGATCATCCAGAAGTAGGGATGGGCATGAATAATTCATCAGGTTCGCATATGTATAAACTCATGTGAACTTGAACGTTTGCATTTGAATCGAGTATTGTCTATATTTGAAGACTGACATTCAATTGCAGAGCGAATGCTTTTGTGCATTCGTTCAATGCTTCGTTATCCTCGCAAAATAATAATAAGAAGAATGTCGTGTGATTCGTATTTGATACAAATGTTCAATCCCATATGAATCCCATACAAATAGCATACAAATCCTATATACAAATGCATGCAAATAGCATAAGAATTCCATATACGGATCCCATACAAATCCCATACGAAGCTTCATACGAATGTATCAAAACATCCCATTCAAATTCAAATGTCAATCTTCAAATGTGCCAACATTCCATTCCAATTCGAATGTCCAAATCTGGCCGAATTCAGCCAAATTTTGAATCTTATGAATATTTTGTGCACATCCCCACTTGCAGAAGTGGGGAGGCAGCAATTCGGCTGCTCGGTCACCTCTGGGGAGGATTCAGGGCAGATTCAGAGCAGATTGAAAGCATCCAGAGTGGATTCAGAGCAACAGATTTGGAGGGAAGACTGGCAAGAGAGATTGAAAGCGGATTTGAATAGCGTTCAAAGAACATTTGGTGAAGGTTCAGATCCTACCACATTCAAAGTGGCTTTAAACACACGAATGCAAATTGTGCACATTCCTACCCAGAGGTCCTTGCAACAGGCTCATCAGCTTTCATTTGAACTGAACAGTATAGCAGGAGATCTCCCTTGGCTCCCTCCCAAAATGAGTTGTCTCAAAGGGGGACCTGCTGACGCACTGCAAACGTGAGAAAAAGTCAGCAAAGATCATGGTTCCAGGCCATTCCAGTGTATCCCACAACTGCTACAACAGTCAAACATAGACTTTTTCAGATGTATCATTCTGTGCGCTCTATAAAGTGCCCTTCTGTGTATGAAGCAAATAAAACGTGTATGCCCATCTGTTGTTGTTGTTTTCATTCTTCCAGTTTGTGAGCCAGTTTGGTCTAGTGGTTAGGGAGCTGGACTCTTATCTGGGAATACAGGGTTCGATTCCGCCCTCCCCATGAAACCAGCTGGATGGCCTTGGGCTAGTCACAGCTCTCTTCTGAGAGCAAGAAGAATAAAAAAAGCTTTGTCAGTCGCTTCGAGTCCCCTTAAATGGGTGAGAAAAGCAGGATAGAAAAGCCAACTAATCTTCAACTCTTCTTCTTCTTCCAATGTTTTCTTGCCCAGTGAATTTCCTCCTTCTCTTCATATGGAGGTTGAAGCATAGGAAGAAAGAATATTTGAAATATTAATTATTCAATTGAATTTGGCTGAATTGGGACATTCAAATTCGAATCAACTGTCCATACATTCATTTTTTATCATTCAAATGAATATGAATATTTTGAACTATTTGTACAAATTATCTGGACATTCGTATGTGTACAGATAGGTATCTGTATGCATCTTATTCATATCCATATGCATTTGTACGGATATATATGGGTTGAAAATGGGATACATACGGGATAAAAATGGAATGCCTATGGAGGCACATGGACACATGTTGAATGCACTCTGGATCCATTTCATGAATGTTCCAAAGCATTCCTACGAAGAAGAATGTCAGTGAACAAACTTCATAACATTAGATTCATGTATTTACAGTATGTCTGAATTTGTACAGACTTGTACAAATATTGAATGTTTCAAAAAATCACACAGATGAGGTGCAAAAGAGTTGGCTTTTCTACCCTGCTTTTCTCACCCATTTCAGGGGACTCAAAGCGGCTGACAAACCTTCTGTTCTTCTCCCCAAAACAGACACCCTGTGAGGTAGGTGGGACTGTGAATGCTCAGAAGAGAGCTGTGACTAGCCCAAGATCACCCAGCTGGCTTCATGGGGGAGGCCAGAATTGAACCCAGTGTTCCCAGACCAAACTCCCTCAAAAGGACAAACTTTATATGTTTCCTGTCCTAGGGCTCTTGATTTCTGCCATGATAAACACTGCCCCCATTTTATGAGCAACACTGAGAGGCAATGTGCACAAAGCACCATAGCTTTGCTTTATTAAGAGCAGGAATAAAATGAAAGCCTTTTCTCCACTTCAGTGTGGAAATGTCTTGTTGCAGCTTCTCCCATTGCCATATTCATTATGGCACTTGAAGTCCAGCATCTCAGCTTGATGTCATGCAAGAAGCGCATTCCAGCCCAAGATGTCTTCTAGGAAATTGGTTACACATGTCCTTACTTGGCTGATATCCTGCAAAGACAAGAGCCTGTGAGACGTTGATTCTTTAGGATTCCACTATTTGGAAGTTATGACCTAATGAAAGCAAGAAGTCTAAAGATGGATTTGCCAGGCACTCGACCTTTTTAAAGGGTTTTTTAAAATCATATTTTATTTTCCTAATTTATCCTGCACAGTCACAGCTACCATGCCCTGCACTATCCTGCTCTCATGCAAATTTGTTCCCACAAGAGAATGCAAAACGTTGCACCGAGGAGTCACCAGAAGCTCCCCTGGGGACCCTGTTGAACCTGTGGAGAAGACCAGGGCTGCTTCAGGATTAGCCATGTGCACAAATGCAATTTTTGGGATTTGATTCAATTCAGATGAAATACCTGAAGATTCCAATCGGTTTGGATGTTTAACATTTGAATATATTCACATTTTATTTGAATTGAATACATTCAAAGCTGTTCGTGTGAATATTCGATTCGTATTTGAAGATTCATATGTCGACATTCAAATGTGTTCATATGCATCCTTACACATCTGTGCCTATCTGTACACATCCGTATGCATCCCGTTTTCATCCCGTACGTATCTGTACAAATGTGTACCATTACGAATAAGATGCATATGGATACATGCGTAATGCGGGTGTATGTATCCGTACACATACGAATGTCTGAATAATTAGTACAAATTATTTGAAAGATTCAAAAATTCATTCAAATGTTAAATTTGAAACTACAGACATTTGATTTGAATTTGAAAGTTCAAATTCGGTTGAATTCAGTTGAATTTTGAATGTTTCAAATATTCATGCACATCCCTATTTGGGACAGTGTCAGGCTGTGGAGAGCGGGTGCAATTCCCCCATGGCATCCAGAACAGGCTCCCCGACTTTCCTTTTGGCTTGGCTTGCCAGCAGTACGGACTGTAATGCCCCCCGCCGTGTCTCCTGACTCCAGCTCCTCGGAAGGGGAGGAGGAGGAGGAGGAGGCAGGCACACCCACACCCACGCCTGCACCCCCGACATTGACAGGGGCAGACGATGCCGGCCCAAGCACCAAGGACCCTGCCCGTGAGGAGCGTGTGAACTCCTCCCCAGGTGAGAGCGATGAGGGAGCGGCTTGCCCCCTCCCACAGGTGTTGCGCAGGGAGAAGCAAGTCACACGCCGCTCATCTAGGCTTAGACACCTGCAGAGGAGAGGGCGTGGCACAGCCTCCCCTTCTTAAGGAATCGGGCAGCGCCCAGACTCTGTTGCAGACAACGCCGTGCAACCTCGCCGTGTTTCCCTGAGCTGTGTTTGACCCTGGACTGACCGGACTTCCCCGACCTCTGGACCGCCCCACTGACCTGCCGAAATCTGTACCCCCCCCCCCGAACTTGGACCGGACATTGACCCTGAGTAAGCCATTCCCGTAGGGCAGAGCTGCGTGCGTGTGTCTGCCTCCGCACCCTGGCCCCCCAGGACACGACACGGATGGACATGAAAATTTGTAACATTAGATATTGGATATTTGTATACGACTCGAATGTTACAACATTTGTACATTGACATTCATATTCGTACAAATGCTTCTGAACATTTGTGAAATGGGGTGGGTGGGAAAGTGGCTATACCAGTCCCCATCTGCAATGGATCCAGAGTGCATTCAATACAGTTTGAGATCAGATTCAGAGTGGATTCAGGGCAGATGTGATGCTTTCAGAGCAGGGATACGCGTCGTATCAGATGTTTGTATGAATTTGTACGAATTTGTATCAAAGTCAAATCCTATTATATTCGAAGCGGATATATTCAAAGGAATACAAGTTTTCTTACATTTGATTCAAGATTAATCGATTGCAAAAAATGCATTCGTGCTCATCCCTAGCCAGCAGCTTAATAAATGATTAAATTAATGATTATGAGATTATTAAATTAATCTCCTAATGCACTCAAATGACCTGGGGCCCTTCTGCACTTGCCCCACTAGGCAACCAGCAGGGCGCTGCATTGCAAGGAGTCATTTCTAACTCAGGTTGAAGTTGAAGCACTCCACATGTGTAGGGATGTGCATGAATATTCGTAGGAATCCAAAATTCGATTGAATTGACTGAATTTTGACATTTGGATTTTTTGTTTGTTTGCTTGTTAGCTTTTAATGTGTTCTTATGCATATTAATGTTTTAACCAGTTTTAAAACTGTAACCCGCCCTGAGACCTACAGGTATAGGGTGGGATATACGGTAAATATAAATATAAATAATAAAATAAATAGAAATTTGAAATCAAAGAGAATGTCCTGAAATTCAAATGTAAACATTCACATTGAATTTCAAATTTTGGATCTATTTGTATGTGTACGGGTTTGTACACGATGCGTACTTGAAGACCCACACCTTTCCAGCATCTATATGGATACGTACGGGATGAAACCAAGTTGCACATGGGATAAGTACGGAATGCATATGGAGGTGTACAGAGGTGTAATGTATGTGTACGTATGAGGGGAAGATGCATACGTGCACATATGAATGTTGTCGGCATTTGTATCTGCAGATTCAAATAAAAAATTCAAATGAATAGATTTGCATCTGCCAAAGACAAATCTAATCTTGTTAAATTTGAATTTAACAGATTTGAATTGAAACAGATTTTAGGGTGTTTGATTCAATTAAAATAGAATATCAAAAAAAAAAATTGTGCGGATCTCTACCTTGACCAGTTCCATCATTTCCTGGCCGTAGAAAGGCCCATTCACATCTCTAGGATGCATGGAGGGGCATGGGATACACCACGCAAGTGAACTGGCATCTCACCTGGTCACCGCACCTCAAAAAGGATATTGTGGAACTAGAGAAGGTGAAGAGAAGGGCAACCAGAATGATTAAGGGTCTGGAACACCTCCCTTACGAAACCAGGCTGCAACGTCTAGGCCTCTTCAGTCTGGAGAGACGGCGTTTAAGAGGGGACCTGATTGAGGTATATAAAATTATTCATGGTATAGAAAAGGTGGATAGAGAACATTTCTTTTCCCTATCACACAACACTAGAACCAGGGGGCATCTATGAAGTTGATAAGTAGGAGAGTAAGGTCTGACAGGGGGAAGTATTTCGTCACCCAGAGGGTCATCGGCTTATGGAATGTGCTGCCGGAAGAGGTGGTGACAGCTACCAGTCTAGATGGCTTTAAGGTAGGGTTAGACAAATTTATGGACGACAGATGTATCCATGGCTACTATTCAACTGAACTGTTGAGCTTACTTTATGCAGCAAGATCTTTTATTGTCACACTTCCCAATGCGTTGCCACGGATTGTGCAAACAAGTAGCTCGCCGGCAATGGCCATGTGCTTCCTTACAGGTCTTTGCCCTCCGAATTTCAGAAGAGAAGCCTACAGAAATGAGAATCAGAGTAAGAACAACACAAGTCTTCCTCCCAGCCAATGGCAGAGGTATCTTTTCCATTTTCTGCATCTTCTGATGGATTGACCCATAGAAGCAGAGTTACCACACCTTGCATGGAACCTATACAGCCAGGAATGGTTTTCTTCAAAGCCCAGATGGCAAACGGTTTTATGGCTACTAGATACCGTGTGTGTATTATATTTCCAACTCAATTTTCCTGATTCTAATAATATTTACTCCTTTTTTTTGGTGTGAAGGGGATTTTTTTATATATAACCTCAAAAGATAAGTTCTATCAGAAAAGATCACATGGCATACATAATTCCATGAAGCTGATGGATAAGAAAATCAGGTCAGGAAAAGGAAATATTTCTTCACTGGACATGGGATAGCTTTGGTACTGTACCTCAGAGGCATGATCAGAGACGTTTTCGCACGGGGCTGAACGGTACGCGTGGGAGACAGCTGCGGACACGGCATACGCATTGCCCGAGCGGGGCTTGCGCTCCGACGTGTCCGCAGCTGTCTTTCTCGCGTTCGAAATGTAGAGCACTTTAAAGTGCTCTACATCCATTCGAACGTGGACGAGCCGCCCGCAGGCGTTCGGGAGGAGAAGCATTCGCGCCTGCTTCTCCCTCCCTAACAGCTGCGGGCTTGCCTCCGACGCCGGCGCGGCTTCGACAATCAGCTGTTTGACAATCAGCTGATTGCCGATCTGCCTCCGCGGCTGTCTCCGCGCCCCTGGCCGGCCTTTGCCGGCTAAGACAGCTCACGATGCTTTGAGCATTCGCACACAGACGCGCCGGAACGCGTTTACACGCGTTCCGGCGCGTCTGTGTGTGAAAGGTGAAAGCGCCGGGAGCTGTCTTAATCTTCCCGTCCTACTCCCGTTCCAAATGGAACGGGAGTAATGCGAAAACGTCTCAGGTGGATCAGTTGAGCAGCTGAATGTTTTTGACACTCTGTTAGAAAGAGAACTCTCAGGAATACGTATGTACATGAATAGTTGTAACTAAGTGTGTTTTTCCACCGTGCTCCTTTAATCTGGATCTAAGTAGATCCGGATTAATTAAAGTACCCAATGTGTTTCCATGAGTGGACTAGCACCCAATAGCAATGGGTGCTAGCCTCCCTGCCATGGAAACACCATAACACTCATTTGGAAATCCGGCTCTACCCATGAGGGGTCTGCTTGTCACCCCAAGTGTTTGGGGGGATAGGGGGTGCAATCTCCGAAATGGCTTCAAAGTCATTTCAAACTCACTTCAAAGTCACTTCGAAGTCTGTGCAAAACAGCTCCATTGAAGTCTGTGCTGATCTTCGGAGTGAACTTCAGAGTGAACTTCAGAGTGAACTTCGAAGTGACTTCGAAGTGACTTCAGAGTCACTTCGGAGTCACTTTGAATTTCACTCTGAAGATCAGCACAGACTTCAAAGATGCTCCGGAGCTATTTTGCACAGACTTCGAAGCTTAGGTTTTGGGGATCCCCCCCCATGGATGCCCCCTCCCCCTAGCCTCCTCTAGACCCCATTGCCACACAAGCGTGGAAACAGGCTCCCTTTAATCTGGATTTTCTGCCTGAAGATCCCATTTTAGACCCCATGGGGGTCTACAGAAAATCCAGATTAAAGGCCAGAAAGTACCCATTTGATCCGGATTTCCCCATCGGCAGTCGAAACAATAAGGTTCCAAATGGGTGCCATGGTGGAATTGGGATCATCCGGCTCACACCCAAATGGGTCCTTAATGGGTGCAAAAATAGGTACTTTCTGACAGTGGAAAAACACCCTAATTCAATATTAGTACAAAGTCAAACATTCGTATACAAGTTGAATGTTACAACATTGGTACATTGACATTCGTACGGATACAAATGTTTCAGAACTTTCAGGTGGGAAAATGGCTGCGCCAGTCACATTGGCAACGGATCCAGAGTGGATTCAGAGCAGATTTGACACTTTCAGATCGGATACGTGATGGGATACCTATCAGACATATATCGGATACGTATCGGATACATATGTGTTTGTATCTGTGGTGCCCGCGAGGACCCCTCACTCTAAATTTAAATTATTTTGGCAAAATTACAAGTGTGGTGAGATTGGGATGTCTATACGTTTAGAAGTGTTGTCAAAGTGTGTTTTTTAGAAATGGTAAGAAGCTTACAGGAGGGGCTATTCCAGCTCTCTAGAAGAGAGGGTGGAATAGAATCCTGGAGGAACATCAACCAATCAGGTTGCAGCTCACCAGCCAGGCTAGTATTTAAGGGAGCCTGAGGAAATTTTTAGTGTTCTCTGCGTGGGGGTTAACCAGAGAGGGTGGTTAACAGGAGAGAAATGGGCCTTTAGCTTAGGGAAGCAGGAAGAAGGGTCCTGAGTCTCATAACACTTGATTTTCATGGTTAAAGAAGCTATATGAAGCTGGGCTAATGCACGTTATATGAATTGATGACTTTATGAAATGAACTTTGGGAGTCCTTGGGCTGAGTGAGGAAGCAGGAGACTATACAGTTTGATGAACTGAAGTGTCTAAGTGTAACACAAAGAAGAAACTGCGTGAAACTTGAATTGTAAACAATAAACCTGTTTTCTTGTTATTTTAAAGAAGATTCATCTGAGTTACTGTTTTCAAAGTGAGCCAAGTTAGGCCGGAATTCTAAACAGTATCTTTAACCCACTGCTAGTGAGGCTGAGTGGGGGAGGAGCTCAGACAGTGAGTCTGGCTGTTTTGCTACGTTAATATTAAGACTTAAAAGTAAAGGGAAGTTCTGACATTATATCCCTGTTTAGGATATAAATACACGCTACCCAAACAATAAAATAACTTAAACTGAAATATTATAACAACACTCTATGTTATAATTGGTGGCAGCCTTTACATCTGATGGCAGATGTTACAGTATCAGATATTTCTACGAATTCATGAGTACATTCATATCAGATAGAATCCTACCACATTTGAAGGGGATCTATTCCAATGAATAAGAATTTTAAAAAAAAAACATTTGTGCACATCCCTACTCAGGACCAGATGGCTCTCTTGGCAGCAATGTGCAAGAGTATTCAAAACATCCAAAATTCAATTGAATTCATTCGAATTCGGACATTCGAATTAGAATAGAATGTCTATACACTTGTTTTTTAACATTTGAACAAATTTGAATGTTTTGAATCATTTCCACAAATTATTCAGACATTCATATGTGTACGGATAAGTATGCATTACATAAGTATCCGTACACATTTGTATGGATACGTACCGGATGAAACCGGGATGCATATGGGATAAAAACGGGATGTGTACAGATGCATACGGACACATACGAATGTTGTCCACATTCGTATCATCAAAAATGAATAGACTATTCATACAAATAGATACAAATGTACTCAAATTGGTTTGAATTTTAATACATTCATTTTTCTCTATTTGTACAAATTTGTACATTTGAATATTTGATTCAAATCAGACCAATGTCACCTGGTCTACTCTTGGAAGTAGACCAGGTGACATTGATGTGTAGACTTCTGTACCTCTTCTGGGCCTCTCTCATCTGCACCCTGAAGTTGACTCTGGTAAGCCATTGTGTATTCATTAGATGCAGTATAGCCTGGAGTAGGCAGCCAAAATGGTTGTTCCGCAGATTCATTTTGCAGGCTGCAAAAAGGGCAGGAAAATGTCCTGGGCTCTTTGCAAGCATTGGCTGCTAGCTGAAAAGAGCAGGAAAGTTTCCCAGGGACTTTGCAAGACTGAGTGACAGGAGGGAGGAGTTCCCTCAGTAAGCACTAAATTCTAGCCAATCAGAGTGCCAGGATCTTGCTGTATTTAAGGCAGAGGTCCAGAGCTCTCGGGATCTTTCTCTGGGCAGATTTTGCAGGGGATTGATCACTGGGGAGTCTCCTAAACTCACCGGACTTCTGAGTCTTGTGCTTGCTGTTGAGGGCAGAGATTAGGAGGGGAGGTCATGCCTTTCTCTGGGGTAGATCTCAGGGTGTACCTGGGTAGATACAGGAATGCAGAAAGGGAGCGGTCTGCGGCTCTGTTAGAGCAAGTAGACTCTTGGTTAACACTTAGCTTTTCTGCTAGGGTTTGATCTTTATTTTAGGAAGGACTTTCAAGCTGAACATCTGAAAGGTTCCTTCAGGAGCTGGAGGCTTTTGCTATTCATTTTACTTTAGAAGGACTAGCTTGGACTACTTTTGGACTACTTAAGTAATATTGAGCAACCTTTATATTTCACTATTGCTTAATTGTTTATTTATCTATCTGCTTGTAATAATAAACAGTTGCTGCTTCAGGGAGAAGGCTAGGCTGTAAGCCTTTGAAGCAGGACACCTGGGCAAGGGGGGGGGGGTCTATTTCATATACAGACACCAGCTCATTGGCAGGCAGTGGGGCTGTACGGCTCAACCGCTGCTTCCTCGACTGCATTACTCTGTCAATACTAGTTCACGAGGGGGGTGTTTGAGATCAAGCCATCACGGCTGTCTAGGCCATAATACTGGTAGACCAGTTGTAACAGGCCTACTAGTGGTCCAGCGACTGTTTGACAGGCCCAGAAAGGCATGAAGAACAGTCAACACCACCATGGGCCGATGTAACAGGGGGACCCATTTTGCCAGTGCACCAAATTGGGCTCCAAGGCCTGGAACTTTCATTCCAGGCCCTCAGAGCAGCACAGACAGCATAGGGTCTGTCCTGGAACAGGATGTCCAAGTGTGGGCAGCCTTATTCTGGCCCAACTGCACCACTCCAATTGGTAACCACTCCAGTTTATTCCAGCTGGGCCTCCCCATCCCTGCCCCCCACAAATTCAGAAACAGCGTGGCACTTCATTGCTGTCACAGGCTGTCTTCCGACATAACAAAAGGGGTGCTTTTGAGGTGCCTCAGAGCAACGCTGTGTAGTCCTCATGTTCCCAAGCCTTCTACAATCAGTCGTTTCTAGTCTGGAATGTTCATGAGAGGGTGGAGGGGCAGATGGGTGTGTGAACAATCCTCCTAGGAAGGTACGTCTAAGTTTTCCCAAAGGTCCCTCAGAGATGTTTCTGCTGTGTCTGATCCTAGCCATAGCTGTACATTCACATGCAGTCACTACACCTCAGCCCGCCCGCCCCCTTCAGCAAAGCCCCTCCATGCTGCATGGATCACATCTAAGTGAGGCTTCCGACTGGATCCTGTCTTTCCCTTCTCTCACACTATGGGTCCCAATTTACTGGCTGTCACAGATGAGAGGTTCTTCAGAAGGGGCCTGCTTTCCTTCTCTGCGTGCGTTCAGACCATGAACTGGAACCTTGCCTCACTTTATTTAAATTCTGTGCCACAAAAGGGAAAGAAAATGATTTGCCCAGGCGAGACAAAGTCTGTGGTCACACTTTAGGCTTAATCCAGCTTCACTCCACTTTCAGAGCGAGGGGAAACATCAGCAAAGTGAGAAGCTGTTTTCTTTCAGTGTTTAAGTAACTCAGAAAATTCACCTTTGGAATAGGGAATGTAGAAAGAAAATGACTGGTGACTTTGTTGATGTGTTCTCTCGCTCTGAAGGTGGACTGAACCAGGATTAAACCTTATGTGTGGCCACAGAAAAAGAAGAAGAGGGAAGAGACAAAAAGCCCCACGTTTGAACAAAACATACCTGGAATTGCCAGGAGTAGCCCAGCCAGGAGAGTAAAGAGAAGGAGAACAAAGGGCCTCATCGCTGAAGGTTGCTTCGTTTCTCGGTACCTCTGCAAGACAAAAGAAAGAGGAAGCAAAACAGAAAAGGTGGGGCAACACTTTCTGTTTATCCCCAGGGGTGAAATCCAGTCTGGATTCTGATGTTTGGTGCAAGGTTACTTTTCCTTTCCTGGAACATGTTCCTGAGTAGGCATGTTTTCAGCTACATTGTTGACACCTGTACGGACATGCAAAGAAGCACATGAAGCTGCATGATATTACATCAGGTCCTTGGTCTGCCTAGAGAGACTGATACTGCTTCTGCAGACTGGTGGCAACTCCCAAAGGTTTCAGGCAGGTTCTCTCCTGGAGAGGACTGCTGAGCGATTTCCCTTTGCCTAACACATAGAAAGGAAGGTAAGGGGCTGTTTCTCACCTGGTCACCCTAACTCACCCGTTTAGATGATGAACTGTAGCAAGACTGCCTTGTGGAACTTGGGGGTAAGTGCCAAAGAATTTTTGGCATAAGAACATAAGAGGAGCCCTGCTGGATCAGGCCACAGCTCACCTAGTCCATAAGAACCTAAGAGGAGCCCTGCTGGATCAGGCCACAGGCCATCTAATCCATAAGAACCTAAGAGGAGCCCTGCTGGATCAGGCCACAGCTCATCTAGTCCATAAGAACCTAAGAGGAGCCCTGCCGGATCAGGACACAGCTCATCTAGTCCATAAGAACCTAAGAGGAGCCCTGCCGGATCAGGCCACAGCCCATCTAGTCCATAAGAACCTAAAATGAGCCCTGCTGGATCAGGCCACAGCCTACCTAGTCCATAAAAACATAAGCAGAGTCCTGCTGGATCAGGCCGTGGCCCATCTAGTCCAGCATCCTGTCACACACTGTGGCCCACCAATTGCTACTGGGCATCTCAAGCCGAAGACAAAGGGAAAATCTGAGTTTGAATCCCCCCAAATGGCTTTTAAAGGCATCCTGCCTGTCTCCCCCGCCTGGAGGATGTACCTAGGCATCCATTCTAGTTGCCATTGATACACCTGTCCTCCATGAATGTATCTAACCTCCATGAATTTGTGAATGGGGGTGATGGAAAAGAAGGGATGGGGTTTCCCTTCATTCATGAATGTTCATCTGATGTTTGCACACAACAATTGGACCTTTGTGGGACTAAGCCAAATAATCTCCCATTTGATTTACATCAAATTGAATGGGGTAATTTGGTTTTGTGCACATTGCTAAATAAGGGTGTCTTTCTCTGTTCAATGACAAAGTTGATTACCCTTGTTCACACTTCCCAGCACATGTGATAAATTCTGGGCAAAGAAGGTTGTTTATCTCGTTTGCTTTTACGCCTTCCCCCTCAATTACGCACTATTACCTCGCTCTCTTCTTTCAAATCTGAGCTGAAGACAACCTTGTTCAGGGAAGCATTCCCAGGCTTTATGTGACTTTACTCTCCCCACCCAGGAGAGTCTGCCTATTAATGCTCTGCTGTCTATTTTAATCATCGTCTCTGTTATTGTATGTTATTACTGTTTTTAGATTGTACGCCAATGGCAGGTTTTACTCTTTTTACTTTTTACTCTTTGGTTATTTTACTTTGTACAGCGCTGAGTACATGTACAGCGCTTTAGAAATATAATAATAATAATAATAATAATAATAATAATAATAATAATAATAATAATAATAATAATAATAATAATAATAATAATAATAATAATAATAATAATAATAATAATAATAATAATAATAATAACTCTTGAAGGCAAATCATATATAGTACTGGTCTGGTTTCTGCAGGGATTTTTTCCCCCAGAAGATGTCCTAAAATTATACTGTTTTTCAATTGCATCAAACTCATCTACACTTTTGCATGTTGGGGTACAAAAGAATCTTAGACAAGCAGCAATTAGGACTTGACTTCCTGCTCTACCATTCATCTCTTGTGGGTCCTTTTCCATACCTTTAAGAGAAGAAACCTGATAAGCCAGGCCTGTGCACCTGCCTGCCAGATTCAACTGCTATTTAGGCCTGCTGGCCAATGTCTTTACAAAACCTTGCATTCTACAAATGTTTTCAGTTACAACCCTGCTCATTTCCTGCAGTCAACTATAGGACCTTTTCTACGCTTGCCACACTTAATCCAGATTAGGGCTTTTTCCCACCTTCATTAGGCGCAATGGCCAGTGAACTTCTGGGTTGCATTGGGAGTCCACACCTTGAGATACTTCATAGAATCACAGAGCTGGAAGGGACCTCTGGGGTCATCAAGTCCAACCTCCTCCAACAGGACTAAAACAGGACTAAAAAGGCTAAATGTGAACGCACCCAAGATGTCCCAGGAGAAAAGTGCAGACCCTCCCAACCTACACCCAGAGTTGCTTTGTTAAGGATCATGTCAAGCAAACTTTACAAATACTTCTTGTTCTTCTGGTGAAACTGAGGGTGCGGATTGCTACCCGATAATCTGGAGCAGGACACCTTTATAAAGATAAGTCAGTAAATGTCAAGTTAGGAAGCTGGAAAATCTGAGATTGTTAAAGAATTCAGGTTTTACCTGTTTGTCAAGGGCTGCTATATTGCTCTTATCAACAGAGGACTGACATTTCAGTTCTGAGCCTTTTGTCTGCGGAAATAAGTAACCCTTTACTGGCAATTCATTAGAACTCCCCTGCAATTTTCCCATGTGGCAATTTTTTAAGAAGAAACAACAGTGCAAGTAGTACCAGAGCATCACCAGTTTTGTACTGTATTGGCCAGTGAGCCAATTTGGTCCACTGGTTAGTGAATCAGACTCTTATCTGGGAATACTGGGTTTGATTCCGCAGTCCTCCACAAAACCAGCTTGGTGACCTTGGGCTAGTCACAGCATTCACAGCCCCACCTACCTCACAGGTTGTTCTGTTGCGGGGAGAAGAACAGAAGGTTTGTCAGCCGCTTTGAGTCCAACTAAATGGGTGAGAAACGCGGGGCAGAAAAGCCAACTCTTCTTCTTCTTCTTCTTCTTCTTCTTCTTCTTCTTCTTCTTCTTCTTCTTCTTCTTCTGGGAAGCAAGCTTACACTATTCCCAGTCCAAATCCATAAGCCTGGTCTACTCTCAGGAGTAAAATTAGTGGAATCTCCTGGGAGGTTAAAGAGACAAGAAACCTCCTTGTAATTATAGAAAATGGACCTGAAAGCAAGGCACACGTAGGTAGGTTACACAAGGGCCAAAATACTCGACCAGCAAGCATACTAAGAGTCTCCCTTCCACATGCTCGTACTTCTGATCCACACTGAAGACCAGAACATGCCTTCCCAAAGTGTGTTGTCTGGCTTTTAATGTGGATTTGAGGTGGAACGGGTGCACAAAGCATCTACCTTCTGCCACTTCTGACCTGGAATTTTAATTCATGTGAATGCAACCAACTACTTAATTTAATCTCAATTTTCTTTCACTCTCTTTTTTTAAAGTCAATACTTAAAGAACAAAATCAGAGAAATAATGTGCATGCTATGCTCACCCTCTTCCAGTGGTGAAACCAGGTGTGCAAGAACTCTGGAACGCTTCACGCTTCAGTGTGGAGTTCCTAATATCTTATGAATAACAGCACAGAGAAAACCTAGGCTGCTGTTTAGAGTTTTAACACGAAATCTAAATCATGTTGCCACACCCTTGTTGATGCCTTCTTGATACCAAAGTGTAGGAAACAGGCTTATCTTTTTTTTTTTAATGTTGATAATGTCAAGCAGTCTTGATCCATCCCAGTCATTCCTGGATTTCAGATTCCTCACCTTTGCCAGTTTTACATATTTCTCTGTTAAATAAACATTCTCTGTTCATCCCTTGATGGATGGTTGCTTGCTCACTCACCTCCTCCCAGTGGCTCTGTCTTTAATAAGGGCCTTTTTGCATACTCCACCAAAAACAGATCTAAAAGATCCATTTTCTGACAAAACGTTTTTAAAGGGGAATCCGTTCCAAACAGGAATGGTTTCTCGGAGACCCCGCACGTACGCACACGCGCGGGGCAGCGGCGGCCGGGCCGGATTTGGAAACGGTTTGGGGTGGGTGCTGTGCGAGTGCACCAGCACCCATCCCAAACCGGCCCTGCTGGTGCCTGCCTAGCTGTCAGAGAGGTGACCACTCTGACAGGTGGGCGATCTGGCAGCCAGCTTCCCTGCCTTCCCTCTGCCAGAGAACAGAGGATCCTCCGTTCTCTGGCAAGGGTAAGGCAGCTCCTACTCCTAATCTCACCCCCAGCCCACCGAGAGTCCCTCTGACTTACCCGATCGTCTGCAGCTCAATTCTGAAGCTGGCAGCGCTGGCGCCAATCGCGCATGCACGCGCCGCAGCCCTGCCGGTCCCAGCACCCTAGGGATGCTGGGAAATGTAGTCCTGGACTGCTGGGACTGGCAGGGCCATGGCACACACATGCGCGATTGGCGCCAGCGCTGCCAGCTTGAGAATTGAGCTGCAGACGATCGGGTAAGTCGGAGGGACTCTCGGTGGGCTGGGGGTGAGATTAAGAGTAGGGGGTGCCTTACCCTAGCCAGAGAATGGAGGATCCTCCGTTCTCTGGCAGAGGGAAGGCAGGGAAGCTGGCTGCCGGATCGCCCACCTGTCAGAGTGGCAGAGCATGCGCTCTGCCTCTCTGACAGCTGGGCATGCGCCAGCAATCCGGCTTTTCCCCCTCCGGTGTGGAAACGTTAGTTTCCAAACCGTTTTCAGGGGGAAAGCCAGATGTAAGACCTGATCTTTTCAGGTCTTACATCTGGGTAGGATTCGGCGGCAAAACCGGTTTAAACAACCGTTTTTGCCTGCCGATATGCGGACGCAGCTTCCTCAAAGGGGTCCTAATTCCGTCCCCTATGCGGAAGCCACGTATAAATGCGTTCCACATCTGACTCTAAATCTGTTTTTAGAGCCAGTGCGGAAAGGCCCTAAGTCTCATCGAATCATCCTTTCTGATAGGACATACTGGGTATAACCTTGTACCTAAAGGTGAAAGGCAAAGCATGGTGGAATCTTGGCTTTCTTTAAAGAAAAGCACCTTTAGCTCATCTAGAAAGAAATCTATGAAGTGCAGGCATGCACCTCTTTTAACATGCCATAGAACCATAAAATTATAGTTGGAAGGGACTTTGAGGGTCGAGTCGAACCACCTGCTCAGTGCTCGATTCCCTAAACCATCCCAGACAGATGTTTGTCTAGCCTCTGCTTGAAGACCACCAGTGATGGAGATCTCATGATGATGGTGAAGAAGGAGGAGGAGGAGGTGGTGGTGGTGGTGGTGGCTTTTCTACCCCACTTTTCTCACCCATTTAAGAGGACTGAAAGCGACTGACAAAGCTTTCTATTCTCCTCACAACAGAACACCCTGTGAGAGCTCAGAAGAGAGCTGTGACTTGTCCAAGGTCACCCAGCTGGCTTCATGGAGGGGGGCGGAATTGAACCCCGTATTCCCAGATAAGAGTCTGGTTCCCTAAACACTAGACCAAACTGGCTCTCAGTGGCCACCTAACCCATTGACTGATCGTCCTGACTGACAGGAAGTTTTTCCTAGGATCTAATCTGTACCGACTCCTTTGAAGTTTCATCCCATTGTTTCCAGTCCTCCATCTTATCTAAGTGAGAATTGAGTTGATCCCTCTGCACTGTGACACGGCGTGAACATACTGCACTTCGTTACAGAGACAACTTGCTTCTTTAATAGTTAGTTCCAGGCGCCTGTTATCTTGCTTTAGTAAGTTCCACTGATTTTGATTATTTTTATAAAATACAATTTTTATCCCTAATGTTTTTTATGAGGGGTACTCAGCATTACAAAAATTATAGAAGGGGTACACATGTGTCAAAAGTTTGGGAAACACTGTTCTAGACTAAGACAGGGTGCAGAAATGGCCACAGTTGGATGTCATTGGCATGTAGATGGTACGTCACTGCCAAAATCCTGATGGTCTAGGTTTTTTTTATTTGCATGAATCAATTATTTGTGTTCTTCTTCAGCACCCCGTAAGAAGTTAAGAGCTTTATAAGATAGCAGTTTGCAACATGGGGGAAGAAAGTGCAAGCTAGGCTGAGATACTGCCTGCCAGATGGTGATCTGAATTGATACGTTCCGGACTACCACCATGGAAACTGCGGGGATCTTGCAACAGTTGTTCCAGATCAGTTTACCTAGATATATATCAGGGAGAATGATGACTGGACTAAGACTCCAAGCACCACAGTATCCCAGCAAAAACAAAAACAGAAGTGTTGCTAGGCTACTGTAATACCTTTTGGAAACATAGAAACAAGTGCAGGGGGGAAGAATGAAAGGTACCACAGCAAACACACAGGCCCAGAAATATCTATCTATCTATCTATCTATCTATCTATCTATCTATCTATCTATCTATCTATCTATCTATCTATCTATCTATCTATCTATCTATCTATCTATCTATCTGTCTATCTATCTGTCTGTCTGTCTGTCTGTCTGTCTGTCTGTCGTCATCATCATCATCTATCATCTATCATCTGTCATCTATCTATCTGTCTGTCTGTCTGTCTGTCTGTCTGTCTATCTATCTATCTATCTATCTATCTATCTATCTATCTATCTATCTATCTATCTATCTATCTATCTATCTATCTATCTATCTATCATCATCATCACCATCATCTATCTATCTATCATCTCTCTATCTATCATCTATCTGTCTGTCTCTGTCATCTGTCTGTCTGTCTATCTATCATCATCATCTATCAGATAGATAGATCTATCATCTATCTGTCTGTCTATCTATCTTTCTATCTGTCTATCTATCTGTCTGTCTATCATCATCATCTATCTATCTATCATCTATCATCTGTCTGTCTGTCTCTCTATCTATCTGTCTATCTATCTATCATCATCATCATCTATCTATCTATCTATCATCTATCTGTCTGTCTGTCTGTCTGTCTGTCTATTTGCCTTCTTGAAATGCCACATTCACTCTATTGACACTCTATTCCTACTCCACCTCAGATGTGAAACATTGCAAAGCAGGGGAGGAAAGTATAGAAAAGTTATATAGAAGTATATAAAGGGTGGTATAGAAAAGATTAATAGAGAAAAATTACTTTTTCTATCACACAACCCTAGAACCAGGGGGCACTCTATGGAGCTGATGGGTAGGAGGGTCAGATCAGACAAGGGGAAGTATTTCTTCACCCAGACGGTCATCCGTCTATGGAATCTGCTGCCAGAAGAGGTGGTGACAGCCACCAGCCTGGATGGCTTTAAGGAAGGGTTAGAGAAATGTATGGACTATCAAGCAGGGTTTGTGGGAAGATGATTGCCCTTCACTAATTTGTCACACAAAGACCTCTCCTTTCATCCAAGCTTCCAGTATTCAGTTACACCAACAAATGCTTTCCTCTCATCTGTCAATATGAGTGGTTAGGCCAATTTGCACTCGTTCTCCTAGTTTGCAATTGATTAACATCTGGGCAAGTGCATCTGTACCTGCAGGAGGCGTTTAGAGCCTACAAATGCCCCCTGCCTGCCCAGATGTTAATCTATTGCAAACTGGCTGTGATGCATGAAATGGTGCTCTACAAGCTAACTAAACTTTACTAATCATGACCAGGAACTTACCTGGGTGCATCCAGTGGTGTCCATCTGCACATTGTCCACTGGTAGGGGTCAACTGAGCTGCTGTGCAAGTGTGCTGGCTGCTCACATAACCCTTGACACAACTGGGTGTGCACAGAGTATCAGCATCACCATAGCAACGGTGACAGTGCAGGCACAATCATGCAGGGCACTGCAACTAAAATGGCAGTGCCCTGCAGAGGATCAGACCTGAGACTAGGGAGGTTCCAGACAGTCATTTTTTAAATATTTGAACAGATATGAATATTTTGAATTGTTCATATGAATAATTCAGACATTCATATGTGTAAGGATACATACACATTACATACAGATCTGTACGCATCTTATTCGTATCCGTACGAGCTGTTCTACTGGTGTGCACAAATGCAATTTTTGGGATTCGATTTCATCCAAATCCAGAAGTCACCAAAGCACAGATAACCATAGCAAATCATATCTATCCATGGGGGGGGGGGGCTTACTCATTGAACCAGCAATAGCTGTGAATAGGTACTCTCTATACTAGCTGACAATACAGACATTTCAAAAAATGCAACCAAAAATTTGCATCCCTGCTTGTTTTAGTGGCCCAAAAGTCGATCTGTTCACCAGATACTGAAGGCCAGCTCATCAGTCACTTTCAAATAGGAAAGAAACATATAAAAACTAGCCAGAACTAGATCTCCTGTAGAAATCTAGGAATCTAGCTTTCAGGAATGTTAACCTGAAGCCTCTGTTGCGAGGTGGATGCAGAGAAGAGGAGCAAGGTAGACATTTCCACTTTTGGACAAGCAATATTACATGGAGTTTCAGGCAAGGAAACAGAAAGGGTAACTTCTAGGGCACAAATGTTGTTCTAAATCCTTCTTTTTCTTTCTGTTGTAAACACCACTTTTCTCACCCGTTTAAGGGGACTCAAAGCGGCTGACAAAGCTTTTCTATTCTTCTCCCCACAACAGAACACCCTGTGAGGTAGGTGGGGCTGTGAGAGCTCAGAAGAGAGCTGTGACTGGCCCAAGGTCACCCAGCTGGCTTCATGGGGGAGGGCGGAATCGAACCCAGTATTCTCAGATAAGAGTCCGGCTCCTTAACCACTAGACCAAACTGGCTCAATGAATGCATTTTTAACATTCAATTCATAGCAAATCGAATGTTTGAAAATCCGTATTTGTACGAATAGATCGCATTCAAATGTGGTAAAATTCTATTTGATACAAATCAATTTGTACATATCCCTACGAATATTTGAAATGTATCAGATACGAATGAATGCATATTGGATATGTATGTATCCAATACAAACTAATACATATCTGATACGAACGAATACTTATCTTATATGAACAAATATGTATTCAATACATATCCGTAACATATCTGCACTCTGAAAATGACAAATCCAACCTGAATCCACTTTTAATCCACTGTTGATCCATGTCAAATGCAATCTGGATCCATTGCGGATGTGACTGGTGCTCCATTTTTTCACACCCCCAATCTAACGAATGTCCGAACTATTCATACAAATGTCTGGAAACATTCATATTTGTATGAATTTTGTTATACGAATGTCATAACATCTGATTCATGCAAGAATGTCCAAATTCATACAAATTCACATGATTAATGAATGTTATTGTGCTTATCATGTTGTGGTGTCAAAAAGGACTTATTTCTCTGCAGCCTTTGGACCCTCAGGTTCCAGCTCAAGGGAACAAGAGCAACAGCCATCTAACATCTTCTGTGACAAACTTTCAGGACACTTTGAGGGCAAATGCTCAGGCTATTTCTTCACTGGGAGGGGAGATATTCTTGATTGGTAGATCCAGAGTTCCTGGATCTACCAATCCAGATTCTTAAGACGTAAGGGCCAGATCTGCAGTGTATGCATGAACAGTGTGCATCTGGATCTATATTGGCCCGGTGCAGATAAATCTGGTTTCAGAGGGGCAGGGCCTCTGCAATCTGGAACAACACGCAGATGCAGAGGTTCTAGATCAGAGTCCCTCTAATCTGGATCAACTTTCATGGGGGATTGAATGCCATAGTTGAGAATAATCCAGAGAAAGTGCCCAGCTATTTTGGGTCAGTTTCCATTATTGTGGCCTGAGACCGTGAACAAGGTTTTTGCTTGGGTTTAACCAACCACATGTCCTTTGGATTCTTGCCTGTTTTGGCTAATGAAAGCTATCTGGCAGGGTATGACCAGATGGGTCCAGGGAGTACCACATACTTCTTTAAGAGAGTTTGCAGCATAATTCAAACAAATAGATCCAAAATTCAATTTGAATGTTTATGTTCAAATTTTGGGACATTCTATTTGAGTTCAAATGTCACAATTCTGCACATTCGATCAGATTTTGAATGCCTATGAATATTTGTGTACATCCTTATCCTGGATACAGATCCCAGATAAGTATCCTATATGAACGCATACATATCGCCAGTTTAACGAATGTCCGAACAATTCATATGTATGAATGTCGTGATATTTAATTCGTGTACGAATGTCTGATTTCATACGAATTCATACAAATAATGAATGTTACAGATATTTGTGCATGTCCCTACTGAAGACTCTTTTCATACTCTTAATTGTCCACTATTGCCCACACATTGGTCTCTGATGGAGTCCAGTCATTAACAGTTCAAGTACATTTCCCCACCTCTTTGCATTACTTTAGTATCTCATCTGCTGGCTTTTATGCCAGCTATCACACTTTTAAATGAAAGGACACAGTGTACCAATGGGCACACCATGTTCTATGGTGGGATTACTAGAACCAGATGTTCTGTATTGACTAGGCATAGCTTCCCATGAGAATGTCACAAACACTGCAAACAGGTGAGTCTTTAGTCTGTTGGGTGAGACATCAGCTCCATGTTTTGGAAGAAGACTCCACAACTCGTGGTGCTGTTCAAGATCTCCACTGGACCCTAACCATGGACTCTGGGAGTCTTTTCACTGCTCTGCTTTTGTGGACACTCTTGAGTTCCCCAGGTAAAGCAACCTACAGAACACTCGCCTAATTTTTTTTTAACTAACACCATTCTTGCTGGTTCCAGTTTTGTCTAGTGGTTAGGGAGCTGGATTCTTATCGGGGAATACTGGGTTTGATTCCGCACTCCTCTACGAAGCCAGCTGGGTGACCTTGGGCTAGTCACAGCTCTCACAGCCCCACCTACCTCACAGGTTGCTCTGTTGTAGGGAGAAGAACAGAAAACTTTGTCAGCTGCTTTGAGTCCCCTTAAATGGGTGAGAAAAGTGGGGTAGAAAAGCCAACTCTCTATTATTATTATTATTAATATTATTATTAATGTTGTTGCTGTTGTTGTTGTTGTTATTCACCACCAGGGAATGCTGTCCCTTCATTTCTTTTTATTTGTACAGGCTATTCTCTAATCAATGGTAATATTAACTGTATAAGAAGCGGAGCAAAATGTGTTCCAGCAACCAAGTGTCTGCATACATATGTGGGAAAGATTGGAACCTGTGACAAACATCTTGTTTGCTGCCAAAGGTGAGGACTAAAAGCAATTGGAACACGCACCTGCTGGCATGGTTTCCCTCTCTCCGGGATTAAGGAGCACCACAGCTGGACAGAAGTAAGAATAATACATAGAACATGTGTTAACATTCATTACTGACCCCTTCCTGTGTGTCATAGGGCTTGTTTCCACTGCACAATTTACTCTGAGTTTTACTCCGGGTCTTTTAAATCAGCAGTGAGCTCTGTATTTTAGCAATCCCAATGGCAGCTTATTATGCGGACTTGCAGGGGAGAAAACCCTTCCCCCCTCACTTTTCCATCATACCCTGGGTGGGGATCCACGTCCCACCCCCTATAAACCCCTGATTCAGATTGCCATGGGGAAGCAGAGATTGGCCACACGGTAAAAAGCACCCACTTCTTTGCTTATGACATCTCCTGCCCAACACATCTTAAAGAAATAGACACCTTCAGAGCTATGCAATTCCAAATGTGAAAGAAGTGATTTTCCTGAGCCTTTAGGCTGGGGTAAGATGAATGTAAGGGAGAAAATATCTGTCATTAAAGGCTCAAAATCACCCAGTTAATACTCTAAGTTGGAAGAAGACACCATGTGGTAGTGAAATGGTGCTCTTTGTGATTTACCTCTTGCTTCCCCTAATGGCACACAGCAGCCATGGACACTCAAGTTATGTGTCATTCGAATAAAACTCATGCAGATTCTAGAAGATCTAGAAGACAGTGATTTAGGGCCACTGGAATTTTGTTGTCACTTCCTCCTGCAGGATTGATATTGGAAATTGGATGGACTGTAAATTTAATGCAGGTGAATGCAAATTTGCTGATGGGTTTTACTGTCCCATGCCTTCTTCTATAATGATTGGCTACTGTTATCCAAAAGTTCTCAGCTGCTGCAAAAGGTAGGAGCTCTATTATCAGCTTGTTGTCCTAAACTGTAAGTCTGTATTGATTAGGATGTAAACGTATGGGTTTTTTTGCATTGATTCATATGATATTGAATGTAAGAAAATGTGTATTCAAATAGATCCCCTTTGAGCGTTGTAGGATTCTATTCGATACAAGGAACACATACATATCCAGTACGTATCTTTTCACATATCTGCTCTGAAAGCATCAAATCCGCCCTGAATTCACTTTCAATCTGCTCTCAAATCATGTTGAATGCACTCTGGATCCATTGCAGATGTGACTGGCGCAGCTGCTTTCCTGCCTCCCCATTTCATGAATGTTCCGAAGCTTCGTACGAATGTTCTGAAACATTTGTATGAATACGGTCAATGAACAAATGTAATATTTGATTCATATATGAATGTCCACATTCGTATTAATTTATACAGATATTGAATGTTATTGATTCGATATCTGTATATCCCCAGAACTGATCTATGATTTTTAAAAAGTATTTGAAAAAGTTTTAAGAGCAAGCTAAATTGGTTACCTGGGAGTAATCATTTACTTGCTGGCTCAAAAGGTTGTCAAAAAGGTAGAATGCACAGTATGTGGGAAGGAGAGTCAATTGGGACATTCTCTGTTCTATATGATACAAAAACAAAAAAAATCACAAAATGTGCATTTAATTAGGGATGGGCACGAATATCCGTGCTATTCATTATTAGTACGAATTTACCCGAATTTGGACATTCGTATACAAATGGAATGTCTAGACATTCATTCATTAGTATTAGTATGAATATGAATGTTTCAGACCTTCGAATGAATAGTTCAGACATTCGTATGACGGTACGCATCCATACGAGATGAAAACAGGATGTATACGTGATGCATACAGATGCATACAGATGTGTACGGGATGCATATCATTGGATACACATCCGTATGTATCTAAGGGTGTTTCCACACTAGCTGCGGAACTGGATTACCCCCCCTCCCCATAAGTAAGATTAAAGACACTTACCTTAAATGGCTTCCGCATTGGAGTCCTCTTCTGTGACCCTTTGTGTAGGCCACTTCCGCATTTCAGAAAAATCAGGTCTTCAATCTGTCTCTTCGCCTGGATGTGTGCAGAAGCAGGATGCTTCCACACATGGCCAGACGAAGGGAAGGATTCCCTCCGGCCGCCATGTTGGGAAGGGCGGAAGCAGGACTGCCTGCTTCTGAAGCCCTTCCCCCACGCACCAGGCACCGCCGGAAACCCGGAGTGACTGGCAGCTCCGTGCTCCAGTCCTGCAGCTCCAGGGGCACCATCATCGGTGCTCAAACCGGAGGATTTTTGGAATGGGTGCTGATACGTCCACACAGCACCCACTCCATCCATCTTCCCAAATCTGTGTCCCCATCCCCCCCCCCCCCCGCCGCATGTGCAGATGCACGGGGGTCCCTCAGATCTTTTTAGATCCGCTTTTCGGCAGCAAATGCAGAAACATCCTAATATTCAAATGAATATGTATGAATGCATTTGTATTAAATTGAGTGTCCAGACATTCAAAATTGCACATTTGTACAAACACAAATATTTGATCATTCAATTTGTTATGAACTGAATGCCAAATGGCATTTATGTACACCCCTACATTTAATTAACTACGTTCTCCCCCCACCCGGCCCCCCACCCCCCAGGGCAGACATTTCTAATTGTCTTCACCCTGGACCTCCTTTATACAACTGTCCTGTAATAGTAGTTTTCCAGGTTTTGTATTTTCTCAATTTGTACTTGTATACAGTCGGACCCCTATAGTGGGGTATAGATTGCGGGCCTTACTGTGGTCATTGAAAACTGCAGAAAATTTCACACAGCAATTTTTGCACTCAATTTCCCATGATTCCTCAGAAATTCCATGCAATGCCAGGGAGGGAGGAGCCGGTCCAACCACCATGGATAAATAAAAAAGCAGTAATTGCCTTAGCATATACGGGGTCTGACTGTATGTTTATATGCATGTATATATACTCCACCATTCATGGGGGGGATCCCTGAGAAAGGATAAAATAAAAAGTGCAATAAACTGACAGCAAACTATATTGTATTCAGGTAAATGGAACAATAACAAAACTAAATTAATAAATTGCATTGCCCAAAGCAACAGCATCAACTCAGATGTTCTTTCCCTGCTTTTAGGATTTAACCAATGGGCAGTAAAGCTGCTAATTCCGGCTCGGTTTGCATCATTTCCAGCACTACTAATTCCTGTCTGACAAGCTTTGCTCTTTTGCTGCCAAACAAGAAGAAATAAATCTTCACCTGGAATGTGCTCTGTCTCCCTTTTCTTTAATAAACATGTTGTGGAAATAAGGTGGCATCTGTGTTGCAAAGAAGAGCGATTATGATCCAACGGGGAAGGATTTAACAGATCGGAAAATATGCATTCTGAAGTCATTCGGTGATCTCTGTAAGCAGGAGGTGAAGGCAGAGCAGAAAGGAATAAGAACAGAACAAAGGATTCTATTCGCAAAAACGGATTCACTCCAATGTATAAGCCTAGTGGATAAATTTGGGGGTGGGGGTGTCTGCACTTACTGTCTTCCAATTGGCTGCCAATTCTGTACCAACCCCAATTCAAGGTGTTCACTTTGACTTGAGGGGTGCTTCCACACAGGCCTTTTAACACCCATTAAGCACACATTCGGAATCCCACGTCCGCATAAACGTAGGACACTTCCGATGAGGCGCGTCCGCACAGCAACACATATTCGGCACACTTTTGGGAGACCACGTCCGCACATTTGGACCTATTAAGCACACTTCTGGTGAGGTGCATCTGCACCTATCCGTGCCTAAAGTGTGTTTAATGAGTGTTAAAATGACACCACATATGATGTGGGCTTAATGGGTGTTTCGCTGTGAAAACACATCCTTTTAGGATGCGTCCGCACAGTGAAAGGGTTCCTACCCAAGGCCCTCCCCCAGCCCGCCATGATTGGCTCCTTGTAGCCAAGCATGGCGAGCCGGGGGACTCCTACCTCGCGGCTCACCCTCACACCAGAAGAGGCAGATCACCGCTTCTGGAGCCAGGGGGAACTTCTCCGAAGCCCTCCCTAGCCCACCCGGGGGAGACCGACTGAAATCTCCTCCTTACCTGGTCATGGTTGCCCCAATTCTGGCTGCAGGGACCCAGGATGCAGCACGCCTGTGTCCTGCGCGCCTCCTGATTGGCCAGGGCTGCTCCTGGCAGCTCTGGCTGTCAGGAGGCATTCTGCGCAGGCGCACCATCTAGCCAGGGCAGCGCGCCTGCGCAGAATGCCTCCTGACGACCGGAGCTGCCAGGAGCAGCCCAATCAGGAGGTGCATAGAACACAGGCGCGCTGCATTCTGGGTCCCTGCGGCTAGAATCGGGGTGACCACAAGCAGGTAAGGAGGGGATTTCACCCGGTCTACCCCGGGTGGGCTCGGGAGGGCTTCGGAGAAGCTCCCCCTGGCTCCAGAAGCAGCGATCTGCTGCTTCTGGGGCGAGGGCGAGCCGTGAGATAGGAGTCCCCCGGCTCACCATGCTTGGCTCCAAGGAGACAATCATGGCGGGCTGGGGGAGAGGCCCTGGAGCATGGATGTGATTTAGGCAAGGATAGAAATACAAAAATAAACAAACAATAAATAAATAAATAATCCAGATAGGGTGCAGTTCCTAGCTTTCCCAGTATCCAGGAGGGCCATTCTCACCATATTCCAGTCTACAAGGGAATGCTGACTGCATACCTTCCCTAGTCCAGAATAGGAGCACTGGACGAGTTATGGGTCTCTTCAAAGAGGTCCACAGCAGGACTAGGATATGGGCCCACATGGTGCAGAAAAGGTCATAGTGATTAACTAGCTGCTCAAGGAAGTCCACCATCTGCTTGCAACCTCCCAGCAGATGGCCTTCAGAGACAGACCACCTCCTACTGCCACCAGAACTCAATGTCACTGATGTGCTGATGTCCCAAGCCACTCTAAGGTATTTTGGCTTCAGTGGCCCATTTGTAGAAGAAGCAAAATCTTGCGCTACCTCGCAAAGCTGCATGAATGAAAACTATGTAAATACTGATGTTTTCCAGAACCACAACCATTTTCAAAAGATAAGGAGCTGTTCCTCCATTGAATGTACTCACTGTAACCTCCATGGTGAAACTGCAAACTGTCACGTATATTCCAAGTAACTCAAACATTTCACAATCCACCGTTTTATGGTTACATAACCTGCAATAAATACTAGGACTCTTCCAATCAGCCCCGTCTTGCTATTGCTCTTGAAATAGCCAACCTGAAACCATGAAAGCTTTTTCCTTTGTCTCTGTGCTCCCATTCCTTCTACTCCTCATTTCCTCAGGTGAGTTGGAAGTCTAGACAAAGCTCTTGACTGAGAAAGAGATCTTCTCCCCAGGCATGAAGGTGAACAGGAGACATGGCTTATTCTTTCTATGGGCAAAGAGGAATATGTTCCCATATGTTAATGGGAGAATAGATGGAAGCATCTTAAAATTCCAAGGAACTAGGTAGCTCTATGGCAGAGATTTTGCTCTTTTAGTTAGAATGTCAGATTCATAGATTTATAGAATCTTTGAATTATAGAGTTGGAAGGGACCTCTAGGGTCATCAAGTCCAATTCCCTGCTCAATGCAGGATTTCCTAAACCATCCCAGTCAGATGTAGGTCCAGCCTCTGCTTGAAGACCTCCAGTGAAGGAGAACTTGCTACCTCCAGTGGCAACCTATTCCACTGACTGATTGCTCTCACTGCCAGGAATTTTTCCTAATATCTAATCTGTATTGACTCCCTTGAAGTTTCATCCCGTTGTTTCTAGTCCTCTCATCTTGTGCAAAGGAGAATAAGGATGATCTCTCTGCACTGTAACAGCCCTTCAGATACTTGGACACCACGATCATGTCTCCTCTCAGTCTTCTCTTCTTCAGGCTAAAGGTCCCAAGATCCTTCAACCATTCCTTGCAGGACATGGTTTCCAGACCACTAACCATTTTGATTTTTCTTTTGCTCCTAACATACCCCCAAATCCCATTTTTATTGCTCTTAGCTGGATGGATGGTCTGGGTGCTGTGCGGAAGCCACAGCACCCATTCCAAAAGTCAGCCGTATTCCCATGCCGCCACCTCCAGAGCTGCGGGACTGGAGCATGCAGCTGCCAGTCACTGTGCATTTCTGGCAGTGCACAGTGTGCGGAGGAGGGTAGAAGGAGGCAAACTGGCCTGCTTCCACCCTCCCCAAGATGGCAGCCACAGGGACATCCATCCCTTCACTTGTCCATGTGTGGAAACATCCTGCTTCCACATGGATCAAGGCGAAGTGACAGATTGAAGACCTCATTTTTGAGGTCTTCCTGTTGAGCCGGTTTTCAGCAGTGAGACCCAATTTAGAAACGGATCTTCCACACCGAAATGTTGAAGCGGCCACCTGGAAGCATTGCTAAAGAGGTCTCCAATGAGGAAGGTAAGTACCTAAGGGTTTAAAGTGGGTCTTAAATAGGGCGTTAAACCAGTTTCTGCAGCCAATGCAGAACACCCAGGTCTTCCTGCTCTGAGCCTAATGGGTCCTTAATGGGTACTTAATGGGTACTTAGTGCTAGTGGAAAACCTCCCATTGTGTGGGAAGGGTAGTGCAAAATCGCCCCAGGATTAATGGTTAATGCAAGAATGACCTCAGAATGATTTCATTGGCATAAGGCCTTATGAAGCATGACCTAATCTGATGGTGATCTCTTGTCAGCTCTACTTCAGTTCTCCTTCTATATCTCTTCAGGTTTCTGTGCCATACAGAACTCCTGGGATTGCTCCAAGAATAAAGGTCTATGCATGAGGACAAATGGATGTCTGGCCCCTATGAAAGAAATTGGAACTTGCAGTCCAAAGTTCCTCTGTTGCAAGAGGTGAGCAACAAAGAAAAAATAAAACTCAGATGTGTGGTTGCATGTCATCTCTCTTTCAAGCATGGATGAACTGATGGTCTGTTATTGACATGCCAAGCAGAGAAGATTTTTTAAAAAATCATATCCATCCATGTAAAAAGTACAGGACACTAAACTGACAAAATTTAGAAATGTCATTTATTCCAATCTTTAAAAAAGAAAAATTGGTAAATGATGTCAGTTCATAGAGTTGGAAGGGACCTCTAGGAACATCAAGTCCAACCCCCTGCTCAATGCAGGATTCCCTAAACCATCCCAGACAGATGTAGATTCAGCCTCTGCTTGAAAACCTCCATTGAAGGAGAACCCATACCTCCCGTGGCAACCTACTCCACTGACTGATCGCCCTCACTGCCAGGAAGTTTTTCCTTATAACTAATCTGTATTGACTCCCCTGAAGTTTCATCCCATTGTTTCTAGTCCTCCCATTTTCTGTAATTGAGAATTGGGACAATCCCTCTGCTCTGTCCATGTCAAGTCATGGAAACCAAAATCCTACAAAATTTTGCAGTCAAAAGTACATGAAACATGCATATATTAAAATAATGATTGATTAGCAAGGGATAATCTCTCACCCTCTTGCAGAGAGGGGGAGAGATCGTGAAAAGCAAAATCTACACTTGATAGTATTTTTTTTAACCTGTAATGTTCACTGTCTGTGATGCTACACTGAAGTACCTGCGCGATTGGTCACTTCTTCTGTGATGTCCAAGATTCAGGTATTAATGGATCAATATGAGAAGTAGGGAAGCAACTTGTAAAATTCATCATTCTGTGTCAAATAATATATCGATAGATTCAATTTTGTGAAGGAGAAGCACTTGTTTTGTTATTATTAATTCAAATTCTCAAACTCTTTTACTAATCAGATTATAATCGACAGAACTACGTCTCATCTACATCCAAAATTGGCTCCCAATTTATGCCAGCCTTCCAAATCTGGTCTTTTTTTCTGCAGAAGAATCACAAAGGAATCTGTACTTTATGCTCATGTGAACTCTTGGATTAATAAAAGTGTTTTATTCCTGCAAATAATCAGTCCACAATCCCTTGAAGATGGAAGGAGATGAAGGGAAACAATCTTGTGCTACTTCTGAGGGGAGAAACATTGAAATACCGAAACAAAAAAAAAATTGAAGGGACATCAGCTCGAGAGTCACATTTCAACTTTCCAGATGCCTGTATATTAGGGATGTTTATGAATATTCGCAACATTCAAAATTTGGCTGAATTTGGCCAAATTTGGACATTCAAATTCGAATCAAATGTTGGCGCATTCAAAGATTGACATTTAAATTCAAATTGAATGTTTTGGTACCTTCGTATGAAACTTCGTATGGGATTCACATATGGGATTGTATGCTATTCATATGCATTCGTATGGGATTTCTATGGTATTGAACATTCAAATCAAATACCAGTCCTACCACACTTGAAGGGGACCTTTTTGAATGAATTTTCTAGCATTCAACTTGATAAGAATCAAATACAAAAAAAAATGGGCACATCCCTACTAGATGTTGAGCACCAAGACTTTGTCCCACCTGAATCCATCATGATGGCTGATAAGAACATAAGAACATATGAGAAGCCCTACTGGATCAGGCCACAGCCCATCTAGTCCAGCTTCCCGTCACACAGAGTTCACTCCAAATGGTCATGAGCATCTCAAGCAGAGACAAGGACAAACCTTCTCCTGCTCTCGAGTCCCAGCAGATGGCCTCAGAGGTGCCCCGGTTCCTCCCCCCCCCCCAGCCTGAAAGATGCACAAAGGCATTCATTCTAGTAGCCACCGACACATCTGTCATCCATAAATCTATCTAACCCTTCCTTAAAGCTACCTAGGCTGGTAGCTGTTACCACCTCTTCCGGCAGCAAATTCCATAAACTGATGACCCTCTGGGTGAAGAAGTACTTCTCCTTGTCTGATTTGACTCTCCTACCCATCAGCTTCATAGATGCCCCCTGATTCTAATGTTGTGTGATAGAAAATATAAATGTTCTCTATCCACCTTTTCTATACCATGCATGATTTTATGTATTTCAATCAGGTCCCCTCTTAAATGCCGTATCTCCAAACTGGAGAGGCCTAGATGTTGCAGCCTGGTTTCATAAGGGAGGTGTTCCAGCCCCCTAATCATTCTGGTTGCCCTTTTCTGCTCCTTAGGAAGAGTTAACCAAAAGGTCCTATGATCTAGGAAAACGGTGTCCACCTCAACTTCCAATATTAGCTCCAGACCACAGGCCCGGAACAGTGAGTATTTGTTGGGTGACTCAGGCCTTCCATACTGGATCCACCTTCTATGCCTCATCAGGAGGCTGGATTCCTCACATTCTGCTCTGCAACTGGTTGATGCCCATGACACGCCTGTTCCAATCACCATTGCACTGATGTAAAAAGTGTCGCATATCCAGCTTACGCGATGAATCCAAGGGCTCAGGAAATGGAGAGTAGCAACTGATTGCTGTTGCCCCTGAATGCCAGCTGTTATGATAGTTATTTTCAATTATCTGACCAGCCCAGATAATCGGTGATCAGGCATATGTAATGCCTGACCTTGAGTAGGCTAGAAAATGGGGGATGGGGAAGAGAAGAGACACAGAGACAGGATCAGCTGGAAAAGAGAGCTGTTATTTCTCTGCCTTTCTCACATTGGTCTGTTTACCCACCAACATGCATGCAGCAAGCACGGGTCAAGCCCTCCCTAATCTTCATTCATGAAGCCAAGACATGATGATGAGATGAATATAGCCTGAGATGGGTAGGGGGAGGATTCTTCATGGGTACCATTTGTCACAAAGTTCCAGGTGCAATTTTCTTCTTAGTGTGGACTAGACCAAGCACTGCCCATGTAATCATGCTGCTTCTGCATTGGACAAAGACTGACCTGGGCTAGTGGACTTCACCTGGACAGCATCCTGGACCATAGGCATATGAGGATGGCATGCCTCCATATCTCCAGTTAAGGGGACTCAAAGTGGCTGACAAAGCTTTCTATTCTTCTCTCCACAAAAGAACACACGGTAAGGCAGGTCAGGCTGTGAGAGCTTAGAAAAAGGGCTGTGACTAGCCCAAGGACACCCAGCTGGCTTCGTGGGGTAGCCTGGCTCCCTCACCACTAGACCAAGCTGGCAAACCACTAACTTACAAGTTCCCTAACCACTAGACCAAACTGGGGTTTTTCTCATTGTCCATCCATAGAACATGATTTTAAGGAAGTATCAATCGTGCCTATTATATGGACTCATTAAAATGACAGAAAACAGAACCTAAAGGGAGAGTGAGCCACATCTTTAACCAGCACTAGGGTAACCTTGAATTGCGTACAATAACAGGGCCAGATGCACCTCAGAGTGGACTTCATTCTAATTCTTGGGATCTACGAAAAAGGAAGCCCTTAGCTCTTGGCCTCAGTAGTTCTACCAAGAGGGCTTCTTCTTTAAGAAGAAGGGATTTAACAGCATGTAGAAGATTCAGACTACATCGAGATATCACTTTCTTCCTTTCCTATATTTGGATATTCCAGACTAAAGCATGAATATTTTGGAATATTGTTGACTTATTCTGGAATATCCAAACATAGCAGAATAAGTAACCAAAGGATTTTTTTCCCCATTTACCTCCCTTAATCCACATCTAAGATGATCCAGATATAAGAAACAGGTCCTTCAACTAATCCAGATTTAGGGTATTTTTCCACTGTCACTAAAAGTACCCATTAAGTACCCATAAATGGGTATTAAATGGCATTTTTGTACCCATTAATGGGTACTTAATGGGTACTTTTACTGACAGTGGAAAAACACCCCATGTAGATCTGGATCTAAGGATGTACCCAATAGCAATGGGTGCTAGTCATGCAGGCAGTGGAAATATCAGAGCACCCATGTGGTGATTCCTACTCTACCCACGTTGGGCCCAACTGTCGCCTCATGCTTTGGGGGGGGGTGGCATGCAGGGGGGTAAACTCTGGAGCTGCTCCAGAGAATCTTTGAATGTTCTCCGGAGCTTGGCAAAAGCTCCATAGAAAGGTGTCATAGAAATGTGCCATTCTCCGGAGTTTTCTTCGAAGCTGTCTTCGGAGATTAGGCATCAGATTCAAAGCTTTGTTTTTTGAGGCACACCCACCCCCATGGGCGCTCCCACCCAAAACCACCCCTAGACCCATTGCCACTCACGGTGCTAACACACACTTTATAACCTGGATTTCATGGCCGAAGACTTGATTGTAGACCCCTTTAATGGGGTCTACAGGAAATCCGGATTATAGGTCCTGAAGGACCCATTTCATCCGGATTTCCCTAGTACAGGTGGAAACAAATGTGGCTCTAATTGGGTCTGCAGTGGAAATGGGGTCTTCCTGTTCTGAGCCTAATGAGTTCTTAATGGGTACTTAGTGGGTACTTAGTGCTAGTGGAAAAATCCCTAAAGTCTGGATGTAGCCTCAGATGTAGGACACACAACTTAGGTGCTTTTATAAGTTAGTATGATACCTTATTGTATGTAGTGTTGGCCTTGAAAACCTGCTTTCAAACCCTGAAGTAGCACCAAAGAATAAAGCCAGAACTCATGGGATGGACACATAGTTTCCAAAACAAATTTATGCTGAAACTTCTGTTTATTTAATCTACTGATTAATCACATCTCTCTCCCCAGTAGGATTTCCAAATTCATAATCAGTCTGAATTTCACGGCTGAGGAGGTCACTGGATTTCAAAAAGCACAATCATTGCCTGTGTAGAAAAAAAAATGAGAATGAAAAGAAACGTGTTTTGTTTAAAAGGTCAAAACATTTTCCATTGCGTGCTCTATCAGAACATTCAACTAGGGATGGAAAATCATCCCGAATGTGAATGCTTGAGTGTCCTAGCTGGAGTGCACTATTCCCACCCCCCACACAGGATGGGAAAAGTCTCAAGTCTGTACTGGCATGTAGATGGCAAGTCACATTTTTAGGATAAAATCAAGAATAAGGCACAGGGCAGAGAGGGCTGAGAACACTGGTGCAAATTAGGCAGTTTGGGTCTCCCCCTTTTATTCAGCCTGTGTTTCATTGTCAAATGTACATTACATTTTGCTCTTCCTGAAGATTCCTTCCCAGCGGCAGCAAACCATGTAGGGGTCACATCTTCCAAGCTGCACAGTCCCAAAGGGACAACGACTTCCAATGAAACAATACCCACTGACATCGATGCATTGCATACGGTCGTTGATTTGAGAAAAACCTACATGAATATAAAATAAGATTAAAGAGGCAGCAGGTAGGCAGTCCGTACAAAGCTGCAGTCAGGGCTGGATGGAGTCAGCAGCTAACATAGGGCCGGTAGGGGATCTACCATACTCAAAGGTCTCATTCTGCACACCACCCAAAGGCTCTATGGCATGAATCCACAGTCAGCATCCTCCGGCACAGACTAGAAATGCACCTGGAAATCAGGCTAGGAACACTAAGTATGAATAGAAGGCATTCTAATGTTAAAATTCTATTCAATACAAATCTATTTATATGTATTCGCACGAGCATTTGATACGTATCTGAAATGAACATATGTATCTGATACGTCCAGATATGTATCTGATAGGAACAAATACAGATCTGCATATGAAACCAGGTATCTGATAGGAATCGATACATATGAGCATTATGAACAGATACATATCTGCTGTGAACAGATACATGGTTTGAACAGATACGTTTGCACAGCTTAACAAAGGTCCAAACTATTTGTATTCATTCGAATGTTAGCATATGGATATTGTAACATTCAATTTGAGTTTGACTGTCCAAATTCGGTCAAATTCAGCCAAATTTCAAAAGTTACAAATATTTTTGCACAGCGCTATATGGGAGTATTGGACCCATTATAACCTCACTATGTGCCAAACCCTCTGAGCTCGGAATTCCTCTTTCTCACCTGCAAGCCCCCATCATGCAGGCTGAGGGTTTTCTGCATTTATCTTTCCCTGATCTGGCCCTATGGATCTGGAGTATGCAAGTCCCTCTGGTCCAGATTGAGAACGCAAAGCCTGGAATACCAAGTCTTCACATCAGCCTGAAATCTTAAATGAGCTCTGCAGTAGCTATATGCACAAATATTCGCAACATTCAAAATTCAATCAAATTCAGCAGAATTCGGACATTCAAGCTCAAATTGAATGTTACAATATTCGAATGACAACATTCAAACAAGTATGAATGTTTCCAGTTGCATTCGACATGGATTGACAGCATGGGTGTGTTATGGTATAGAAAGGGTGGATAGCAAAAATTTATTTTCTCTATTGCACAACACTAGAACCAGGGGGCACTCTATGAAGCTGATGGGTAGGACAATAAGGTCTGACGGGGGGAAGGATTTCTTCACCCAGAGGGTCATCGGCTTATGGAATGTGCTGCCGGAAGAGGTGGTGACAGCTACCAGTCTGGATGGCTTTAAGGTAGGGTTAGACAAATTTATGGATGACAGATGTATCAATGGCTACTAGAACAAATGCCTGGGTGCATCCTTCAGGCTGAGGGGGGGGGAGGAACTGGGGCGCTTCTAAGGCCATCTGCTGGGACTCGAGAGCAGGAGAAGGTTTGTCCTTGTCTCTGCTTGAGATGCCCATGAGCATTTGGTGGGCCACTGTGTGCAACAGGATGTTGGACTAGATGGGCTGTGGCCTGATCCAGCAGGGCCTCTCTTATGTTCTTATGTTCTTATGTACGGATACGTATCAGATGTGTATTTGTTCATATCAGAAATATATCGAATGTTTGCACTAATATGTATAAATGGATCCATAGTGAATAGAATTTTACCACATTCAAATGTGAGTTATTTGTGCGAATATGAATCTTTGAACATTTGATTCATTCTGAATCGGATGGCAAAAAAATAAATTGTGCACCTCTACTCTGTAGTTCCCCTCTAAGAAGTGGAGCATCCAGGAGATCTGTATATCAACATACTTATCTGATATGACCAGATATGTATCTGATGTGAACATATACAGATCTGTATATGAATATATGTATCTGATATGAACAAATACAGATCTGCATATGAAAACGCGTATCTGATAGGAACCGATACATATGAGCATCATGAACAGGTACATAGCTGCTGTGAACAGATACATATCTGGTTTGAACAGATACGTTTGCACAGCTTAACAAATGTCTGTCATGATGCCCAGCATTCCAGTAAGTGCCTGCCCTCTCTGGGAGTAGCTTGGCTCTGTTAGGATGCTGAGTTTGTGCAACGGCCAAGTGAATACTACAGTGTGGACACAAAACTCTGGTAGCAAGCGTTTCAACAGTAAACTAAAACAAGTTTATTATTATATACAAAAGCAATACTAGAAAGATAATAAGGTTCAGGTAGTTAGTTTAAATTTGCAAGTCTCTTAAGGCTAGGAGCTACCCCTTTCTCTAAAGGAAAATAGTTCCCCTTTTAAAAGACAAGCCTCCACACGTTCCTCCCCCTCTGGCTTGCTCTGCCACAGCTCAAGCCAAGCCAGTGTAACAGAACATGGCCCTAGATGATCACAAGGCCCAGTCCGTCCTTGCTTGTCCGATCATCCAGCCTGGTCAGTTGCTATTGAAGTCTTCCTACAAGATCTTCCAGCCAAAAGACCCCTGGTCAGCTACTGGTTCCAGCTCCCTCAGGATTCAGCTCTCTCCTCCTTTCAGCTCTTGTACCAGCATGAAGACACTCTCTGCTGTACTCTGTGTTCCTTTATACCTTTTCTGTGGCCCTGATTGGCTGTCACTTCCTGAGGAAGGCTGCTGCAATAAAATGCTGCTGGAAACTCCTGATTGGTGGGAACTCCTGCTCTAGCCCCTCCAGCACTCAGACCCCCGGACAGCTTTTCCCTCCAAAAAGCAGCTTCAACCAATCATTGCAGCAGGGCCCGCACAGGATTTCCCGTCCTTTTTGCAGCCTTTGCTCAGGTCTTGCAACAAGCTGTTTGCAACAAGGCTGGCTATTGCAGCTTGCAAGAAGCCTGCAAGGCCAGAAAGCAAAACAGTTTGCAGCCTGTATCCCTGAAACCATCACAATGTCCAAACTATTTGTACTCATTCCAATGTTAGCACAGGAATATTGTAACATTCCATTTGAGTTCGAATATCCAAATTCGGTCAAATTCAGCCAAATTATAAATGTTATGAATATTTTTGCACAGCCCTACATGGGAGTATTGCAGCACTTAGAACCTCACCATGTGCCAAACCCGCTGACCTCGGAATTCCTCTTTCTCACCTGCAATCCCCCATCATACAGGCTGAAGGTTTTTTGCATTTATCTTTCCCTGATCTGGCCCTAAGGGTCTGGAGTATGCAAGTCCCTCTGGTCCAGATTCTGACAAGGCCAAGGCTGGAATACCAAGGCTGGAATACCAAGTCTTCACATCAGCCTGAAATCTAAAATGAGCCCTGCAGCAGGGATATGCACAAATATTCACAACATTCAAAATTCAATCAAATTCATCTGAATTCAGAAATTCAACCTCAAATTGAATGTTACAATATTCGAATGACAACATTCAAACAAATATGAATGTTTCCAGTTGCTTTCGACATGGATTGACAGCATATTAAAAGTGGATTCAGGCCGGATTTGATGTTTCCAGAGCATGGGGATGTTACGGATACGTATCGGATACGTATTTGTTCGTATCAGATATCTATCGAATGTTTGAACGAATATGTACAAATAGAATTTTACCACATTCGAATGTGATATATTCATGCGAATATGAATTTTTGAACATTTGATTCATTCTGAATCGGATGGCAAAATAAATGTTTTTGCACACCTCTACTCTGCAGTTGCCCTCTAAGAAGTGGAGCATCCAGGAGAACCATTTTTCTTAGAAAGAGTGTCACGGTAGTCCAGAAAATGCAGGGCTGCCCTCTACACTCCTCTGAGATGCAAACTGGGCTGAATTTATGTGCCTGTGAACCTACATTACCGTTTCCAATAGTAATTCAAATCCGCCTCATTTTTGCACTACCCTATCCATCCACTGGAGAGGAAAGGAGTGTGATGACCCAACACTGACTAGCGCTAGCCCTTGAGTGCTAGTCAACATTATCTGCTCCCTTCCTCCAGGATCAGATACTTACTATAATCGATCCCGGGGCCTGGTCCTCTTTTGGTCACCACCATTTTGGAAGTGATGCCTTTGCGTCTGTGCATGCATCAATGCCATTTCCTTGATGATGCTGATGCTTTCTGCATGCACAATCACATCTACAGTCATCCGAGGTCCCAGTGCACTTATGCGGGACCTCAAGTGAACCTGGAGCATGAGCAAGAGTGAATGGTCATGCCGCTGGACACTTGCAGTAAGTGATTGGCTAATGCTGGTTCAGGTGTGGAGCATGATTCCATGCTCCACACCTAATCAATGATTAGTGCAGTTCTGGGGAAGGCATTAGTAGCCTGTAGCAGCCTAGTTGAAGTGTATATGCCCTTCCCCAAAGGGGCACTAATTATGCACTAGAGGCCAAAAAGGCCTCTGGTCTGGATTATACATCCAAAGAAATTCCATCATCCAACTCCACACAAATCACACAAATAGGGTTGACATCTCTCCTTATTCCACATTCTGCAGCTAAGGAGGAGATAGAATAAGTCATCACCATCTTCAGGGTGCCATTGACTTACCTGGAACCACCAGCATCATCAGGCAGAGCAATGCAAAGACAGGGTCAAGGAGCTTCATGGCTTGGAGATTCAACTCAAATTCACCTACACCAACCAAGTCTCACTGGCAGTATCGCCCTGTGTAAGTGAACCCCGAATTACATTTGCAACCTTCATTTATAGGGCAGTTGTTTTCAGGATTGGACACTTGCCCACAAGCCACATAAATTTCCTCAACAGATTGTACCTCTTTTGTAAGGCCCTGATGCAAGGAATAGTGTCAAGGAAAAATTGCAGAAGTTAACTCCAAGGCACAAGAACCTTTTATAATCAGTTTTTTTCCCTTAAAATGCCCCTGCTTAAGCTGACTTAATACTAGGCCTTAAGACTGCCTATCTCATCTGGAGATGCTGAGGCTAAGTTCATAGACATCCCCAAATTTCTTCCTATGGAATTTTATCAAAGCCTTGTTCTTTGCTCTTAGAATCCTACGCACAAATATTCATGAGTTGCATAAAAATCAAAATAGTACAAAACTAGTGTTAGCATGTTGTCTTCTCTGTCCATAACTGGAGGCTAAGTCCGTAGACACAGAGCTTTTTGCATTGGCACTAAAGGGAACTCCTGGGAAACTCCTGAACAAAGCACCTGCATTTTGTTCCACATGTGAAGCTGTAAGTTTGCAGGAGTTCTCCAGAAGTGTATAGATGTGCGGAAGTTCTAACTCCACTACATCTACAGCAGTGGTTGCTAGGAATGCTCACAGTAGGATCGCAGGGACATCCATTCAGAGTGCTCTCCTGTCCCCAGGTAGAAGACGCAAAGGCAGCATGGAGCAATTGGTTGCTGTGTATGTCAGTCAAGCAATGTTCCCAGGGGGGGCAGTGGGTGCTGGGGGGGGCAGTAAATCTCTGGAGCTGCTACAGAGATTGTTTGGATTCTGGGGCAAGCTGCTCTGGAGAATCTCTGGAGCCTGGCCCAAGCTCCACAATACAGCCCAATAACGTCCATTGTACAAGGGTGCCTGATTGCCTGTTATTTATTTATTTATTTATTTATTTATTTATTTAACTTTTATCCCGCACCATCTCCATCTTGGTGGACTCTGAGCAGCTAACAAGATTTAAAAACACACACTTCATTCTAGTGCTTTAAAACATTACAGCAGACAATACCATTTATCAAAAAATACCTCTAATTTAAGAATCATTTAACCAGGGGCATAAAAACCTTCGTAAGACAACCCCAGTCCAACTGGCTACTATTTTATCTATTAACCACCCTGACCAAAAGCCTTCCCAAACAGCCAGGTCTTACAGGCTCTCCTAAACGTCATCAAGGATGGAGAGGCCCTAATTTCCTGTGGGAGAGTGTTCCACAGGGTTGGGGCTACACAGGAGAAGGCCCTGGTTCTAGTTTGAACAAGGCGTATCTCCCTTAAATTGGGAGTGGCCAGCTTTGTCTGGCTAGCTGACCTCAGGACTCTCCAAGGGCTATATAAGGGAAGACGATCCCGGAGGTATGTGGGCCCAAGGCCACGTATGGCTCTGAAAGTTAACACCAAAACTTTGAATTGGATCCGGTACTCCACCGGCAACCAGTGCAGCCGCCGCAAGACAGGTGTTATATGAGCATCTCTTCAGCTTCAACGTTATCCAGATGACGGCTTCAAAATCTGTGCTGATCTTTGGACTCATCGCAGGAGCTCCCTTCAGAGAATAGCCATCTGCTTCAAAGCTTAGGTTCCCCCTCCTGGATCCTGCCCCTGGACTCCATTGACCCGATTGCAGTGTGAATGCATGCTGTCTAATCCGGTCTTCAAGGCTGAAGACCAAATTGAAGACCCCTTTAATGGGATCCATGGGTGCTTCCGCACAGGCCCTTTAACACTCATTAAGCACACATCTGGAAACGCGCCTCCGCACACACGTTGCTGTTTTGGACACATCCGGTGAGGTATGTCCGCACAGCAACACAGATTAAGCACGCTTTGGAGGCAGCGCGTCCGCATTTGCGGGTCCATTTAGCACACTTTGGGCTAGGTGCGTCCACACCTATCCGTGACTAAAGTGTGCTAAATGGGTGTTACTTGCACACCACATTTGATGAGTGCTTGATGGGGCTTAGGATGCATCCACACAGTGCAAGCGTGCCTAGCAATGGCCCTCCCCCAGCCCACCATGATTGGTTCCTCGGAGCCAAGCACTGTGAGCCGGGGGAGGGCCCTGGAGCACGGATGAGAGGTGGGTGCTGTGCATCCGCACAGCACCCACCTCCAATCCGGATCTATTCCGCCCTCCTGCCACGTGTGCAGAGGGGCGGGGAGCGGGGTAGATCCGCATCTATTAGATGCGGATCTACCCCGTAAATCCAGATATACCGGGGATCCGGATTTAGTAAAACCGGGTGTTCTGGAACCCGGTTTTACTAAATCCGGGTGCAGTAGATCCGGATTTATTTGAGCCTGTGTGGAAGCACCCCATGGGATCTATGGGGAATGGTTCTGATTGGTCTCAAACTGGTGCCAAACGGGTCCTTAATAGGTACTTAGTGCTCATAGAAAAACACCCCAGCAGTACTGCATTTAACTACTGGAAAGTCATTTAGTCTGTTGATAATGTAAGATTTAATTGACACACATAAAGCAACTTCCTACATTGGTGGTGGTGTTCCCAATTTTTTTGCTTTTTGCAAAAGAAGCCTTGCTGTATTTTCTTTTTTAAGGCAATAATTTTGCAGATGACAGTTAAACCGCATTAGGTCTTACTGACACCACATTGTTAGTGCCTCTTATTTATTCACTAGCTAAAATTAGGGCACTTTCTGCTCTTGGCCTTATTCCGGACCATTCTGGCCACAAGCTAATGCAGGCCATTTCAGGCCTTGCTTGGGGACCTCCATAGTCTGCACTAGCATACAAATAGCTGGTCCCTATTCTGTGATATATTCCAGAATAAAGCCAAGTGTAAAGGTCCAAGGTGGATATCTAGGAATGCTGTTTCCTGACAAATGCAATAAAGATTGAATCAAATGCAAGAAAATTTGTATTCATTTGAACAAACCCCTGGACCTCATTGCCTGATTGGGGTGCAAATGCACACTGTATAATCTGGATTTCATGACCACAGACCAGATTGTAGACCACTTTAATGGGGTCTACAGGAAATCTGGATTATAGGTCCTGAAGGACCCATTTATTCCGGATTTCCCTAGTACAGGTGGAAACAAATACGGCTCTAATGAGGTATGCAGTGGATATGGGGTCTTCCTGCTCTGATCCTAATGAGTCCTTAATGTGTTCCTAATGGGTACTTAATGGTTACTTAGGGTGCTTCCACACAGGGCCTAATAAATCCGGATCTACCACACCCAGATTTAGTAAAACCGGGTTCCCATTAGACTCGGTTTTACTAAACCCAGATGCCAGGTAGAACCGGATTTACGGGGTAGATTCGCATCTGCGCAGGCACACTGTCTTAATCCGTCCTTAATCTGTGTTAAAGGGCCTATGCGGAAGCACCCTTAGTGCTAGTGGAAAACCCCCTAAAGTCTGGATGCAGCCTCAGTGGCACACAACTTTGGTGCTTTTATAAGTTAGTGTTACTGTATACCTTATTGCATGTATTGTTGGCCTTGAAAACCTGCTTTCAATCCCTGAAAGAATAAATCCAGAATTCATGAGATGGACACATAGATTCCAAAACAAATTTATGCTGAAATTTCTATTTATTTAATCTACTGATTAATCACATCTCTCTCCTCATTAAGATTTCCAAATTCATAATCAGTCTAAATTTCACGGCTGAGGAGGTCACAGGATTTCAAAAAGTACCGTGATTGCCTGTGTAGAAAAAAAAAGAGAATAAAAAGAAAGGTATTTTGTTTAAAAGGTCAAAACATTTACCATTACCTGCTCTATAAGAACATTCAACTAGGGGCAGAAAATCATCCCAGATACATTAAGGACCTTTCCGTAAAGGCTCTAAAAACAGATTTAGAGCCAGTTGTGGGAAGGATTTGCACATGGCATCTGCACAGGGAACCCAATTAGGGTCCCTTTGAGGACCCCACGTCCGCACGTCAGCGCGCAAAACCGGTTCCTTAAACCGGTTTTGCCTCCAAATCCTACCCAGATATAAGACCTGAAAAAATCAGGTCTTACATCTGGCTTCCCCCCTTAAACCGGTTTGGAAGTGAGCACTTCCGCACCAGAGGGGGGAAAGCTGGATTGCCAGCACATGCCCAGCTGTCAGAGAGGCAGAGCGAGTCTGCCTTCCCCCTCACAAGAGAAGCAGTGATCGGCCATTCTCTGGTCAGAGGAAGGCAGGTCCTACTCCCACCCTACTTGGCCCAATTCTGGGGCTGGCAGGACCGGCACCGATCGAGCATGCGCGCGCCGCAAACTACAGTTCCCATTTTCTCTATGGTTTTGTCTGTTGCAAAATTGACCAAAATCACTGTTTCTACTGTATAGGGCAAACATGAACACTAATGATCTTAATTTCACTTTGTCTTCCTTGAACAACAGAAATATTATTATTGTTACCCGCCCAGAGACCTTCGGGTATAGGGCGGGATAGAAATATAAATAAATAATAAAAGAAAATAATAATAAGGTGCTCAACAAACCTCAGAGCGGAAACTATTCCATAGCCTAGGGGCCATCACTGAGAAGGCAAGGGTAGGCCAGAACCCCTGAAAATACTACAGAGTACTATGTATATTTAGGTTACATATTTAGGTTCTGTTATACAATCCATAGTCAGAATAGTGGGTCCCCAGATGTTTACAGCAACAAGATAAATTTCCTTCCATGGCATCTTTGCTAATGGTTTCTACTGTACTAATTGAGAAGCCTATTGAAGCCATTAAAAATTATTACACTTCTGCAAGTTTAATTATCTTAGGCAACATAAAGGTCCTTTCTCCCCTGGGCCTTATCCAGGGGCCTATTTGCACTACAGCCAGTAGTGCAAGATTAGTGTTGTTTTAAATGTTTTTATGGACATTACAGTTTTTAGGAGATACTGTTTTTGCACTCTGTTGGTTTTGAAGGTTGTTATCCCCCCTGAGACCTGCGGGTATAGGGCAGGATAGAAATATAAAGGAAGGAAGGAAGGAAGGAAGGAAGGAAGGAAGGAAGGAAGGAAGGAAGGAAGGAAGGAAGGAAGGAAGGAAGGAAGGAAGAAAGAAAGAAAGAAAGAAAGAAAGAAAGAAAGAAAGAAAGAAAGAAAGAAAGAAAGAAAGAAAGAAAGAAAGAAAGAAAGAAAGAAAGAAAGAAAGAAAGAAAGAAAGAAAGAAAGATGGGCAGGCGGATGGGCGGGCAGTTGCAGGAGGTGTTTCCACACCAGAAATGTCTCCAGCCATTCCAGAAGCTACCCTCAGCATCCACTAGTGCTGGTGCATGAAACTGTACACCACACACATCCACAAGCTTACCTGCCCGGCCACTGGAGAGAGCACAAGTGGACTCATGTGTCAGGCAACTGGGAACATGAGTGCATGTAAGTGCACTGGATATCACCATAATCCTGGTGATGGCCCCGCCGGACATGCAGTTGCACCAGTGCCTGACCCCAAGATGGTGGCATCTGGACCCACACTGATGGCGCTCGGACATGTGTTCAGACACAGATGAGTGTCCAGGTGCATGGGGGGTTTGTTTCACATGCACTAGAATCCACAAATGTGAATGCTTGTGCGTCCTAGTGGGAGTGCACTATTCTTACCCCCCAACAGGATGGGAGGTGCAGGAAAGTCTCAAGTCTGTACCAGCATGTACAGGGCAAGTCACATTTTTAGGATAAAATCAAGAATAAGGCACAGGGCAGAGAGGCCTGAGAACACTGGTGCAAATTATGCAATTTGAGTCTCCCCCTTTATATCCGTCTGTGTTTCATTGTCAAATGTACATTACATTTTGCTCTTCCTGAAGATACCTTATCTGCGGCAGCAAAGCACACGGGGGCCACATTTTCCAATTCGATAAATTCCAGGGCGACACCTTGTTCCATTGACACAAGTCCCCCTGGCACGGATGCATTGCCCAGGGGTAGTGATTTGAGAAAAACCTACATGAATATAAAATAAGATTAAAGAGGCAGCAGGTAGGCAGTCCATACAAAGTTGCAGTCAGGGCTGGATGGAGTCAGCAGCTAACACTGGGCCACGAGGGGATCTACCAAATTGAGACGTCTTATCCCACACACCACTCAAAGTTTCTCTGGCATAAATCCCCGGGCAGGATCTTCTGCCACAGACTGGAAATGCACCTGGAAATCAGGCTAGGAACACTTTAGCACAGGCTGGAAATCCAGGTGGGTACACTAGTTTTTAAGGCTTAGTATGGGACTAGGAATAGGCACAAATGTTTCTTTGGCATTCGATTTGAAATTAATCACATGTTCAGAAATCTGTATTCGTGTGAATAGAAGGCATTCTAATGAGTAAAAATTCTATTCAGTAGGAATATATTTGTATGTATTTGTACGAACATTTGATATGTATCTGCTATGAACAGATACGTATCTGATACAAATAGACAGGTATCTGATATGACCAGATATGTACCTGATATGAACAAATACAGATCTATTTATGAACATATGTATATGATATGACCAGATAAATATCTGATATGAACACAGATCTGCATAGGAACAAAGGTATCTGATATGACCAGATACGTATCTGATATAAACAAATATAGATCTGTATATCAACATACTTATCTGATATGACCAGATATGTATCTGATGTGAACATATACAGATCTGTATATGAATATATGTATCTGATATGAAAAAATACAGATCTGCATATGAACATATGTATCTGATATGACCAGATCTGTATCTGATAGGAACAAATAGAGATCTGCATACAAACATACATAACTGATATGAACAGATACATATCTCAAATGAATAGATATGCATCTGATATGAATAGATATGTATCTGCATTATGAACAGATACATATCTGCTCTGAACAGATAAATATCTAGTTTGAACAGATACATTTCCCCAGCTTAAAACGTCGCCAAACTATTTGTATTCATTCCAATGTTAGCATATGGATATTCTAATATTCAATTTGAGTTTGAATGTCCAGATTTGGTCAAATTCAGCCAAATTTCAAGCGTTACGAATATTTTTGCACAGTCCTATATGGGAGCATTGGACCAATTAGACCCTCACCATGTGCCAAACCCTCTGAGCTCGGAATTCCTCTTTCTCACCTTCAATCCCCCATCATACAGCCTGAGAGTTTTCTGCATTTATCATTCCCTGATCTGGCCCTACGGGTCTGGAGTATGCAAGTCCCTCTGGTCCAGGCTGAGAATGCAAAGGCTGGAATACCAAGTCTTCACATCAGCCTGAAATCTAAAATGAGCCCTGCAGCAGGGATATGCACAAATATTCGCAACATTCAAAAGTCAATCAAATTCGGCTGAATTCGGACACTTAAGCTCAAATTGAATGTTACAATATTCGAACGACAACATTCAAACAAATATGAATGTTTCCAGTTGCATTCGACATGGGTTGACAGCATATTAAAAGCGGATTCAGGCCGGATTTGATGTTTCCAGAGCATGGGTATGTTACGGATACGTATCGGATATGTAATTCTTCACATCAGATATGTATCGAATGTTTGTGCAAATATGTACGAATAGAATTTCACCACATTCGAATGTGAGGTATTCGTGCGAATATGAATTTTTGAACATTTGATTCATTTTGAATTGGATAGCAAAAAAATATTTGTGCACACCTCTACTCTCCTCTAAGAAGTGGAGCATCCAGGAGATCCATTTGGCCAGGCACTTTGGCCAGCTGTCAGAAAGAGTGTCACGGTAGTCCAGAAAATGGAAGGCTGCCCTCTACACTCCTCTGAGATGCAAACTGGCCTGAATTTTTGTCCCTGTGAACCTACATCACGATTTCCAAAAGTAATTCAAATCCGCCTCATTTTTGCACTACCCTTCCCAGCTGCTGGTGAGGAAAGGAGCGTGATGACCCAACATTGACTAGCACTAGCACTTGAGTGCTAGTCAACTTTTTCCGCTCCCTTCCTCCAGGATCAGATACTTTCTGTAATCAATCCCGGGTCCTGTTCCTCCTTTGGTCACCCCATTTTGGGAGAGGCCCTTCCACAAGTGCGCATGAATCAACACCATTGCCTTGATATGCTTACCGTTTCTGCATGTGCAATCACATCTACAGTCATCTGAGGTCCCAGTGCACTTACGCAGGACTTCAAATGACCCTGGAACGCCAGCAAGAGTGAATGCTCACACCGCTGGACACTTGCAGTAAGTGATTAGCTAATGGTGGTTAAGGTGTGGAGCATGATTTCATGCTCCACACCTAATCAACGGTTATTACACTTCCTAGCAGGGAGGGCATGTTTGCAGGCTGTAGCAGCCTAGTTGACGTGTATATGCCCTTCCTCAGAGGTGGACCAATTATGCATTAGAGGCCAAAATGTCCTCTGGTCTGGATTATACATCCAAAGAAGTTCCATGGTTTAACTCCACACACAATCCACACACATTCAGTTGAAATCTCCCCTTATTCCACACCCTGCAGCTAAGGAGGAGACAGAATAAGTCATCACCATCTTCAGGGTGCCATTGACTTACCTGGAACCACCACCATCATCAGGCAGAGCAATGCAAAGACAAGGTCAAGTCTCACTGGCAGTATCCCCCTGCGTAAGTGAACTCCGAGTTAAATTTGTAACCTTTATTTATAGGGCAGTTGTTTTCAGGTTTGCACACCTGCCCACAAACCACATACGTTTCCTCAACAGATGATACCTCTTTTGTAAGTCCCTGATGCAAGGGATAGTGCCAAGGAGAAATTGCAGGAGTTAATTCTAAGGCAGAAGAACCTTTTATAATCAGATTTTTTTCCCCTAAAATGTTACTGCTTAAGCTAAGCTGACTTAATACTAGGCCTTAAGACTGGCTATCACACCTGGAGATGCTGTGGCTAAGTTCATAGACATTCCCAAATTTCTTCCTATGGAATCCTATCAAAGCCTTGTTCTTTGCTCTTAGAATCCTATGCACAAATATTCATGAGTTGCATACAAATCAAAATAGCACAAAAATAGTGTTTGCATGTTGTCCTCTTTTTCCATACCTGGAGGCTAAGTCCATAGACACAGAGACTTTTTGCATTGGCACCAAGGGGAACTCCTGGGGAACTCCTGAATGCAGCATCCGCATTTTGTTCCACATGTGAAACTGTATGTGTACAAGAGTTCTCCAGAAGTGTTTAGGTGTGCAGAAGTTCTAACTGCCCAACATCTACAGTCAACATCGGCAGGCACAGCCCCTTTAACAACTCTCTCTTCCAGGAGAAGCTCACAATGAGCTTGGGGAGAAGTGCCACATGCGCAGTTAGTTCTGATTCACCCATCACTGCAATGCTACCATGCATGCACATTGGCGCCAGTGGTGTGTTGATGGGAATAAGTACCTCCAGGTTTTTTTTCCCACTTGCTTCCCTTAATCTGGATCTAGGATGATCCGGATATAAGAAATGAGACTTTGGCCGCATCTTCATGGCATGAGTTATTTCAGTTTAAAGAATTCGAAATAAAAGAAACGGAACAAAGCTGTCCACACGACTTGCAAGTTGATCCGGTTCCGAGAGCATTCTTCTGCAGCCTTAACGCGGAATCAATCCTGGGAGTCCAGATTGCAGCCCTGTCTTCCCGCCATTGCCCAGCCCCTCTCTTGTGATTGGTGCTCCATCCAAGGATCCCACCCTCCCTTCCCTTTGCATCATCCATGCTCCGCTGGGGATCCCCTGCCCGCTTTGCCCCACTCCGCTGCTGGCTGCTCTTCCCTCGGTGCGAGGCTAGAAGAGGAGGAGAGCCGAGAGAGACGAGCGGCAGTGGGTGTGTTAGGTGGTCCCCACACGGCAGAGGGGAAAATTAGTCCCTAAAGAGAGAGAGGGGAGGGGGAGAGGGCAGCTGGGGATGGGGTGGGGGACTGACTGGCTGGCTGCTTGGGAGGGAGCTGGAAGGAAAAAGAGAAGGGGGGAAGAACGGAGCCGCCGCCGATCAGGAACGGGGAGGAACGGAGGAAGCCAAATCGGGGGGGCATGAGGAAGATGAGGATGGGGGGAGAGGGGGCAGCAGCAGCTGGGTGGGGGTGGGGAGGGGAAGGGAGGCGTTGCTAAGGCACCAAGGAAAAGAGTCATGGGGGGGACTAGCAAAGGGGGGGTGTCGTCCTTGCACAGACGGGATTCTAAAGTGAGAGAAGCCCCCCTTTCCCAAAAAGAGAGGGAGAGGAAGGAAGGAAGGAGGGGTATCTGAGAAGCCCCCCTTTCCCAAAAAGAGAGAGTAGAGATGTAGGGGTTCCTAAGAAGCCCCCCCTTTCCCAAAGAGAGAGAGAAAGGAGGGGTACCTGGGGGGAGAGACATTGCATGAGCATCTCACGTCTCCCGCCCTCCCGAAGCCGGTGTATATGGTACATCAAAAAAGGAAAGCTGCACTGAGCATACGCAGAGTGCCTTACTGCCAAAAGAAGCAATCATAACCAAGCATTCCTATAAAAATAAGCACATGTGCACACACACACACACACACAGAGGTACTCTCGCAGGTGCTAGCACGTCTGAACGGGCTCTGGACCTTTAGTTTGTGGGGCAGGAGAAATGCATAAGGACTTTAAAACCGTCGCCTTTAAAAGAGTTTTTATTTTTATTTGTCTGTGCTGAAGAACGCTATACCACTTTTGCTACAGTCTTCACATAGCGGCTACAGTGTATTAGGGAACCCCTTCACTCCTGATTATCAATGTTGCAAATTTCCACAATTTCAAACCTTCAGACCTTTAGAAAGTGAAAGGAAGTAATACAGCTCTGTATCAAAGGACCGGGGCTTTAAACATTAAAGAGGCATAGGGTGGCTGTGGTGGTGTGTCATTCATTCATATTTTTATCCCACTCTATACACAAGGCTCTCAGTGCGGGTCACAACACATTGGTTTTAATGTGTTCATATTAAACATATTAAAGCCATAACTTTGCCTGAACGTGGGGAGGAAAAAGCTGTTTCTTTAGTCCACCCTCAGAGCGAGAAAACATGAGCAAAGTGACCAGTAATTTTCTTTCCACATTATCTCTCCCAAAGGTGAATTTTACCCTAAAAGAAAACAGCTTGCCACTTTGCTGATATATTCTCTCACTCTGAAAGTGGACTGAAAGGGGATTAAACCTTAGGTGTGACCACAGCCTATAATGGATTGAGACCAATAAAAACCAGGACTCAGGAAAGTATGCTTGAAGGGAAGAAAGTCCACAAATGAAACAGATGGACTAATGGTTAGGGAGCTGGACTCTCCTCCACAAAGCCAGCTGCGTGACCTTGGGCCAGTCACAGATCTCTGCTGAGCTCTCACAGCCCCACCCACCTCACAGGGTGTCTGTTGTGGGGAGAAAAACAGAAAGTTTGTCAGCTGCTTTGAGTCCCCTTCAATAAGTGAGAAAAGCAGGGTAGAAAAGCCAACTCTTCTTCCTCCATGAAACCAGATGGGTAACCTTGGGCTAGTCACAGCTCCCTTCTGAGCTCTCACAGCCGCCCCCCACCTCACAGGGACCGAAGCTGGATTAAAACCTTGGCTTGTGGTCACACCTAAGGTTTAATCCAGCTTCACTCCACCTTCAGAGTGAGAGAACACATCAGCAAAGTGACCAGTAGTTTTCTTTCCACATTATCTAGTCTAAAGGTGGATTTTCTGAGTTATTAACCCTGAAAGAAAACCAGCTTGTCAGTTTGCTGGTGTATTCTCTCACTCTGAAAGTGAACTGAAACTGGATTAAACCTTAGGTGTAATCACAGGCAGAGGCAAAGTAGCCTCTGAAGGGGGCTCAAAGCGGCTGACAAACCTTCTGTTCTCACCCTTCATGGGACTCAAAGCGGCTGACAAGCCTTTTCACCCTTAAGGGGGCTCAAAGCGACTGACAAACTGGTTCTCACCCTTAAGGGGGCTTAAAGCAGCTGAGAAACCTTCTGTAATCACCTGTTAAAGGGGGCTCAAAGCTGCTGACAAACCTTCTGTAATCACCTGTTAAAGGGGACTCAAAGCTGCTGACAAACCTTCTGTAATCACCTGTTAAAGGGGGCTCAAAGCAGCTGAGAAACCTTCTGTAATCACCTGTTAAAGGGGGCTCAAAGCAGCTGAGAAACCTTCTGTAATCACCTGTTAAAGGGGGCTCAAAGCTGCTGACAAACCTTCTGTAATCACCTTCGAGCCAAAATAGGGGAACTAGAAAGCTTAGTTATGGAAAATAGGATTGATATTATTGGCATAACTGAAACCTGGTGGACCAGCGAAAACCAATGGGATACAGTCATCCCAGGATACAAACTGTACAGGAAAGACAGGGAAGGGCGACATGGAGGTGGTGTAGCCTTGTATATTAAAGAAGAGATAGAATCTTATGAACTGGAATGTCCAAGTGAGTCTGGCTCTTCCACAGAAGCAGTGTGGGTAAAAATACCAAGCCAGAAAGGAAGTCTAACAATAGGGACATGCTACCGTCCTCCCAACCATACGTCCGAAGGAGATGAACAATTGGAGAAGGAGGTAAAGGAGGTAGCCCATAAAGATAGGGTAGTTATAATGGGGGACTTCAATTATCCTCACATAGACTGGGTGAACTCCTGTTCAACTCAGGAAAGAGAGAGAAAATTCCTAGACCTGCTAAATGACTGTTCCATGGAACAAATGGTCATGGAACCAACCAGGGGAAATGCAGTCCTGGACTTGATCCTAAGTAATGCTCAGGACCTGGTAAAGGACGTCACTGTAGCTGATCCAATTGGGAACAGTGACCACAATGCAATAACCTTCAACTTAAATACAGGGAGTAAGTTCTTAATAAAGTCTAACACAGAGACCTTAAACTTTCACAAGGGAAACTTCCCCAAAATGAGGAAATTAGTGAAAAGGAAATTGAAAGGGAAAGTCAAAAGAGTTAAATCACTTCAAAATGCATGGAGACTACTTAAAAACACAATAATGGAAGTGCAACTAGAATGCATTCCTAAAAGAAGAAAGGGGACTTCTAGGTCCAAGAAGAAACCAATGTGGCTCACAAATGCAGTAGATGAAGTCATTAAAAACAAGAAGAGTTCATTTAGGAAATGGAAGGCTTGTCCAAATGAGGAGAACAGGAGGGAACATAGACACTGGCAACACGAATGCAAGACGGCCATTAGGAAAGCTAAGAAAGATTTTGAGGAGCACATTGCTAAAAACATCAAAAGAAATAACAAGAACTTCTTTAAGTATATCAGAAGTAGGAATCCAACCAGGAGAGCAGTTGGACCACTAGATAGTAAAGGAGAGAAAGGGGTAATTAAAGAAGACATGGAGATTGCAGAGAGACTAAACGAATTTTTTGCTTCTGTATTCACGGAGGAAGACAGAAGACACATGCCAGTAGCTGAGCCTGTGTTTTCTGAAGAGTTAAACTGTACAGAAATAACCAAGGAAGAGGTCCTGGCATGTCTTAATAAACTAAATGTTAACAAGTCACCGGGACCAGATGGTATTCATCCAAGAGTCCTTAAGGAACTCAAATGCGAAATTGCCGAACTTCTAGCAAAAATATATAATCTTTCCCTAACATCAGGCTCCGTACCTGAGGACTGGAGGGTAGCAAATGTAACACCAATATTCAAAAAAGGATCCAGGGGTGATCCAGGCAACTACAGACCAATTAGCTTAACGTCAGTTCCGTGTAAGGTGATGGAAACCATTATTAAAGACAAAATTAGTGTGCATATGGAGCAGCAGGCATTGCTGAACAAAAGCCAGCATGGCTTCTGCAAAGGTAAATCATGCCTCACAAATTTGTTGGAATTCTTTGAGAGTGTCAATAAACATGTGGATAAAGGTGAACCAGTGGACATTGTCTATCTGGACTTTCAGAAGGCTTTTGACAAAGTCCCACATCAAAGGCTACTGAGTAAACTCACCAGCCATGGAATAAAAGGACAGGTTCTGTCCTGGATTTGTGACTGGCTTAAGGGCAGAAAGCAGAGAGTAGTAGTAAACGGCAATTTCTCAGGGTGGAAAGAAGTAAAAAGTGGGGTCCCTCAAGGCTCAGTACTGGGACCAATGCTTTTTAATTTATTCATCAATGATCTAGAAAAAGGGGTACATAGTAAAATAGCAAAGTTTGCTGATGATACTAAATTATTTAGGGTAGTAAAATCTGAAAGAGATTGCCAAGAGCTCCAGAGGGATCTCTTAGCATTGGGTGAGTGGGCAACCAAGTGGCAAATGTGCTTTAATCTTAACAAGTGTAAAGTAATGCACATTGGGGCCAAGAATCCAAATTACGTCTATAAACTGATGGGGTCTGAGCTTTCTGCAACACGCCAGGAAAGGGATCTCGGGGTTTTGGTGGACAGTTCAATGAAGGTGTCAACCCAGTGTGCGGCAGCAGCAAAAAAAGCAAATTCAATGCTGGGAATAATTAGGAAGGGAATAGAAAATAAGTCAGCAAATGTCATTTTGCCCCTTTATAAATCTATAGTGAGGCCACATTTGGAATACTGTGTACAATTCTGGTCACCACACCTCAAAAAGGATATTGTGGAACTAGAGAAGGTGCAGAGAAGGGCAACCAGAATGATTAAGGGTCTGGAACACCTCCCTTACGAAACCAGGCTGCAACGTCTAGGCCTCTTCAGTCTGGAGAGACGGCGTTTGAGAGGGGACCTGATTGAAGTATATAAAATTATGCACGGCATAGAAAAGGTGGATAGAGAAAATTTCTTTTCTCTATCGCACAACACTAGAACCAGGGGGCACTCTATGAAGCTGATGGGTAGGAGCGTAAGGTCTGACAGGGGGAAGTATTTCTTCACACAGAGGGTCATCGGCCTATGGAATGTGCTGCCAGAAGAGGTGGTGACAGCTACCAGTCTGGATGGCTTTAAGGTAGGGTTAGACAAATTTATGGATGACAGATGTATCAATGGCTACTAGAACGAATGCCTAGGTGCATCTTTCAGGCTGAGGGGGGGGGGAGGAAATAGGGCGCTTCTAGGGCCATCTGCTGGGACTCAAGAGCAGGAGAGGGTTTGTCCTTGTCTCTGCTTGAGATGCCCATGGGCATTTGGTGGGCCGCTGTGTGCGACGGGGTGCTGGACTAGATGGGCTGTGGCCTGATCCAGCAAGGCTTCTCTTATGTTCTTATGTTCTTATGTTCACCTGTTAAAGGAGGCTCAAAGCAGCTGATAAAGAAAATGAATGGTCACTTTGCTGATGCACAGGAGCAGCAGCAATGGCAAAGAAGGGGGGAGGAGGGCCACAGCTTTTAAAATACAGGCTCCAGGGCTTTCCTTTCCCTGTTTCAAAGTTCCGAACCTTCAAAGACCTGAAATTGCGCAAAACTGCAACATTGTTTTTAAGGTGTGAAGTGCTTACATTGATACAGTGTATCTTTAAGGACTGGAGGTTTATAGTGGGTGTTTGAGGGTGGATTTTTTCAATGAAGGAAACCCTAAACATGACGTGCTTCTAATACGTTCAGCCATTGGTTACAGTGCGATTGGGGGGGCGGGACAGCCTTAACACGGAATCTCATCCCGGAACGATACTGTCCACACAGTAAAAAATTAAACACATGTCAAGGGCATGTTCCGGAGTGAGACCTGTTGAGATCAGGATTTATTTCAAATCGGGATAACGTCGTTTAACACAGAAATACCGTATTAAGCCGAAGTGACGTGTACACGGCCCGAAATCAAAACGTTTTGAATTTGAGATAACGACGTCGTGGGGATGCGGCCCTTCAATAAATCCGGACCTAGAAGATTTGGATCCCGGCAAGTACTCAATGTGTCTTCATGGGTAGTATAGCACTCGATAGCAATGGGTGCTAGGCATGCTTATAGTGGGAGTGCTGGAGCACCCATTAGGAGTGCCCATCTGTCCCCAAGAAGAAGACGCGAAGGCAGTGCAGAGCAATTGGCTGTCGTGTATGTCAGTCAAGCAATATTTCCAGTGGGTGCCCGGGGGTGGGGTGAATCTCAGGAGCTGCTACGGAGATTTTTTGGAGTCTGGGGCAAGCTGGTCTAAAGAATCTCTGGAGCCTGGCCCAAGCTCCACAACACAGCTCCATAACATCTGTTGTACAAGGGTGCCTGATTGCCTGTTATGTAGATGATTTTCAGCTTCAAAGGTATCCAGATGATGGCTTCAAAATCTGTGCTGATCTTTGGACCCGTCTCAGGAGCTGCCTTCAGAGAATAGCCACCTGCTTCGAAGCTTAGGTTCCCCCTCCCGGATCCTGCCCCTGGACTCCATTGACCCGATCACAGTACTCACGCATGGCTTCTAATCTGGTCTTCAACGCTGAAGACCATATTGAAGACCCCTTTAATGGGAACCATGGGAAATCCAGATTATAGGGCCTGAAGGACCCATTTAATCTGGATTTGCCTCCAACAGGTGTGAACACAGTGGGTCCTAATGGGGTGTGCAGTGTGAAGAGGGTCTTCCTGATTCGTACCAAACCGATGCCTAATGGGTTCTTAATAGGTACTTAGTGCTCATAGAAAAACACACCTGCGGTACTGCTTTGAACTACTGGAAAGCCATTGAGTCTGTTGCCAATGAACTGTGCAAGACTTAATTGGCACATATAAAGCAATTTCCTACATTGGTGTTGGTGTTCCCAATTTTTTTGCTTTTGCAGAAGAAGCCTTGCTGCATTTTCCTCTTAAGGCAATAATTTTGCAGATGACAGTTAAACAGCATTAGATCCTCATGACACCACATTATTTATTCACTAGCGAAAAAAAGGGCAGTTTCTGCTCTTGGCCTTATTCCGGACCACCATGGTCTGCAGACCATGTCAGGCTGCACTTGGGGACTTCCATAGTCTGCACTAGCATGAAGATAGCAGGTCCCTATTCTGGGATATATTCCAGAATAAGGCCAAGTGCAAAGGCCCAAGGTGGATATGGAGGAATGCTGTATCCTGACAAATGCAATAAAAATGGAATCAAATGCAAGAAAATTTGTATTGGTTTGAGTAGATTGCCTTCTAATGTAGTAGGATTCAGATTCTATACAAATGGCATATGAATCCCCTACGTATCCCCTACAAATCCACTACGTATCCCCAACATATCCACTTTGAATCTGCCAAATCTGACCTGAATCCACTTTGAATCTGCTCTCAATCCACTTCAAATCCACTCTAGATCTCTTGCAGATGTAACTGCGGCCACCACTTTCCCATCTCCCCAGGTTCACAAATGTAGCAAAAGTACATATAAATGTCCCAAGGCAATCAATTCAAATTTGAACGTTCCTCTTCAAAAGGAGATGCCCTGAAGAGGACCAGCCAGTGATGGAGCAGTAGGTAAGCATTTGGCCGCAGGGAAGGTAGGCTAATGTTTACTAACGTTCGCAAGTGCAAATGCTAGCAACATTGGTTGAATTCACTCTTTTCCCATCCAAAAATACCAACATTTTAATTGAATTCAAATCTTTGGATTTGGATGAATTTGGACAAATGTCAAATGTTACAAATATTCATGCACATCACTAGTCCCATCTTGAAAATTTAATTTTGAATTACTATTCCATTTAAGGTTGGATCAGACAGATTCCCACTGAGAGATTGCTTTAAGGAGGATGCCCACATGTTTTTATTCTTTTGTTTTTGCACAAGGTAATACACCACACACACACACACACAAGTGTTATCTTCACAACAACCTGCATGAAATTTGCATGTATTAAAAACCATGATTGATGAGGGATGATTCCATGGAGGGAGGAGGAGAGATCACGAATAGCAAAGCCTACCATTGATAGGACATCTGGACTTGTAGAATTACTGTTTGTGATACGATAGTGAAGAAACGGCATTATTTGTTGCTTAGAACATAAGAACATAAGAGAAGCCTTGCTGGATCAGGCCACAGCCCATCTAGTCCAGCATCCTGTCGCACACAGTGGCCCACCAAATGCTCATGGGCATCTCAAGCAGAGACAAGGACAAACCTTCTCCTGCTCTCGAGTCCCAGTTCCTCCGTCCCCCCCCCAGCCTGAAGGATGCACCTAGGCATTCATTCTAGTAGCCATTGATACATCTGTCATCCATAAATTTGTCTAACCCTACCTTAAAGCCATCCAGACTGGTAGCTGTCACCACCTCTTCCAGCAGCACATTCCATAAGCCGATGACCCTCTGGGTGAAGAAATACTTCCCCCTTTCAGACCGGACTCTCCTACCCATCAGCTTCATAGAGTGGCCCCTGGTTCTAGTGTTGTGTGAGAGAGAAAAGAAATGTTCTATATCCACCTTTTCTATACCGTGCATAATTTTATATACTTCAATCAGGTCTCCTCTTAAACGCCGTCTCTCCAGACTGAAGAGGCCAAGACGTTGCAGCCTGGTTTCGTAAGGGAGGTGTTCCAGACCCTTAATCATTCTGGTTGCCCTTCTCTGCACCTTCGCTAGTTCTACAATATACTTTTTGAGGTGTGGTGACCAGAATTGTACACAATATTCCAAATGTGGCCTCACTATAGATTTATAAAGGGGCAAAATGACACTTGCTGTCTTATTTTCTATTCCCTTCCTAATTATTCCCAGCATTGAATTTGCTTTTTTCGCTGCTGCCGCACACTGGATCGACACCTTCATTGAACTGTCCACCAAAACCCCGAGATCCCTTTCCTGGTGTGTTGCAGAAAGCTCGGACCCCATCAGTTTATAGACGTAATTTGGATTCTTGGCCCCAATGTGCATTACTTTGCACTTGTTAAGATTAAAGCACATTTGCCACTTGGTTGCCCACTCAACCAATGCTAAGAGATCCCTCTGGAGCTCTTGGCAATCTCTTTCAGATTTTACTACCCTAAATAATTTAGTATCATCAGCAAACTTTGCTATTTTACTATGTACCCCTTCTTCTAGATCATTGATGAATAAATTAAAAAGCATTGGTCCCAGTACTGAGCCTTGAGGGACCCCACTTTTTACTTCTTTCCACCCTGAGAATTTGCTGTTTATTATTACTCTCTGCTTTCTGCCCTTAAGCCAGTCACAAATCCAGGACAGAACTTGTCCTTTTATTCCATGGCTGATGAGTTTACTCAGTAGCCTTTGATGTGGGACTTTGTCAAAAGCCTTCTGAAAGTCCAGATAGACAATGTCTACTGGTTCACCTTTATCCACGTGTTTATTGACACTCAAAGAATTCCAATAATTCTTTGGGGCTCCTCCTTGGGGCTCCTCTGTTTTGGTCACCAGTGGTGAGTTCACCATAGAGCACCATCTTCAGGAGGCGATGATCCTGCAAAGTGGAGACATCCTGCCCAGCACAGCTGTGTCCTCAGCAGAATGGCCTTGAGACTGGTGGCCTCTGCTAGTTCAAGGACAACAATGTTTGGCACGTAGTCAGACCAGTGGCTCTGTAGATGTTGATCTTTGTGCTTTTCCATATTCATCTACCTGAGTGTGAAACACAGTTTGGGGCTGCATCTACATTGACACTTGTGGTGATTCACTAGATAGCCCTGATGCTTGGTGTATCCTCTGAGCACTAATCAGTGCAAACCACAACTTAGCAGGGAACTGGGAGGAGTTACTTGCATGATGTTTCCCGTTTGTCCCAGACTGCCTTGGCACCACCCAGCTGTCTCAGTGATGATACTTTCTACATCAGTGCACCAGTGATTGGAACAGGAGTGATATGGGCAGCAACCAGAGGTCTTTTCGTATTACAGCCGAACAGCATATACATGTCAACTAGGCTACTACAGCCTACAAACGTGCCCTCCCTGCCCAAAAGTGTACTAACTGTTGATTAGGTGTGGAACATGAAATCATGCTCCACACCTTAACTAACATTAGCCAATCACTTACTACAAGTGTCCAGAGGCATGACCATACAGTCTTGCTGGTGCTCCAGGATCATCCGAGGTCCCGCATAAGTGCACTGGGACCTCGGATGACTGTAGATGCAACAGTGCATGCAGAAAGCATCAGCATCATCAAGGCAATGGCATTGATGCATGCACTGGCATGTAGGTGCTACTTCCAAAATGGTGGTGACCAAAGGAGGACCAGGCCCTGGGATTGATTACAGTAAGTATCTGATCCTGGTGGAAGGGAGCGGATAAAGTTGACTAGCACTCAAGGGCTCCTACTAGTCAATCTTGGGTCATCACGCTCCTTTCCTGTCCAGCGGATGGGAAGGGTAGTGCAAAATGAGGCGGATTTGAATTACTATTGGAAATGATGATGTAGGTTCATAGGCACATACATTCAGCCCAGTCTGCATCTCAGAGGAGTGTAGAGGGCAGCCCTCCATTTTCTGGACTACCGTGACACTCTTTCTAACAATTGACCAAAGTGCCTGGCCAAAATGGATCTTCTGGATGCTCCCCCTCCTAGAGGACAACTGCAGAGGTGCACAAAAAGAATCAAATGTTCAAAAATTCATATTTGCACGAATACCTCACATTTGAATGTGGAAAAATTGTATTCGATATGGATCTATTCTTAGATATTCATACAAACATTTGATACATTTCTGATACAAACAAATACATATCCGATACATATCCGTAACTTACGGATGCTCTGGAAACATCAAATCTTGCCTGAATCCACTTTTAATATGCTGTCAACCCATGTTGAATGCAACTGGAAAAATTCATTTTCGTTTGAATGTTATCCTTTGAATATTGTAATATTCAATTTGAACTTGAATGTGCAAATTCAGCCAAATTTGATTGAATTTTGAATTTTGCGAATATTTGTGCCTATCCCTCCTGCAGAGCTCATTTTAGATTTCAGGCTGATGTGATGACTTGGTATTCCAGCCTTGGCCTTGTCACAATCTGGACCAAAGGAACTTGGATACTCCAGACCCATAGGGCCAGATCAGGGAAAGATAAATGCAGAAAACCCTCAGCCTGTATGATGGGGGATTGCAGGGGAGAAAGAGGAATTCTGAGGTCAGAGGGTTAGGCACATGGTGAGGTTCTATTTGGTCCAAGACTCCCATATAGGGCTGTGCCAAAATATTCATAACACTTGAAATTTTGCTGAATTTGACCGAATTTGGACATTTGAACTCAAATTGAAAGTTACAATATCCATATGATTATACGAATGCATACGAATAGATTTGTATTGAATAGAATTTTAAATCATTAGAATGCCTTCTATTCATACAAAGTGTTCCTAGCCTGATTTCCAGGTGCATTTCCAGTCTGTGGCAGTGGACGCTGACCAGGGATTCATGCCAGAGAAACTTTGAGTGTTGTGTGGGATAAGACCTCTCAGTTTGGTAGATCCCCTCATGGCCCAGTGTTAGCTGCTGACTCCATCCATCCCTGACTGCAGCTTTGTACGGACTGCCTACCTACTGCCTCTTTAATCTTTTTTTATATTCATGTAGGTTTTTCTGCAGTGAAAACCGCTAAGCGATGCCACAAAGCTGGGGGGATTTGTTGCCCTGGGACTAGGCCAATTGGAAGATGTGGCCCCCACGTGCTTTGCTGCCGCTGGGAAGGAATCTTCAGGAAGTGAAAAATTTAATGTACATTTGACAATGTAAAACAGACTGATAAAAAGGGGGAGTCCCAAACTGCATAATTTGTACCAGTGTTCTCAGCCCTCTCTGCCCTGTGCTTTATTCTTGATTTTATACTAAAAATGTGACTTGTCATCTACATGCAGGTACAGACATGAGACTTTCCTGCACCTCCCATCCTGTTGGGGGGTGGAAAAAGTGCACTCCCACTAGAAGGCATAAGCATTCACATTTGTGGATTTTAGTGCATGCCAAACCAACCCTCCATGCACCTGGGCACTCACCGTGTGCCATCATTGTGGGTCCAGATGCTGCAATCTTGGAGTCAGGCACTGGTGCAACTGCATGTCCGGCCATTGCCCAGATGCTCCACTTAAGCGTTTGCTCAATGATGGTAAAGTTGTGGAGCATGATTCTGCTTTCCACCCCTAATCAACAATTACTAAACTTCTGGGAAGGCAGGAGGTGCTTGGAGGCTATAGCAGCGTCTTCCAAGTGCAGATACCCTGCGCCAGATATTATCCACCCACCCACCCACCCTCCATCCATGCATCCATGCATCCATGCATCCATCCATACCAATGTAAGGGGTGTGTGAAAGGCTGGGGAGGGGGAGGGGAGCCCAGGGGTGGGCGTGGGGGGATGGGAGGCCATAGTAGTGGTGGATTCAGCATTGGCTGAAGCTTTGAATGAATTAACTGACAAATTAACTGACAAATAGGGCCAATGAGTGTAGGCCCTATTCGATTCCTCCACTAATGTCGTTATTCATATGAATTTGTATGAATAATGACTAGCACCACTATTCGTGCAAAGCCCTAAAATGGACTACAGATCCCTATCCTGAGATATATTCCAGACCAAGTACAGACAGGGCCTTAGTATAGTTGTCCCATGCAAGGTCGGTAAGTGTGAATAGGCCCGAAATATCCAGGGAATTGTTGGTTAGGAAAACTTTCTTGTGGATTGCTGCTGTTTCTTATTAATGTTCATAAATAATGATATATCTGCAGCTTCTCATTTCAAGTCTTGCATAGGAAAGACACCCACTGCTTATCACCTGTTCATGCTGAAGTCCTCTTAATGTATCTGGGATGATTTTCTGCCCTAGATGAATATGTTCTTATAGAGCACATAATGGGAAATGGTTTGATCTTTTAAACAAAATACGTTTCTTTTCATTCTCATTTTTTTTCTACGCAGGCAATCGTACTTTTTGAAATCCAGTGACCTCCACAGCCATGAAATTCTGACTGATTATGAATTTGGAAATCCTACTGAGGAAAGAGATGTGATTGATCAGTAGATTAAATAAATAGACACTGCAGCATAAATTTGTTTTGGAATCTATGTGTCCATCCCATGAGTTCTGGATTCATTCTTTCAGGGGCAACAGTACATACAAGAAGGTATAACACTAACTTATAAAAGCACCAAAGTTCTGTGTCCTACCTCTGAGGCTGCATCCAGACTTTAGGGATTTTTCCACTAGCACTAAGTACCCATTAAGTACCCATTAGGGACTCATTGAGGACTCATTAGACTCAGATCTTGAATCCCCCATTTCCACTGCAGGCCTCTTTAGAGCCACATTTGTTACCACCTGTTCTAGGGAAATCTGGATTAACTGGGTCCCCCTTGAAGTGGTCTACAATCTGGTCTTCGGCCATGAAATTCAGGTTATAAAGTGTGCCTTTGCACTGTGATCAGGCAATGGGGTCTAGGGGTTGGTCTGGGGGGCGGTGCCCACGGGGGGTGCCCCCAAACCCAAAGCTTCAAATCTATTGCCTAGGGAGGGCTCGACCTGTGCTTGCTGCATGCATGTTGGTGGCCAAACAGACCAATGTGGGAAAGGCAGGTCCAGTTGTAGAAGGTACAGGGAAAGGTCTCCTTGGGTCATACAGTGGTGGCATGGTTCTTCCTGCATGGTCTTTTCTCCTTGAGACTGGTTCAGCACGTATTCTTGGAGGAGGCAGCAGCATTGTGGATGGTGCATCTCCATGACTCTTGGTTTGAGGCCAGAGTGGGTTATTGATTGTGATCAATATGGCTAAGGCTGAAGGATTGCTTCAGGGAGTCCTTGTATCTCCTCCTTGGGGCTCCTCTGTTTCAGTAGCCAGTGGTGAATTCACCATAGAGCACCATCTTCGGGAGATGATGATCCTGCAAACTAGAGACATGCCCTGCCCAGCGCAGCTGTGCCCTCAGCAGCATGGCCTTGACACTGGTGGCCTCTGCTAGTTCAAGGACAACAAGGTTTGGCACATAGTCAGACCCGTGGATGTTAGGATTGTGTGGAGGCAGTGCTGTTGGTAACGTTCAAGGAATCGCAGATGGTGACAATAAATGACCCATGATTCAGACCCATGTAAAACAGTAGACAGTACATTGGTTCTGTAGACGCTGATCTTTGGCTGCATCTACATTGACACTTGTGGCGATTCACTAGATAGCTCTGATGCTTGGTGTATCCTCTGAGCACTAATCAGTGCAAACCAGAACTTAGCAGGGGACTGGGAGGAGTTACTTGCATGGTGATTCCCCTTTGTCTCAGACTGCCTTGGGACCACCCAGCTGTCTCAGTGATGATACTTTCTACATCAGTGCACTGGTGATAGGAACAGGAGTGATGTGGGCAACAACCAGATGTCTCTTTGTATTACAGCCAAACGGCTATAATGCAGTTAGGCTAAGACAGTTTAAGACTCTTTACCCATCTGTACCTCTTTCCTACCTGCCTATGTGTGAACGGGGAAAGCATCCCAGACTGTCCTAGCCTGAAAGGCCGGACAGGGGCGGGGATGCCCCTCCCAGGCCTGCTCACCATTGGGTGAGAACACCCAGGGGCAGGCAGACCTGTTAGGGGCATTCCCTATGTTCCTGCACATTGTAGGGGACATGATAGGGTCCCCTATACGTGGCAGGAACCCCCCCATGGCACCCCCACCCCCTGGTGCCTGGGGATGAGCACATGCATGCATGCAGCAGATACCTGCTGGCTGTGCTGGGTCCCAATTATCTGGTTCAGTCAGCCCCATGGTGCAGTTGCACGTGCCACAGCCTCTGATTGGGCAGCTCGCCCTTGTGGACAGTCTGCCCGGTCAGAACTTGCACTGCATACACGTGCACCATGGGGCCAACTGAGCTGGGTCTTTGGGATCCAGCACAGCCAGCATGTAGGTGCACGCATGCACGCTAGTCCCGGGGTCCCAGGGTAGGTGGGTGGAGAAGCCAGGGAGCCTCTGTGGGGCTGAGCCACCTAAATCTAGATAGCTCAACCCTGCAGAGGCCAGTGATCTGCCCCAATGGGCTGGGGGATGTGAGGTCCATTGGTAGACCAGGACCAGCTGGTCTCCCCCAGCCCATAGACAGCTGGCAGTCCGACATCCCCTGACTTGGAAAAGGGCGATAAGGAGGCCAAACTGTCTCCTCCTCTGCTTCAGTCCCAATAGCAGCTGGGAGCAAGCTACCCTCCACCCCACGTGCATGAGCCCTTACCTTGCTGGCCCTTGGTTTGGCAGGGGCACGTGCTTCCGGTACACGGGACTCACGCGGTCAGCCCGCTACCTGCTAGGCTGATCTCGGCCCGATCATGGTGGTGGTGGGGAACGTGTCCTGCATCTGTCAGGGAGGGAGGTGTGTGTGAATGCTTCCCTCCCTGGACAGCTGGGGAAAACCAGAATGTGTTAAGATGCATGTAGAGCACTTTTTAGTGCTCTACATTTCAAATGTGTCTAGGACATACTGGCACACTTGGGGTGGTCTGGAATGGACCTGGCCTGAAAAGGCCTCAGTTGCAGAGCAGAATGAGAGGAATCCAGCCTCCTGGCTAGTCATGAGAAGGTGGATCCACTATAGAAGGCCTGAGTCACCCAACAAATAGTCACTGTTCTGGGCCCATAGTCTGGAGCTATCTTAAGGCACAGGAAGGTCAGTATGGGAGTAGATATTTCTTCACATATTTGGGGCCCAAGTTGTTTAGGGGCTTATATGTTAAATCTTCCATTGATCTTGGTAGTGAATTGGCAACCAATGCAACTCTTTTAAGACCAGCATGATGTGCTTCTGGCCAGCTGTCCCAGTCAGCGACGTAGTGGCAGCATTCTGCACTAGCTGCAGCTTCTGAACCTTCTTCAAGGACAGCCCCATGTAAAGTGCATTACAATAGTCCAATGTAGAGGCTACCAGAGCATGGAAAACAGTGGCCAAGTTACCTCTATCCCAAAAAGTTTTCAACTTTTTCTTAAACAGCAGATTGACGAAGGCAGACTTGGGAGGTTTCATACTTGCCTTCCTGTCTGCTGGAAAGGAAAGGATTGTGATTAAGCAATACATTAACTAGTGCTCACACTTGGAACTCTAGTCAACTTTAGCCAATCCCCTCTCACGATTGAATACTTACCTGATTTGATTACTGAGACCGGTCTTCTGTGTGCTGCCATTTTGGCTTTGGTGCCCTCCATGACTGTGCATGCATCAGTGCTGTCACCATGATGATGCTGAAGCTCTGCACACGTTGTCTGAGATGCCATCGTGCTTGGTCATGAGAGGTGTGAATGGTTGCTCCGCTGGACACTCCAGGTAAGCTTTTAGTTAATGTTGGTTAAGGTGTGGAATACCATTTCATGCTCCACACCTTATTAACGATTAGGGTGGTTCCACACAGGCCCTTTAACATGGATTAGTCACAGATTGAGAAACCCGCGTCCCCATACATGTCGCTGTTTAGGACACTTTCGGTGAGGCGTGTCCGCACAGCAAAACCCATTAAGCGTGCTTTCTGGAGACTGCGCCCGCATAGTCAGACCTAAGCACACTTCCGGTGAGGTATGTCTGCACCTATCTGTCCCTAAAGTGTCCTTAATGGGTGTTAGAAAGACACCACATATCATGTAGTGTTAATGGGTGTTTTGCTGTGAAAACGCACGGCGAAACTATGCCTAGCCAGGGGCCCTCCCCTGGCCAGCCATGATTGGCTCCTTGGAGCCAAACATAGCGAGCCGGGGGACCCCACTGTCGCGGCTCACCCTCGCCCCAGAAGCGGCGGATCGCTGCTTCTGGAGCCAGGGGGAGCTTCTCTGAAGCCCTCCCTAGCCCACCTGGGGGAGAACGTGCAGAACCCCCTGTCGCCCCGATTCTGGACGCGGGGACCCAGGATGTAGCGCGCCTACGTCCTACGTGCCTCCTGATCCGCCGCTTCCGGGGCAAGGGCGAGGCGCGACAGTGGGGTCCCCCGGCTCTCCAAGGAGCCATCCATGGTGGGTCAGGGGAGGGGCCCAGGAGCAATGATGTGAGGCGTGAGCAGAAGGACAGGAGTGGGTAGATCCATATCTATTAGATACGGATCTACCCCCGTAAATCCAGATCTACCCTGCATCCGGATTTAGTAAATCCGTGTCTACTGGAACTCGTATTTACTAAATCCGGATGAGGTAGATGCAAATTTATTTAGGCAAATGCGGAAGCAGCCTTGGTGAACGTTTGGGATGGCAGGAGACGCTTGGAGGCTGCAACAACTTTCTCAGAGTGTGGATGCTCTTCACCAGAAGTTCAGTAACGATGCACTACTGGCGCTAGTGCAAATAGGCCCTTGGTTTCGTGTGTCTTTCCATCACAAAATCATTGGGCATGTTCTTTGACATGGCGGCATGAATTTTACAAGTTTCTTCCCTCACAATGATCCATTACTACTTGAATTTTGGACATCACAGAAGAAGCAACAAATAATGCAGTTTCTTCACTATCGTATCACAAACAGAAATTCTACAAAGCCAGATGTCCTATCAATGGTACACACAGCTATTCGTGATCTCTCCCCCTCCCTGCTTGGACTCATCCCACATCAATCATGGTTTTTAATACATGCAAATTTCATGCAGGGTTGGTGTGTGTGTGTGTGTGTGTGGTGTGTAGAGAATGGTGTGTAACAGCCTTGAGCTTTTTCAGAAGAAATGTACAATGTTTTTTAAAATAAGCAAAAATAAAAGAATAAAAACAGGTGGGCATCTTCCTTAAAGCAATCTGTCGGTGGGAATCCGTCTGATCCAACCTTAAATGGAATAGTAATTCAATATTAAATTATCGAGATGGGACTAGAGTTGTTCATGAATATTCATAGCATTCGACATTTGTCCAAATTTATCCGAATCCAAAGATTCGAATTCAAAACAAATGTTGGTGTTTTTGCATGTCCGGTCCACAGGCTTGGCAAAGAGTGGAATCAACCAATGTTCACTAGCGTTTGCACTTGTGAACTTTAGTAAACAATAGCCTACCCTCCCTGTGATTGAATGCCTACCTACTGCTAGATCAGCGGCTGGCCTTCTTCAGGGCATCTCCTTTTGAAGATAAATGTTCAAATTTGAATTGATTGCTTTGGGACATTTATATGTACCTTCGCTACATTTGTGAACGTGGGGAGAAGGGAAACTGGTGGCCCCAGTCACATCTGCAACAGATCTAGGGCCTTTTTGCACACGCCGCCGAAAACGGATCTATAAGATCCATTTTCGGCCAAAACGTTTTCAAAGGGAAATCCTTTTCGAGCAGAAATGGTTTCTCCCAGACCCCGCGTGTACGCACAGGCGCGGGGCCACGCCGGCTAAGCCGGATTGGGAAACGGTTTGGGGTCGGTGCTGTGCGAATGCACCCACCCCAAACTGGCCCTGCCGGCGCCTGCCTAGCTGTCAGGGAAGCAGAGCGCATGCTCTGCCAGCCTGACAGGTAGGTGAGTCCGGCAGCCGGCTTCCCTGTCTTCCCTTTGCCAGAGAACCGACAATCCTCGGTTCTTTGGCAAGGGTAAGGCACCCCCACACCCACTCTCACCCCAACACCCCCAGAAAGACCCTACAGGACTTACCTGACCTGCTCCACCTCAATTATGAGCCTCGGAGTGCCAGCCATGGCCTTGCACATCCCTGCTTACCAGGGATCATGGGAAATGTAGTCCTTGCCTGCTGCAACATTCAGCGATTCGCGCCGGCGCTGCAAGGCTCAGCATTGACCTGCAGACAATCAGAGACATCAGAGGGATTCTGGGTGGGGTGGCAAGGGTAAGGCACCCACTACTTTCGCCCCTACCCCACCGAGAATCCCTCCCATGTCCCTGATGGTCTGCAGGTCAATGCTGAGACTACATTTCCCAGCATGCCTGATCGTCTGCCGGTCCCAGCTCCCCAATGCCCTGGGAGGGGGGGCGATCGTGAGGGGGGGCGATTGGGTGGGGGGGTGGCCCCTCCCCCTCCTCCTCCCCCTCCCCTCCTCCATCCCCTCCCCCTCCCTCTCCCCCTCCCCCTCCCCCTCCCGGCATCAAATCTTTTACTGCATGTTCCAACGTGGAAGCAACAGTAAAGGTTTTTGTTCTCCCTGTGAGATTGCAGGCTTGGAGGGGTGGGGTGTGCTGGCCCCCCTGCCCCAGGTGGGCACCCCCGGGGCCTCTCAGGAGCAGGTGGGAGGGAGCACCATGCCCCTCCCCCCCACGATCTGGCCGGGTAAAACTTTACTCCACTTACTGTTGCTTCCATGTTGGAACCTGCAGTAAAATTTTTGATGCCGGGAGGGGGAGGGGGAGGGGGAGGGGGGAGGGGGAGGGCCCCCCACCCAATCGCCCCCCTCACAATCACCCCCCCCTCCCCGGGCATTGGGGAGCTGGGACCGGCAGACGATCCAGCATGCTGGGAAATGTAGTCTCAGCATTGACCTGCAGACCATCAGGGACATGGGAGGGATTCTCGGTGGGGTCCGCGGCGGCTCCACTTCCTGGGCGGTGGAGCGCGTGCACACCCTGCACCCTGAGGGCATATACAATGCATTATAGCTTGTTCCACCCATCAGCAGCTTTCCACTCCTTCTATTGGTTCAAGGCACTTTTTTTTTTTATCGCTGGATGAGCGCTGCCAAAGAGTGCCACTCTGGCAAAGCTGATTGGTGGAACAAGATATGCTCCTCCTTCCTTCTCCTATTTGTGCGCACCTGGCCCTGTTGCCGCCGCCATTTCTGGAGAGGCGGGTGGACTGAAGAAGCCAAGGTAAGTTGCTCCCTCCGTTTGCCCCTAAGCTGAGCTTTTTACCTCCCCTTTTTACCTGTCCCCCTCTCCCTCCATCCTCTCTGCGTCGCATCCCTCCCTTTCTCTCCCCCCCCATTCCCTACCTAGAAGTAGGTTCTTCTTTTCCACGTGGCTACCATGTGGAGGACTGGTACTAATCTCTCTCTCTCTTTCTGCGGCAAGCAGGGCTCCATTGCTGGCAACAAGGCAGGCTGCCAAGAGAGAGAGAGAGAGAGAGAGAGAGAGGTGACATCGTCTCCCCTTCACCACCACCGCTGCCCCAACCAAGCCCATGGCGCAAAGAGGAACCAGTCGCCAGCGCCGGCCTCTCTCTCTCGGCCACCTGTCTTGTTGCCGATAAAGAAGCCCTGCTTGCCACTGTCTTCCTTCGCCTGTCTTGGGGCAAACTGGGCTCAAGAGACAGAGAGAGAGAGAGAGAGAGAGAAAGAGCCGTGCCATTTCTCTCCTTCCCGGCCGCCTGCCATGGCGAGAAACCCTTGCAGGGTCTCAGGAGAAAGGCTGCGCCATTTCTCTCCTTCCCGGCTGCCTGCCATGGCGAGAACCCCTTGTTAGGTCCTCGGGAGAAAGGCCACACCATTTCTCTCCTTCCCGGCCCCTTCCTGGCCGCCTGCCATGGTGAGAAACTCTGGCGGGGTCTCGGGAGAAAGGCTGCACCATTTCTTGCAAAAAGTTATTCGTGCTGTGAGCGAAGCCCGAGATTGCCAACGTACCTAATCCAAATGGTTAAAATAACACACAGCAGGCAGCCTCTCTGTTCAGAGCACAAACTTAGAAGAAGAGCCACCAGCTCCAGCCGAAGTGGGGCTGGAAAGGGCAGGCTCACCAGCAGAGGGTCTTTTTGTTTTTAGTTATTATTAATTTGCTCATCGGTTTCTTTTCCTCGTGTGGGAAAAGCAAAAGGTCTCTCCTGTTTGCAGGCAAGGTAATAATTTCCTGGGCACTCTGTGTGTATTTAAACTTCCCTGGGCTCTGTGCCTTATGTCTGTGCATTGTTTGTGTGAACGGGGCCAAAAACTCACGCGGCCGTGAGTTCAGTAACTGTGTTTGGACTTGGAGGGCTCAGGCTGATAATCCCCCTGCCATGGTGAGAAACTCTGCCAGGGCAGCCTTTTTCCTTTCCCTCTCCTTCCCTCCCTCCTAAGTCCGTTTCCTCCTCCCAATCTTTCCCTCTCTCTCTCTTTCTTTCCCTCAGTCCTTCCTTTCCTTTCCTTTCCTTTCCTTTCCTTTCCTTTCCTTTCCTTTCCTTTTCTTTCCTTTCCTTTCCTTTCCTTTCCTTTCCTTTCCTTCCTTCCAAGTTCATTTTCTCTCTGTCCCTCCTCCAGTCCTTCCTTCCCTCCTGGTCCCACAAGTGACTCCTCCGAGCTCTGGAGTTTTCCTTTAATATTGTCTTGCCAGATAATTAAACAACCCCCCCTCCCTCTCTCCCTCTCTGGCTTGCTTTCAAAGTTGCAGCGAGGGTTTTGCCTCCTAATGAAAACCTCTTTTGAACTGAAATGCAGTTACAAAAGCTGGGTTGCAATTGCCATTTATAAAGACTCTGTAGATCACGGATGTCAAACATACGGCCCGCGGGCCGGATGCGGCCCACAGGCTGTATGAATACGGCCCGCCGCCGCCCGCCGCCGCCCGCCGCCGCCTGCCGCCGCCGCTGTCCTCCTTGGGCCCGAAGGAGGAGCGAGGCGAGGCGAGGCGAGGCGAGGTGAGACGGGACCCTCCGCCGCGGCCGCAGCCGCGGTCCTCCTTCGGCACGAAGGAGGAGCGAGGCGAGGCGAGTGCCTGAGTGCGCGGGCACCGCCATGGACAGCCAGCCCCGGCCACGCCCCCAGCCCCTCCTCTGTGCCCCGGCCACACCCCGGCCAGGCCCCGGCCACGCCCCCAGCCCCTCCTCTGTGCCCTAGCCATGCCCCCCTGCCACGCCCCCGGCCATGCCCCCTGGCCCTCACAGTACTTTTTTTTTTTTAAATCTGGCCCTCTGCAAAATTGAGTTTGACACCTCTGCTGTAGATGGTGCTTAGCTGAGCTGCAAGGACCTGCTGTCCATCATCTCCCTTTCCGTGCTGTGCAGATAATCAGAGGGAAATCTTGAAAACCTTTGGAGTCTAAGACTGGAAATTCACCCCTCCTAAACCTTACAGACACAGGGAGAAGTTTTCATGTGAAACGCTTTGACAATTTCTTTGCTTCACAAGAACTATCACTGACCAGTGCAGAGCTGTTGTGCACTCCAGGACTTTTCCCTTCCTGTTTCTGCTTCTGCTCTCAGAAATCTTGTCTGCGAGGCCAGGGTAGGTGTTTTTCCCCATTGTTTTGCTATCTAAAAATGCAAGGGCAGGGTTTTCTTTTCTCGCCTCCTCTTATGAGCCATATATTTCACTACAAAATAATAGCATTTTTGTGGCAGAGAAATGCCATTATTTGCTGCTAATAAAGTAAGCTTTCTCTCAAATAGAACTAACAATGTTATCATGGCTACATGATGCACAGCAGTGCAATCTGAAGCGATACAAAAGGGAAAGGGCACAAGATCTTTCTGGACAATGATGGAGAGATACAACACTCCTTTTTTCACATGTGAACACCCATGGAGTGTGTATGTGTACACAGGCATGTGCACATACCAGTTTGTGCTCCCCCCGATAAATTAAAAAAGTTGCTCATTTGATAATTTATTCTGCCCTACCTATACCAACAACCCCATGAGTGAATGACAGTTTAAGAATAACACATTCAAAGTGGAGCTGATGTGTGGTCAAAGAAGGGAAGCACAGAGCTGATAGTTTGCCAGGCTGATATAGGAGCAAGAAGTTTTGCTTAGTTTTGTAAACTGCTTTGATTTTTTTCTTAAAAAACATGGAATGCATAATGGAGAATAACATGAACCAATTTAAACCTTATTTATTTGTATATGCATTCTGTCCTATGCCCTAAGCTCTCACAACTTGTTACAGCCGTTTAAATTAGAAACGAAGTAGAACAAGTTTAAAAACAGGTGGATGAAAAGCTCAAATATGAGGCCAAGAAGAAGAAGAGTTGGCTTTTCTACCCCGCTTTTCTCACCCAAAAAACCTGGTGGGGGCCTCGGGAGAAAGGCTGCACCATTTCCCCCCTTCCCGGCTGCCTGCTAGGGTGAGAAACACGGCGGGGGCCCCAGGAGAAACTTTCTTGGCCTTGAGCCTCTGCCAGGGCAGACTTTCTCCTTTCCCTTTCCTTCCCTCCCTCCTTCCTTCTAAGTCCCTTTCCTCCCCCCTAATCTTTCTCTCTCTTTCTCTCACACAGTCCTTCCTTCCTTCCTTCCTTCCTTCCTTCCTTCCTTCCTTCCTTCCTTCCTTCTAAGTTCATTTTCTCCCCACCCATCTCTCTCTCTCTTTCTTTCTCTAGGTCGCTCCCTCCTTCAGTCCTTCCTTCCTTCCATCCTGAAGTCAGCTGGGTGACCATAGGCTAGTCACAGCTTTCTTCTGAGCTATCACTGTCCCATCTACCTCCCTGTAAGCCGCTTTGAGTCCCCTTAAATGGGTCAGAAAAGCAGGATAGAAAAGCCAACTTTTCTTCTCAAGAGCACCGTAACCAAACAGCACTAGTGGATCATGTTTGTATTTATATCATATAAATTTATTTATATACACACCACAGAATTCATGAAGGGTGCATTGAGATTTTGCTATGGGGGGGGAACAAATTTATGGATGACAGATGTATCAGTGGCTACTAGAATGAATGCCTAGGTATATCTTTCAGGCTGGAGGTGAGGGCGGAAGCAAAACGCCTCTAATGCCATTTGCTGGGATTCAAGAGCAGGAGCAGGAAAAGGTTTGTCCTTGTCTCTGTTTGAGATGCCCATGAGCATTTGGCAGGCCACTGTGTGCAACAGGATGCTGGACTAGATGGGCTGTGGCCTGATCCAGCAGGGCCTCTCTCATGTTCTTATGTTCTTATTCCGGAATCTCCAAGTATAGCCTAATAACTTATGTAAGAACTTTATCTAGGTTACATCTGGATCTTGGAAAGCTGAATTTTGGTTTTCTTCCATGGCCCCGCCCCCCTGCAACCTCCATGGCTCCACCTCTGTGACTTTTGTGGCTTCTCCCACTGCCCTCCATGGCAGGATCGTCAGTTCTCTGGCAAAGGGAAGACAGGGAAGCCGGCTGCCGGACTCGCCCACCTGGGCATGCGCCGGCAATCCGGCTTTTCCCTCTCCGGTGCGGAAACGTTCTTTTCCAAACCGTTTTCAGGGGGAAAGGCGGATGTAAGACCTGATTTTTTCAGGTCTTACATCTGGGTAAGATTTCGGCGGCAGAAACGGTTTCGGAATCCAGCCTTGCGCGGCAGTGTGCGATCGCGGCAGCCTTAAATTAGGGTCCTAATTGCGTTCCGTATGCGGAGGCCAGGTCTTAATTCATTCCACGTTTGGCTCTAAATCCGTTTATAGCGCCTGTGCGAAAAGGCCCTTAGCTTCCAGTTATGGACAAAGAAGACAACACGCAAACAGTATTTTTGTGCTATTTTGATTTGTATGCAACTCATGAATATTTGTGCGTAGGATTCTAAGAGCAAAGAACAAGGCTTTGATAGGATTCCATAGGGAGAAATTTGGGAATGTCTATGAACTTAGCCTCAGCATCTCCAGAGGTGATATGCCTGTCTTAAGGCCTAGTATTAAGTCAGCTTAGTTTAAGCAGCAGCATTTTTTTTTAAAAAAATCTAATTATAAAAGGTTTTTTTGCCTTAGAATTAACTTCCGCAATTTCTCCTTGGCACTATCCCTTGCATCAGGAAACATATGTGGTTTGTGGGCAGGTGTCCAATCCTGAAAACAATTGCCCTATAAATGAAGTTTGCAAATGTAACTCGGGGTTCACTTACGCAGGGGGATACTGCCAGTGAGACTCGGTTGGTGGAGGTGAATTTGAGTTGAATCTCCAAGCCATGAAGCTCTTTGACCTTGTCTTTGCATTGCTCTGCCTGATGATGCTGGTGGTTCCAGGTAAGTCAATGTCACCCTGAAGATGGTGATGACTTATTCTATCTCCTCCTTAGCTGCAGGGTGTGGAATAATGGGAGACCTCAACTGAATGTGTTTGGATTGTGTGTGGAGTTGGATGATGGAACTTCTTTGGATTTATAATCCAGACCAGAGACGTTTTCGCACGGGGCTAAACGGAACGCGGAAAAGACAGCTGTGGACACGTCATCCGCATTGCCCGCGCGCGGCTTGCGTTCCGACGTGTCCGCAGCTGTCTTTTCCGCGTTCAAAATGTAGAGCACTTTAAACTGCTCTACACGCGTTCCAGCGCGGACGAGCCGCCCGCAGCCGTTCGGGAGGAGAAGCGTTCGCGCCTGCTTCTGCCTCCCGAACGGCTGCGGGCGCGCCTCCGACGCCGCGCGGCTTTGACAATCAGCTGTTTGTCAAACAGCTGATTGTCGATCTGCCTCCGCGGCTGTCTGCGCGCCCCTGGCCGGCGTTTGCCGGCTAAGGCAGCTTCGGGCGCTTTGAGCATTCGCACCCAGACGCTCCGGAACGCGTTTACACGCGTTCTGGCGCGTCTGTGTGTGAAAGGGGAAAGCGCCCGGAGCTGCCTTAAGCTTTCCGCCTGAACGCGTTCCATTTCGAACGCGATGCAGTGCGGAAATGCCTCAGAGGCCTTTTTTGCCTCTAGTGCATAATTAGTGCCCCTTTGGGGAAGGGCATATACACGTCAACTAGGCTGCTACAGGCTACTAATGCCTTCCCCAGAACTGCACTAATCATTGATTAGGTGTGGAGCATGGAATCATGCTCCACACCTGAACCAGCATTAGCCAATCACTTACTACAAGTGTCCAGCGGCATGGCCATTCACTCTTGCTGCTGCTCCAGGGTCATTTGAGGTCCCGCATAAGTGCACTGGGACCTCAGATGACTGTAGATGCGATTGTGCATGTAAAAAGCAACGGCATCATCAATGTAATGGCATTGATGCATGCACAGGTGCGAAGGCGTCACTTCCAAAATGGCGGTGACCAAAGGAGGACCAGGCCCCGGGATTGATTACAGTAAGTATCTGATCCTGGAGGAAGGGAGCAGATAAAGTTGACTAGCACTCAAGGGCTAGCGCTAGTCAATGTTGGGTCATCACGCTCCTTTCCTCTCCAGCGGATGGGAAGGGTAGTGCAAAAATGAGGTGGATTTGAATTACTACTGGGAATGGTGATATAGGTTCACAGGGATATAAATTCAGTCCAGTTTGCATCTCAGAGGACTGTAGAGGGCAGCCCTCCATTTTCTGGACTACTGTGACACTCTTTCTAACAAAAATGGTTCTCCTGGATGCTCCACTTCTTAGAGGGCAACTGGAGAGTAGAGGTGTGCACAAATTTTTTTTGACATCCGATTCAGAATCAATCAAGTGTTCAAAGATTCACATTCGCACAAATACCTCACATTTGAATGTGGTAAAATTCTATTCAATATGGATCTATTCGTACATATTAGTACAAACATTCAATACATATCTGATACGAACAAATACATATCCCATATCCGTAACTTACCCATGCTCTGGAAACATCAAATCCGGCCTGGATTCACTTTTAATATGCTGTCAATCCATGTCGAATGCAACTGGAAACATTCATATTTGTTTGAATGTTGTCATTCGAATATTGTAACATTCAATTTGAGCTCGAATGTGCCAATTTGGCCGAATTTGATTGAATTTTGAATGTTGCGAATATTTGTTCATATCCATACTACAGAGCTCATTCAAGGTTTCAGGCTGATGTGAAGCCTTGGTAGTCCAGCCTTTGCGTTCTCAATCTGGACCAGAGGGACTTGCATACTTCAGACCCGTTGGTCCAGATCAGGGAAAGATAAATGCAGAAAACGCTCAGCCTGTATGATGGGGGATTTCAGGTGAGAAAGAGGAATTCCGAGGTCAGAGGGTTTGGCACACGGTGAGGCTCTAATTGGTCCAATACTCCCATATAGGGCTGTGCAAAAATATTCATAACACTTGAAATTTGGCTGAATTTGACCAAATTTGGACATTCAAACTCAAATTCAATTCACCTCAGATATGTATCTGTTCATAATGCTGATGTGTATCTGTTCCTATCGGATACATATCTTTTCATATCAGATATGTATCTGTTCATATCAGATACGTATGTTCATATGCAGATTTGTATTTGTTCTTATACCTTTCCTTGGCAAGGTTATGGAGAGGGCTGTCGCTGCTCAACTACAGGTATGTTTGGATGAAGCTGATTATCTAGACCCATTTCAATCTGGCTTCAGACCTGGGGCCTATTTGCACTTGGCTTTATTCTCGAATATATCCTGGAACAGGAACTTGCTGTCCATATGCTAGTGCAGGCTTCAGCAGGCCCAAAGTGAGGTCTGCCAGAGCCTGCATTAGCATGTGGACCACAGACCTCTGTCCTGAGATATACTCCAGAAAAAGGCCAAGTGCGAATAGGCCCCCGGTCGTGGCACAGAAACCATCTTGGTCGCCCTGGTTGATGACCTCCTCCGGAAGAGAGACAAAGGAAATGCAACTATGTTGGTTCTTCCGGTCCTAGGACGGCTTCTGATACCATTGACCACGGTATCCTTCTGGAAAGGCTGCGGAGCTTAGGAGTTGGAGGCAATGCTTGGCATTGGTTCTGCTCTTATCTCCAAAGCGGATCCCAGATAGTGGCTGCGGGAGATACGGTTTCGACACCCTGGGAACTCACTTGTGGGCTTCCTCAGGGGTCGATCCTATCCCCCATGCTCTTTAACATCCATATGAAGCTGCTGGGAGAGGTCATCAGGAGTTTAGGAGTGAGGTACCAGAGACCTTCGGGTATGGGCGGGACAGAAATGTAAATAAATAATTAAATAATTAAATAATTAAATAATTAAATAATTAAATAATTAAATAATAAATAAATAAATAAATAAATATCCAGATGATTCTCAACTCTATCTCTCTGTTCGATCTGAATCAGGAGAGGCGGTAGAAGTGCTTGACAGGTGTCTGGAGGCAATAATGGGCTGGGTGGGAGCCAATAAATTGAAGCTGAATCCAGACAAGACAGAGTTGGATCCAAGTCGTTGGGAGATACCCTCTCCTCGATGGGGTGGCTATGCCCTGGAAGGGACAGGTGCATCATTTGGGGGTACTCCTGGACTTTGCGCTAACACTTGAAGCTCAGGTGGAGGCCGTGGCCAGGAGCGCCTCCTCCCATCTACGACTGGTATGTCAGATTAAGCCTTTCCTGGATAGAGACGACCTGGCCGCAGTGGTCCATGCTCTGGTAACCTCTAGATTGGACTAGTGCAATGCACTCTACATGGGGCTGCCCTTCAAGATGGTCCAGAAGTTGCAGTTAGTGCAAAATGCAGCGGCCAGAGTCCTGACTGGAACAGGTAGCTGGTCACTTCTTATGCCACTTTTAATAGAATTGCACTGGCAGCCAATTCGCTACCACACCCAGTTCAAGGTGTTAATTCTGACCTCTAAAGCCCTAAATGACTTGGACCTCAAATATCTAAAGGAACGCCTTCTCCCATACCGTCCTGTCCATGCCTTAAGATCCGAAGAAGACGCCCTCCTGGTTTTTCCACCACCTTTGATAGTGAGGTTGGTGAGCACCCGGGAGAGAGCATTTTCAGGGGGGGCCCTAGATTGTGGAATGGTCTCCCCTCCAGGGTGCGCCATGCTCCTTTCCTGTTGTCATTTAGGGGGGCTGTAAAGGCATATCTTTTTGCCTTAGCCTTTGGCCAAGGTTGACTCATTCCCCCCTTGGTCACAGTTTTATTAACAGACCACTAGATGTGGGGCTTAAATCAGAGCTTTTAATTATGTACCTTAGTTTAATTTGTGCCTTGTTTTTAAGACCTTGTTTTTAATACCTGGTTTTAATGTGTTTTTTACCTCTGCCTTGCTTTTAATATGTTTTTTAAATGCTGTTTGATCTGTTGTTACCCGCCCAGAACCCTTCGGGTATGGGCAGGGATAGAAATGGAAATAAATAAATAAATAAATAAATAACTATCAGATACATATCTGGTCAGATCAGATACATATGTTCATATCAGATACGTATCTGTTCATAGCAGATACATATCTATTTGTATCAGATACATATCTGTTCATAGCAGATACGTATCAAATATTTGTATAAATACATATGAATAGATTCGTATTGAATAGAATTTTAACTCATTAGAATGACTTCTATTCATACAAAGTGTTCCTAGCCTGATTTCAAGGTGCATTTCCAGTCTGTGGCAGAAGATCCTGCCCGGGGATTGATGCCAGAGAACCTTTGGGTCGTGTGTGGGATCGGCCCTCTCAGTTTGGTACATCCCCTCGTGGCCCAGTGTTAGCTGCTGACTCCATCCAGCCCTGACTGCAGCTTTGTATGGACTGCCCTCCTGCTGCCTCTTTAATCTTATTTTATATTCATGTAGGTTTTTCTCAAATCAACGACCGTATTCGATGCTTCTATGCCTTCGGGTTTTGTGTGAACAGAAGTGAATGTCTCCCTAGGACTAAGGAGATTGGAAGATGTGGCCCCCGTGTGTTTTGTTGCCGCGAAGAAGGAATCTTCAGGAAGAGCAAAATGTAATGTACATTTGACAATGAAAAACAGAATGATAAAAACAGGGAGACCCAAACGGCATAATTTGCATGAGTGTTCTCAGCCCCCTCTGCCTTGTGCCTTATTGTTGATTTTATCCTAATTAATGTGACTTGCCAACTACATGCCGGTACAGACTTGAGACTTTCCTGCACCTCCCATCCTGTGTGGGGGGTGGGAATAGTGCACTCCCACTAGCAGGCACAAGCATTCAGATTTGTGGATTCTAGTGCATTCCAAACCAACCCACCATGCACCTGGGTTTGAACACATGTCCGTGTGCCATCATTGTGGGTCCAGATTCCAGCATCTTGGGGTCAGGCACTGGTGCAACTGCATGTCCGGTGGGGCCATCACCAGGATTATGGTGATATCCCAGTTGCCTGACATGTGAATCCACTTGTGCTCTCTCCAGTGGCCGGGGCAGGTAAACTTGTGGATGTGTGTGATGTACACTTTCATCCACCAGTGCTAGTGGATACTGGAGGTAGCTCCTTGAATGGCGGGAGACACTTCTGTTGTGGAAACACCTCCTGCAAGTGCAGATGGTGTTTCCCAGGAGCTACCCCAACAAGTGCTGGTTGCCCAATTGGCCTTTGTAGAAAACCCACCAATGGCTGGCTGTAAGCTGCACTAGTAAGCTCCACACAATCAGTCATTCACCTCTGTCTGATCCGGGGGTAGGTCCTCCTGGGTGCCACCACTTTGGCTGCGGTGACCTTCGCGACAGAGTGTGTGTCAGCGTTGTCACTATGATGACGCTGATGCTCTGTGCACATGTAGTTGTGTCTATGTTTGTCTGCATGCGTGGCACCTCAGACCACACTGAAGCACCAGAAAAATTGTGAATGGCCACTGCAGAGATGCTCCACGTAAGCGTTTGCTCAAAGGTGGTAATGTTGTGGAGCATGATTTTGTGATCAACCCCTAATCAACGATTACTAAACTACTGGGAAGTCAGGAGATGCTTGGAGGCTATAGCAGCCTCCCCCAAGTGCAGATGTCCTTCCCCAGAATTCATTCATTCATTCATTCATTCATATTTCTATCCCACCCTATACCCGAACGTCTCAGGGGGGATAACAACCTTCAAAACCAACAGACTGCAAAAACAATATCTCCTAAAAACCATAAAGACCATAAAAACATTTAAAACAACACTAATTTTGCCCTACTGGCTGTAGTGCAAATAGGCCCTTGGATAAGGCCCGGTGGAAAAAGGTCCTTTATGTTGCCTAAGGGCCTTTCCGCACAGGTTCTAACAACGGATTTAGAGCCAGATGCGGGAAGGATCAGGCCGTGGCTTCCGCATAGGGAACCCAATTAGGTTAGGCTTTGGCTTCCCCTGGCAAGGGAAGGGGTCATGGTCCCTTCTCTTGCGAGGGGAAGGCCAGGCAAGGTGGCAGCTGACCATGCCATGGGAGCTCCTGTAGGAGCCAATGGCACAGGCCGGTGGGCGGCCCAGCTGTCAAATGGAGAGCATGTGCTCTCCGTCTTTGACAGCTGGGCATGCACCGGCAGGGCCGGTTTGGGACGGGTGCTATTGCCTCTGCAGAGGACCCACCCCAATCCCTTTCCCCATCCGGCCCTGCCGCCGCCCCGCATGTGTGCGTACACGTGGGGCCTCAGAGAATCTGACCCTATCTGGGTCAGATTCTTCTTTAAAACTGTTCTGCTGGAAAATAGATCATTTAGATCTGTTTTTGCTGGCACGTACGGAAAGGCTCTAAGATAATTAAACTTGCAGAACTGCTATCATTTGTAATGGCTTCAACGGGCTTCTCAAATAGTAGAATCCATTAGGAATGATGCCATGGAAGGAAATTTATCTTGTTGCTATAAACATCTGATGTCCCACTAATTTGACTATGGATAGTATAGCAGAACCTAAATATGAAACCTAAACATACATAGTACTCTGTAGAATTTTCAAGGATTCTGGCCTACCATTGCCTTCTCAGTGATGGACCCTAGGCTATGGAGTAGTTTCCGCTTTGAGGTGTGTCGAGCACCTTCATTGTATACATTTTGGAAGGCAGTGATGGTGCACCTCTTTGCCCTGGCCTTTCGTTAAATAGGAATATGTGATCTCTTCACACTTTTCAGACACTGATTTTTATTAATATATACAGTTATTTTTAAAGTATATGTATCATTTTTTAAAACACTGTTATCCACCCTGAGACCTTCAGGTATAGGGCAGGATAAAAATGCAAATACATACATAAGTACATGAGTCCATCCATCCATCCATCCATCCATCCATCCATCCATCCATCCATCCATCCATCCATCCATCCATCCATCCATCCATCCATCCATCCATCCATCCATCCATCCATCCATCCATCCATCCATCCATCCATCCATCCATGAAGGTGATGATGTGACCAGTGGTAAGGGGTGTGTGGAAGACGGGGGGGGGGGGAGAAGCCCAGGGGTGGGGGGGATGGGAAGCCATGGTAGTGGTGGATTCAGTGTTGGGTGAAGCTTTGAATGAAGCTTCTATGAACACTGGATGAATCCAATTAACTGACAAATAGGGCCAATGAGTGTAGGCCCTATTCGATTCCTCCACTAATGTCGTTATTCATATGAATTTATATGAGTAATGACGAGCACCAATGTCTGTGCAAAGCCTTAAAATGGACAACAGATCCCTATTCTGAGATATATTCCAGACCAAGTACAGACAGGGCCTTGGTATAGTTCTACCATGAAAGGTCGGAAGGGCGAATAGGCCCCAAATATGCAGTGAATTATTGGTTTGGAGAGCTTTTTTGTGGATTGCTGCTGTTTGTTATTCGTATAATAAATAATGATATATCTGCAGCTTCTCATTTCAAGTCTTGCATAGAAAAGACACCCACTGCTTATCACCTGTTCATGCTGACGTCCTCTTAATGTATCTGGGATGATTTTCTGCCCTAGTTGAATGTTCTGATAGAGCACATAATGGAAAAATGGTTTGATCTTTTAAACAAAATACGTTTCTTTTCATTCTCATTTTTTTTCTACGCAGGCAATCCAGTGACCTCCTCAGCCGTGAAATTCAGAATGATTATGAATTTGGAAATCCTACTGAGGAGAGGATTTGAATAATCAGTAGATTAAATAAATAGAAGTTTCAGCATAAATTTGTTTTGGAATCTATGTGTCCATCTCATGAGTTCTGGATTTATTCTTTCAGGGATTGAAAGCAGGTTTTCAAGGCCAACAGTACATGCAATAAGGTATCAGACTAACTTATAAACCACCGAAGTTGTGTGTCCTACCTCTGAGGCTGCATCCAGACTTTAGGGATTTTTCCACTAGCACTAAGTACCCATTAAGGACCCATTAGTTACCCATTAAGGACTAATTAGGCTCAAAGCTGGGGGACCCCATTTCCACTGCAGACCCCATAAGAGCCACATTTGTTTCCACCAGGACTAGGGAAATCCAGATTTAATGGGTCCTTCAGGACCTATAATCTGGATTTCCTGTAGTCCCCATTAAAAGGGTCTACAATCTGGTCTTCAGCCATGAAATCCAGCTTCTACTGTGCGTGTTAGCACCACAATTGTGCAATGGGGTCTATGGGTGGCTTCGGGGGGGGGTGCCCATGAGGGGCACCTCAAAAACGAAAGCTTTGAAGCTGCCGACTAATCTCTGAACACGGCTCGGAAGAAAACTCTGGAGACTGGCATAAACTTCAGATCTTAGGCTATTTCTATGAGGCCTTTCTATGGAGCTGGAGTGATTTGCTGCAATCTTTGAAGATTCTCCAGATCGGCTCTGGAGTTTGCCCACGTGCGTGTCACCCCCCCCCCCAAAATGGGGTGTCCGATGGGCCCAAGGTGGGTGTAATCGGAATCACCACATGGGTGCTCTGATATTTCCACTGCCTGCGTGCCTAGCACCCATTGCTATTGGGTACCTCCTTAGATCCGGATTCAATAAATCGGGATTAGTTGAAGGACCCATTTCTTATATCTGGATCATCTCAGCTCCGGATTAAGTGAGGTAAGTTTGTTTGGATATTCCAGAATAAATCAACAATATTCCAAAATACTCATGCTTTAGTCTGGGGTATCCCAATATAAGAAAGGAAGCAAGTGATATCTTGATGTAGTCTGAATCTTGCACATGCTCTTAAATCTGCAGAAGAAGCTCTCTTGATAGAACTACTGAGGCCAAGAACTAAGGGCCTTCTTTGTGCTGGATCCCAAGAATTAGAATGAAGTCCACTCTGAGGTGCAGCTGGCCCTATTATTGTATGCATTTCATAGTGTATGATAAAGACATAGCACGTTACCCCAGTGTTTGGTTAAAGATGTGGCTCACTCTCCCTTTTAGGTTCTGTCACTTTAATGAGTCCATATAATAGGCATGATTGATACTTCCTTAAGATCATGTTCTATGGATGGACAATGAGAAAACCTGCAGTTTGGTCTAGTGGTGAGGGAGCTGGGATCCACCATGAAGCCAGCTGGGAGTCCTTGGGCTAGTCACAGCTCTTTTCTGGACTCTCATAGCCCAACCTGCCTTTCAGTGTTTTCTGTTGTAGAGAGAAGAATAGAAAGCTTTGTGAGCTGCTTTGAGTCCCCTTAATTGGAGTTATGGAGGCATGCCATCCACGTACGTCTATGGTCAATGGTGCTACCCTTAGTCCAGGTGAAGGCCACTAGCCCAGGCCAGGCTTTGTCCAATGCAGAAGCAGCATGACGACATTGGCAGTGCTCGGTCTAGTCCACACTAAGAAGAAAACTGTACACAAGGTACACATGAAGAATCCTCCCCCTACCCAATTCAGGCTATATTCATCTCATCATCATGGCTTGGCTTCATGAACGAAGATTAGGGGGGGCTTGACCCGTGCTTGCTGCGTGCATGTTGGTGGGTAAAGAGACCAATGAGGGAAAGGCAGGTCCAGTTGTAGAAGGTACAGGGAAAGGTCTCCTTGGGTGATACTGTAATGGCACAGTTCTTCCTACATGGTCTTCTCTCCTTGGACTGGTTCTGCAAGCCTTCTCAAAGGAGGCAGCAGCGTTGTGGATGGTGCATCTCCATGCCTCTCGGTTTGAGGTCAGAGTGGGCCATTAATTGTGCTCAATATGGCTAAGGCTGAACAATATTTGTCACATAGTCAGACCAGTGGATGTTTAGGATTGTGTGGAGGCAGCGCTGATGGAAATGTTCAAGGAGTCACAGATAGTGAAAATAGGTGACCCATGATTCAGACAAGTGTAAGAGGAGACAGTACAATGGCTCTGTAGACATTGATCTTTGTGCCTTTCTATATTTATCTACCTGATTGTGAAACACAGTTTTGGGCTGCATCTACATTGACACTTGAGGTGTTTCACGAGATAGCCCTGATGCTTGGTGTATCCTCATCTAGGCACTAATCAGTGCAAACCACGACTTAGCAGGGAATCGGGAAGAGTTACTTGCATGGTGATTCCCCCTTTTCCCAGACTGCCTTGGGATCCCCCAGCTGTCTCCATTATGATACTTTTTACATCAGTGCAATGGTGATTGGAACAAGAGTGACATGGTCAACAACTAGCTGGGGAGGAGAATGAGACGAATCCAGCCTCCTGACTAGTCCTGAGAAAGTAGATCCACTATAGAAGGTGTGAGTCACCCAACAAATACTCACTGTTCTGGGTGTATAGTATGAAGCTATCTTAAGGCACAGGAAGGTCGATATGGGAGTAGACATTCCTTCACATATTTTGGGCCCAAGTCATTTAGGGGCTTATATGTTAATTCTTGATTTGGTCTCGATATCTATTGGCAACCAGTGCAACTCTTTTAAGACCAGCATGATGTGCTTCTGGCCAGCTGTCCCGGTCAGCAATGTAGTGGCAGCATTCTGCACTAGTTGCAGCTTCTGAACCTTCTTCAAAGGCAGCCCCATGTAAAGCGCATAACAATAGTCCAATCTAGAGGTTACCAGAGCATGGAAAAGGGTGGCCAAGTCATCTCTATCCCAAAAAGGTTTGAACTATGTCTTAAACATCTGGAGAACAGCAGATAGACGAAGGCGGACTTGAGAGTTTTCATACTTCCCTTCCTGTCTGCTGGATGGGAAAGGAGTATGATTAAACAAGACTGACTAGCACTTGTAAGTGGAGCGCTAGTCAACTTTAGCTACCCCCCCCCCACCACGATTGAATACTTACCTGATTTGATTGTGGTACTGGTCCTCTTCTGGGTGCCGCCATTTTAGCTGTGATGCCCTCCGTGACTGTGCATGCATCAGTGCCGTCGCCATGACGATGCTGAAGCTCTGCACACATCTCAGATGCCAGTGTGCTTGGTCATGAGAGGTGTGAATGGTTGCACCGCTGGACACTCCAGGTAAGCTTTTAGTTAATGTTGGTTAAGGTGTGGAATGCAATTTCATGCTCCACACCTAATTAACAATTAGTGAACTTCTGGGAAGGCAGGAGGCGCTTGGAGGCTGTAACAGCTTTCTCAGAGTGTGGATGCTCTTCACCAGAAGTTCAGTAACCATGCACCAATGGTGCTAGTGCAAATAGGCCCTTAGTTTCATGTGTCTTTCCTTCACAAAATCATGAATTTTACAAGTTTCTTCCCTCCCATTACTACTTGAGTTCTGGGCATCACAGAAGAAAGATTTTGAGGAGCACATTGCTAAAAACATCAAAAGAAATAACAAGAACTTCTATATCAGAAGTAGGAATCCAACCAGGAAAGCAGTTGGACCACTAGATGGTAAAGGACAGAAAGGGGTAATTAAAGAAGACACAGAGATTGCAGAGAGACTAAATGAATTTTTTGCTTCCGTATTCACGGAGGAAGACAGAAGACACATGCCAGTAGCTGAGCCTGTATTTTCTGAAGAGTTAAACTGTACGGAAATAACCAAGGAAGAGGTCCTTGCATGTCTTAATAAACAAAATGTGAACAAGTCACCGGGACCAGATGGTATTCATCCAAGAGTCCTTAAGGAACTCAAATGCGAAATTGCCGACCTTCTAGCAAAAATATATAATCTTTCCCTAACATCAGGCTCCGTACCTGAGGACTGGAGGGTAGGAGGGTAGCAAATGTAACACCAATCTTCAAAAAAGGATCCAGGGGTGATCCAGGCAATTACAGACCAGTTAGCTTAACGTCAGTTCCATGTAAGGTGATGGAAACCATTATTAAAGGCAAAATTAGTGTGCATATGGAGAAGCAAGCCTTGCTGAAAAAAAGCCAGCATGGCTTCTGCAAAGGTAAATCATGCCTCACAAATTTATTGGAATTTATGGATGACAGATGTATCAATGGCTACTAGAATGAATGCCTAGGTGCATCCTTCAGGCTGAGGGGGGGGCGGAGGAACTGGGACTCGAGAGCAGGAGAAGGTTTGTCCTTGTCTCTGCTTGAGATGCCCATGAGCATTTGGTGGGCCACTGTGTGCGACAGGATGCTGGACTAGATGGGCTGTGGCCTGATCCAGCAAGGCTTCTCTTATGTTCTTATGTTCTAAGCAACAAATAATGCCGTTTCTTCACTATCGTATCACAAACAGTAATTCTACAAGTCCAGATGTCCTAACAATGGTAGGCTTTGCTATTCGTGATCTCTCCTCCTCCCTCCATGGAATCATCCCTCATCAATCATGGTTTTTAATACATGCAAATTTCATGCAGGTTGTTGTGAAGATAACACTTGTGTGTGTGTGTGTGTGTGTGGTGTATTACCTTGTGCAAAAACAAAAGAATAAAAACAGGTGGGCATCCTCCTTAAAGCAATCTCTCAGTGGGAATCTGTCTGATCCAATCTTAAATGGAATAGTAATTCAAAATTAAATTTTCAAGATGGGACTAGTGATATGCATGAATATTTGTAACATTCGACATTTGTCCAAATTCATCCAAATCCAAAGATTTGAATTCAATTCAAATGTTGGTAATTTTGGATGGGAAAAGAGTGAATTCAACCAATGTTTGCTAGCATTTGCACTTGCGAACGTTAATAAACATTAGCCTACCTTCCCTGCGATCAAATGCTTACCTACTGCTCCATCACTGGCTGGTCCTCTTCAGGGCATCTCCTTTTGAAGATGGACGTTCAAATTTGAATTGATTGCCTTGGGACATTTATATGTACTTTTGCTACATTTGTGAACCTGAGGAGATGGGAAAGTGGTGGCCCCAGTTACATCTAGAGTGGATTTGAAGTGGATTGAGAGCAGATTCAAAGTGGATTCAGGTCAGATTTGGCAGATTCAGAGTGGATATGTTTGGGATACGTAGTGGATTTGTAGGGGACATGTAGGGGATTCATATGCCATTTGCATAGAATTTGAATTCTACCACATTAGAAGGCAATCTACTCAAATGAATACAAATTTTCTTGCATTTGATTCCATTTTTATTGCATTCGTCAGGAAACAGCATTCCTACATATCCACCTTGGGCCTTTGTACTTGGCCTTATTCTGGAATATATCCCAGAATAGGGACCTGTTATCTTCATGCTAGTGCAGACTATGGAAGTCCCCAAGCATGGCCTGACATGGTCTGCAGACCGTGGTGGTCCGGAATAAGGCCAAGTGCAGAAAGGAGCCCCAAAGAATTATTGGAATTCTTTGAGAGTGTCAATAAACACGTGGATAAAGGTGAACCAGTAGACATTGTCTATCTGGACTTTCAGAAGGCTTTTGACAAAGTCCCACATCAAAGGCTACTGAGTAAACTCATCAGCCATGGAATAAAAGGACAAGTTCTGTCCTGGATTTGTGACTGGCTTAAGGGCAGAAAGCAGAGAGTAATAATAAACAGCAAATTCTCAGGGTGGAAAGAAGTAAAAAGTGGGGTCCCTCAAGGCTCAGTACTGGGACCAATGCTTTTTAATTTATTCATCAATGATCTAGAAGAAGGGGTACATAGTAAAATAGCAAAGTTTGCTGATGATACTAAATTATTTAGGGTAGTAAAATCTGAAAGAGATTGCCAAGAGCTCCAGAGGGATCTCTTAGCATTGGTTGAGTGGGCAACCAAGTGGCAAATGTGCTTTAATCTTAACAAGTGCAAAGTAATGCACATTGGGGCCAAGAATCCAAATTACGTCTATAAACTGATGGGGTCCGAGCTTTCTGCAACACACCAGGAAAGGGATCTCAGGGTTTTGGTGGACAGTTCAATGAAGGTGTCGACCCAGTGCGCGGCAGCAGCAAAAAAAGCAAATTCAATCCTGGGAATAATTAGGAAACGAATACAAAACAAGTCAGCAAGTGTCAGTTTGCCTCTTTATAAATCTATAGTGAGGCCACATTTGGAATATTGTGTACAATTCTGGTCACCACACCTCAAAAAGGATATTGTGGAACTAGAGAAGGTGCAGAAGGGCAACCAAAAGATTAAGGGTCTGTAACACCTCCCTTATGAAACCAGACTGCAACGTCTAGGCCTCTTCCGTCTGGAGAGACGGCGTTTAAGAGGGGACCTGATTGAAGTATATAAAATTATGCACAGTATAGAAAGGGTGGATAGAGAAAATTTCTTTTCTCTATCACACAACAATAGAACCAGGGGGCACTCTATGAAGCTGATGGGTAGGAGAATAAGGTCTGACAGGGGGAAGTATTTCTTCACCCAGAGGGTCATTGGCTTATGGAATGTGCTGCCGGAAGAGGTGGTGAGAGCTACCAGTCTGGATGGCTTTAAGGTAGGGTTAGACAAATTTATGGATGACAGATGTATCAATGGCTACTAGAACAAATGCCTAGATGCATCTTTCAGGCTGAGGAGGGGAGGAACTGGGGCGCTTCAAAGGCCATCTGCTGGGACTCGAGAGCAGGAGAAGGTTTGTCCTTGTCTCTACTTGAGATGCCCATGAGCATTTGGTGGGCTGCTGTGTGCGACGGGATGCTGGACTGGATGGGCTGTGGCCTGATCCAGCAAGGCTTCTCTTATGTTCTTATGTTCTTATGTAGATACAAGGACTCCCTGAAGCAATCCTTCAGCCTTAGCCATATTGATCACAATCAGTGGCCCACTCTGGTCTCAAACCAAGAGTCATGGAGATGCACCATCCACAATGCTGCTGCCTCCTCCAAGAATACGTGCTGAACCAGTCACAAGGAGAAAAGACCATGCAGGAAGAACCATGCCATCACAGTATCACCCAAGGAGACCTTTCCCTATACCTTCTGCAACTAGACCTGCCTTTCCCACATTGGTCTGTTTAGCCACCAACATGCATGCAGCAAGCACAGGTCGAGCCCTCCTTAGGCACTACTACACCCCATGGGTGCCCCCCCCGAGCCAACCCTAGACCCCATTGCCTGATTGTGGTGCAAACCCACATTGTATGACCTGGATTTCATGGCCGAAGACCAGATTGTAGACAACTTTAATGGGGTCTACAGGAAATCTAGATTATAGGTCCTGAAGGACCCATTTAATCTGGATTTCCTTAGTACAGGTGGAAACAAATATGGCTCTAATGAGGTCTGCAAGGGAAACAGGGTCTTCCAGTTTTGAGCCTAATGAGTCCTTAATGGGTACTTAGTGCTAGTGGAAAAATCCCTAAAGTCTGGATGCAGCTTCAGAGGTAGAACACAGAACTTTGGTGCTTTTATAAGTTAGTATGTATGTACTGTTGGCCTTGAAAACCTGCTTTCAAGCCCTGAAAGAATAAATTGAGAACTCATGAGATGGACATATAGATTCCAAAACAAATTTATGCTGAAGCTTCTATTTATTTATTCTACTGATCAATCACATCTCTCTCCTCAGTAGGATTTCCAAATTCATAATCGGTCTGAATTTCGCGGCTGAGGAGGTCACTGGATTTCAAAAAGTACAACGATTGCCTGCATAGAAAAAAAATGAGAATAAAAAGAAACTTATATTGTTTAAAAGATCAAATCATTTCCCATTTCGTGCTCTATCAGAACATTCAACTAGGGCAGAAAATCGTCCCAAATACATTAAGAGGACTTCATCAATAGGTGATAAGCAGTGGGTGTCTTTACTATGTAAAACTTGAAATGAGAAGCTGCAGATATATCATTATTTATGAATATGAATAACAAACAGCAGCAATCCACAAGAAAGTTCTCCTAACCAACAATTCCCTGGATATTTGGGGCCTATTAACTCTTAACGACCTTGCATGGTACAACTATACTAAGGCCCTGTCTGTATTTGGTCTGGATATATATCTCAGGATAGGGATCTGTAGTCCATTTTAGGGTTTCCATGAATATTGGTGCTAGTCATTATTCATACAAATTCATATGAATAACGACATTAGTGGAGGAATCAAATAGGGCCTACACACATTGGCCCTATTTGTCAGTTAATTGGATTCATCCAGCATTCATGGAAGCTTCATTCAAAGCTTCAGCCAAGGCTGAATCCATCACCAGCATGGCCTCCCGTCACAAACACCACTGGGCTGCTATCCCTCCCCCACATAACCCTTACCATTGGTCACCTCACCATCTTCATAGGTGCAAAGAGGTGCACCATCACTGCCTTCCTCAATGTGTACAATGAATGTGCTTGACACACCTCAAAGGGGAAACTATTCCATAGCCTAGGGGCCATCACTGAGAAGGCAACGGTAGGCCAGAGCCCTTGATAATACTACAGAATACTATGTATTTTTAGGTTACCTATTTAGGTTCTGTTATACAATCCATAGTCAGAATAGTGGGACCACAGATGTTTACAGCAACAAGATAAATTTCCTTCCATGGCATCTTTGCTAATGATTTCTACTAACTGAGAATCCCATTGAAGCCATTAAAAATTATTACAGTTTTGCAAGTTTAATTATCTTAGGCAACATCAAGGTCCTTTCTCCCCTGGGCCTTATCCAGGGGCCTATTTGCACTACAGCCAGTAGTGCAAGATTAGTGTTGTTTTAAATGTTTTTATGGACATTACAGTTTTTAGGAGATACTGTTTTTGGAGTCTGTTGGTTTTGGAGGTTGTTATCCCCCCTGAGACCTTCGGGTATAGGGCAGGATATAAATATATATAAATAAATAAATAAATAAATAAATAAATAAATAAATAAATAAATAAATAAATAAATAAATAAATAAATAAATAAATAAATAAATAAATAAATAAATAAATAAATAAATAAATAAGGATGGAAGGTGGGCGGGTGGGCAGGCGGGCGGGTGGGTGGGTGGGTGAATGGATAATTTCTGGGGCAGGGTATCTGCACGTGGAGGAGACTGCTATAGCCTCCAAGCACCTCCTGCCTTCCCAGAAGTTTAGTAATTGTTGATTAGGTGTGGAACACAAAATCATGCACCACAACTTTACCATCATTGAGCAAACACTTACGTGGAGCATCTGGGCAGTGGCCATTCACACTCCTTCTGGTGCTTCAGGGTTCTCTGTGGTGCCATGCATGCACGTTGGTACCTCAGACCACCATAGATACAACTACATGTGCGCAGAGCATCAGCATCGTCATAGTGACAGCACTAACACACTCAGTTGCAGAGGTCACCACAACCAAAATGGTGGCACCCAGAAGAGGGACCTGCCCCCGGATCAGACACAGGTGAATGACTGATTGTGTGGGGCTTACTAGGGCAGCTTATTGCCAGCCACTGGTGGGTTTTGTACAAAGGCCATTTGGCCTACCTGCACATATTGGTGTAGCTTCTGGGAAACACCATCTGCCCTTGCAGGAGGCATTTCCACACCAGAAATGTCTTCTGCCATCCCAGGAGCTACCCCAGCATCCACTAGCACTGGTGCATGAAAATGTACACCACACACATCCACAAGCTTGCCTGTTCCAGCCTCTGGAGAGAGCACAAGTGGACTCACATGTCAGACAACTGGGAACATGAGTGTGTGTGTGTGTGCACTGGATATAATCCTGGTGATAGCACCGGTGGACATGCAGTTGTACCGGTGCCTGACCCCAAGATGGTGGCATCTGGACCCACAATGATGGCGCACGGACATGTGTTCAGACCCAGGTGAGTTGTCCAGGTGCATGGGGGGTTGGTTTGGCATGCACTAGAATCCACAAATGTGAATGCTTGTGCGTCCTAGTGGGAGTGCACTATTCCTACCCCCAACAGGATGGGAAGTGCAGGAAAGTCTCAGGTCTGTACCGGCATGTAGATGGCAAGTCACATTTTTAGTATAAAATCAAGAATAAGGCACAGGGCAGAGAGGCCTGAGAACACTGGTGCAAATTATGCAGTTTGGGTCTCCCCCTTTATATGAGTCTGTTTTTCATTGTCAAATGTACATTACATTTTGCTCTTCCTGAAGATTCCTTCTCAGCGGCAGCAAACCACAGCGTGGGTACATGTTCCAATCCGCCTAGTCCTTGGGGGACAATTTCTTCCGTTGACACAAAACCCCCTGGCATTGAAGCATTGCTTATAGGTGGTGATTGCAGAAAAACCTACATGAATATAAAATAAGATTAAAGAGGCAGCAGGTAGGCAGTCCATACAAAGTTGCAGTCAGGGCTGGATGGAGTCAGCAGCTAACGCTGGACTGGGAGGGGATCTACCAAACTGAGAGGGCTCATCCAACACACCACCCAAATGCTCTCTGGCATGAATCCCCAGGCAGGATCCTCTGCCACAGAGTGGAAATGCACCTGGAAATCCGGCTAGGAACACTTCGTATGAATGGAAGGCATTCTAATGAGTTAAAATTCTATTCATTATGAATGTATTCATATGTATTCGTACAAACATTTTATATGTATCTGCTATGAACAGATATGTATCTGAAACAAATAGATATGTATCTGATATGAACAGATACGTATTTGATATGAAGATATGTATCTGATATGAACAGATATGTATCTGTTTTATTTATTTATTTATTTATTTATTTATTTATTTATTTATTTATTTATTTATTTATTTATTTATTTATTTATTTATTTCCATTTCTATCCCTGCCCATACCCGAAGGTCTCTGGGCGGGTAACAACAGATCAAACAGCTTTTAAAAAACATATTAAAAACGAGACACAGGTAAAAAACATATTAAAACTGGATGATTAAAACAAAACAAGGTATTAAAAACAAGGCACAGATTAAGCTAAGGTACATAATTAAAAGCCCTGATTTAAACCCTACATCTATTGGTCTGTTAATAAAACTGTGACCGAGGGGGGGAATGAGTCAACCTTGGCCAAAGGCTAAGGCAAAAAGATATGCCTTTACAGCCCTCAGAAATGACAAAAGGGAAGGGGCATGGCACACCCTAGAGGGGGAAACATTCCACAATCTAGAGGCTGCCACTGAAACTGCTCTCCCCCGGGTGCTCACCATCCTCACTATCGAAGGTGGTGGAACAACCAGGAGGGCATCTTCTTCAGATCTTAAGGCACAGGCAGGACAGTATGGGAGAAGGCCTTCCTTTAGATATTTGGGGTCCAAGTCATTTAGGGCCTTAGAGGTCAGAATTAACACCTTGAATTAGGCTTTGTAGCGAATTGGCAGCCAGTACAATTCTATTAAAACTGGCGTAATAAGTGTCCGGCTAGCTGTTCCAGTCAGGACTCTGGCCGCTGCATTTTGCACTAACTGCAACTTCTGGACATCTTGAAGGGCAGCCCCATGTAGAGCGCATTCCAATAGTCCAATCTAGAGGTTACCAGAGCATGGACCACTGCAGCCAGGTCATCTCTATCCAGGAAAGGCTTAATCTGACATACCAGTTGTAGATGGGAGGAGGCGCTCCTGGCCACCTGAGCTTCAACTGTTAGCACAGAGTCCAGGAGTACCCCTAAATTACACACCTGTCCCTTCCAGGGCATAGCCACCCCATCAAGGACAGGGTAATTCCCAAACATGCAGATCCGAAACTCTGTGATACACAGCACCTCTGTCTTGTCTGGATTCAGCTTCAATTTATTGGCCCTCAACCAGCCCATTATTGCCTCCAGACACCTGTCAAGCACTTCCACCGCCTCTCCTGATTCAGATGGAACAGAGAGATAGAGTTGGATATCATCTGCATAATGATGACACCTCACTCCTAAACTCCTGATGACCTCTCCCAGCAGCTTCATATAGATGTTAAAGAGCATGGGGGATAGGATCGATCCCTGAGGAAGCCCACAAGTGAGTTCCCAGGGTGTCAAAACCGTATCTCCCACAGCCACAATCTGGGATCGGCTTTGGAGATAAGAGCAGAACCAATGCCAAGCATTGCCTCCATCTCCTAAGCTCTGCAGTCTTTCCAGAAGGATATTGTGGTCAATGGTATCAAAAGCCACTGAAAGGTCCCGGAGGATCAACATGGTTGCATTTCCTTTGTCTCTCTCCCGGAGGAGGTCATCAACCAGGGCAACCAAGACGGTTTCTGTGCCACAACCGGGTCTGAAGCCAGATTGAAATGGGTCTAGATAATCAGCTTCATCCAAACATACCTGTAGTTGAGCAGCGACAGCCCTCTCCATAACCTTGCCAAGGAAAGGTATAAGAACAAATACAAATCTGCATATGAACATACGTATCTGATATGAACAGATACATATCTGATATGAATAGATATGCCTCCGATAGGAACAGATACACATCAGCATTATGAACAGATACATATCTGAGGTGAATTGAATTTGAGTTTGAATGTCCAAATTTGGTTAAATTCAGCCAAATTTCAAGTGTTATGAATATTTTTGCACAGCCCTATATGGGAGTATTGGACCAATTAGAGCCTCACCGTGTGCCAAACCCTCTGAGCTCGGAATTCCTCTTTCTCACCTGCAATCCCCCATCATATAGGCTGAGCATTTTCTGCATTTATCTTTCCCTGATCTGGCGCTATGGGTCTGGAGTACGCAAGTCCCTCTGGTCCAGATTGAGAAAGAAAAGGCTGGAATACCAAGGCTGGAATACCAAGGCTTCACATCAGCCTGAAATCTTAAATGAGCTCTGCAGTAGCTATATGCACAAATATTTGCAACATTCAAATTTCAATCAAATTCAGCCGAATTGGCACATTCAAGCTCAAATTGAATGTTACAATATTCGAACGACAACATTCAAACAAATATGAATGTTTCCAGTTGCATTCGACATGTATTGACAGCATATTAAAAGTGGATTCGGGCTGGATTTGATGTTTCCAGAGCACAGGTATGTTACGGATACGTATCGGATATGTATTTGTTGGCATCAGATATGTATCAAATGTTTGTGCAAATATGTACGAATACAATTTTACCACATTCGAATGTGAGGTATTCGTGCGAATATGAATTTTTGAACATTTGATTCATTCTGAATCGGATGGCAAAAAAAATATTTGTGCACACCTCTACTCTCCAGTTGCCCTCTAAGAAGCGGAGCATCCAGGGGCCAATGGGAAGGCGCCAGCTACCCTTGCAAGACTTCCTGGGAAATGTAGGCAGCGGCACACCTAGACTCAATGGATGCCGGCCGTGCTGTTCTCACAGTCACCCCACCAGCGACCAGGTAAGAACCCCAAAAGTGGCCATGGGTGGGGTGCGGGGTGGCAGCTGCAGCTTCCCCTGGAAAGAGAAGGGGCCATGGCCCTTTCTCTTCCGAGGGGAAAGACCCGATCAGGCCATGAAACCTTGGAGGGGGGGGTTCTACTTTGGCTTCCCTGGCAAAGATAAGGGGTCATGCCCAGCTTTTCTTGCCAGGGGACAGCCAGGGAAGGCGGCAGCCGGCCGTGCCATGGGAGCTCCTGAAGGAGCCAATGGCGCAGGCTGCCAGATTGCCCACCTGTCAGAGTGGCAGAGCATGCGCTCTGCCTCTCTGACAGCTAGGCAGGTGCCAGCAGGGCCGGTTTGGGATGGGTGCTGGTGCACTCACACAGCACCCACCCCAAACCGTTTCCAAATCCGGCCCTGCTGCCACTGGCCCCTTCTCTTTCCAGGGGAAGCTGCAGCTGCCACCCCGCACCCCACCCATGGCCACTTTTGGGGTTCTTACCTGGTCGCTGGTGGGGCAAATGTGAGGGCAGCACGGCCGGCGTCCTGTTTGGAACGGTTTCCCTTTTAAAAACGTTTCGCCAGAAAACGGATCTGTTAGATTCGTTTTTGGCCGCGTGTGCAAAAATGCCCTTGTAGTAAGTGATTGGCTAATGCTGGTTAAGGTGTGGAGCAGGATTTCATGCTCCACACCTAATCAATGATTAGTGCAGTTCTGGGGAAGGCATTTATAGGCTGTAGCAGCCTAGTTGACATGTATATGCCCTTCCCCAAAGGGGCACTAATTATGCACTAGAGGCCAAAAAGGCCTCTGGTCTGGATTATACATCCAAAGAAGTTCCATGGTCCAACTCCACACACAATCCACACACGTTCAGTTGACATCTCCCATTGTTTCCATACCCTGCAGCTAAGGAGGAGAGAGAATAAGTCATCACCATCTTTAGGGTGCCATTGACTTACCTGGAACCACCAGCATCATCAGGCAGAGAAATGCAAAGACAAGGTCAAGGAGCTTCATGGCTTGGAGATTCAACTCAAATTCACCTCCACCAACCAAGTCTCACTGGCAGTACTGTATACCTCTGCGTAAGTGAACCCCGAGTTACATTTCTAACGTTCATTTATAGGGCAGTTGGTTTCAGGTTTTGACACCTGCCCACAAGCCACATAAATTTCCTCAACAGATGGTACCTCTTTTGTAAGTCCCTGATGCAAGGGATAGTGTCAAGGAAAAATTGCAAAAGTTAACTCCAAGGCACAAGAACCTTTTATAATCAGATTTTTTTAAAAAAAAATCCTGCTGCTTAAGCTGACTTAATACTAGGCCTTAAGACTGGCCTATCACCTCTGGAGATGCTAAGGCTAAGTTCATAGACATCCCCAAATTTCTCCCTATGGAATCTTATCAAATCCTTGTTCTTTGCTCTTAGAATTCTATGCACGAATCTTCATGAGTTGCATAAAAATCAAAGTAGCACAAAAATAGTGTTTGTATGTTGTCTTCTTTGTCCATAACTGGAGGCTAAGTCCGTAGACACAGAGCCTTTTGCATTGGCACCAAAGGGAACTCCTGGGAGCATCTGCATTTTGTTCCACACATGCAGCTCTCTGTGTGCAGGAGTTCTAACTGCCCTACATCTAAACATAAGAACATAAGAACATAAGAGAAGCCTTGCTGGATCAGGCCACAGCCCATCTAGTCCAGCACCCCGTCGCACACAGCGGCCCACCAAATGCCCATGGGCATCTCAAGCAGAGACAAGGACAAACCCTCTCCTGCTCTTGAGTCCCAGCAGATGGCCCTAGAAGCGCCCTATTTCCTCCCCCCCCCTCAGCCTGAAAGATGCACCTAGGCATTCGTTCTAGTAGCCATTGATACATCTGTCATCCATAAATTTGTCTAACCCTACCTTAAAGCCATCCAGACTGGTAGCATCTACAGTCAACATTGTCAGGCACAGCCCCCTCCACACTTCTCCCTTCCAGGAGAAGTTCAGAATGAGTTTGGGGAGGAACGCCACGTGCGCAGTTAGTTCTGATTCACCCATCACGTAGTGCTAATAGAAAAATACCCCAGCAGTACTGCTTTGAACTACTGGAAAGCCACTGAGTCTATTTCCAATGCAAGATTTAATTGACACATATAAAGCAACTTCCTACATTGGTGGTGGTGTTCCCAATTTTTTTTGCTTTTTGCAAACGAAGCCTTGCTACATTTTCTTTTTAAGGCAATCATTTTGCTGGTGACAGTTAAACTGCATTAGGTCTTACTGACACCACATTGTTAGTGCCTCTTATTTATTCACTAGCTAAAATTAGGGCACTTTCTGCCCTTGGCCTTATTCCGAACCACCACGGTCTGCTGGCCACAAGCTAATGCAGACCATGTCAGGCCTCGCTTGGGGTCTTCCATATTCTGCACTAGCATGCAGGTAGCAGGTCCCTATTCTGGGATATATTCCAGAATAGAACCAAGTGTAAAGGTCCAAGGTGGATATGTAGCAATGCTGTTTCCTGACAAATGCAATACAAATTGAATCAAACGCAAGAAAATTTGTATTCATTTGAACAAATCCCCTTCAAGTGTCTTAGGATTCAAATTTGATACAAATATTCAATATGAATTTAGTTTGAATGCTTGCTAGAAAATCCACTATGTATCCCATACTTATCCACTCTGAATCTGTCAAATTGGACCTGAATCCACTTTGAAACTGCTCTCAGTCCACTTCAAATCCACTCTGGATCAGTTGTGCATGTGACTGTGGCCACTGCTGTCCCATCTCCCCAGGTTTACAAATGTAGTAAAGGTAAATACAGATCTGAACATCAACCTTCAAACAGTGATGCTCTGTTGGCGATCAAGCATTCAATGGGGGGGGGGTGTAGGCTAATGTTTACTAGTATTTGCAAGTGCAAAAACACCAACATTTGATTTGAATTTGAATCTTTGGACTCGTATGAATTTGGACAAATGTTACGAATATTCATGCACATCTCTAGTCTCATCTTGTTAGTTTAATATCGAATTACTATTCCGTTTAAGATTGAATCAGAGGGATTCCCACTGAGAGATTGCTTTAAGGAGGATGCCCACCTGTTTTTATTTTTTTATTCTTGCTTTTTTGTAGTAACCACAAAAGCTGCACAGCTATTCCCCTGGCTTCCTTTCCTTCAGTCTTCCATTTCTCAAGCCCCGAAATGAGCAACTATTTTCCTGTCCCATAAACTTGTACTACACACCCAGCACCACCAGGGTGCTGGACTCTTTCCACTCCAGGTAGTAGCCTTTGAGCTTAATGGCGGCTGCAAGCACATTCTCTCTAAAGGACAACTCTTCTCTTCCTGTTTGAGGATTTTCCTCACCTAAGACCATAGGATGTGACATCAGAAGGACCTATGACCTCCACACCTGACCCAGCTCCACCAATCACCTCTCTGGATTTTCCCTTTACATCATTTCCTTCCACGCCCCAATTTGCTGCTGTTTAAGCACCCGGGAATTTTTGAATAAAGGGTCTTTATTTCTTGATCTCTGCCTGAGCCTGGTCATTTTCCATCTCCTGGCTGGCCAGATCCACCATTGCACACATGGTGGACTTGGAACGGCAGGATCGCAGACTGACCATCGTAGTGGCTCTTTAGAGCTGCTACTCCTGCATCAGCAGCCTCATGGTTGTCTACGTAGGCATTCTAACGGCTGGCTCCATTGGCAGCACCTACTCTGTCTCCTCTCAGGCAGCAATTCTCTCTGCTGCTCCCCGTTGTTCCCCAGGGCCATATTGAGCACAATTAATGGCCCACTCTGACCTCAAACCGAGAGGCATGGAGATGCACCATCCACAACACTGCTGTGTCCTTTGAGAAGGCATGCAGAATCAATCTCAAGAAGAAAAAACCATGCAGGAAGAACCGTGCCATCACAGTATCACCCAAAGAGACCTTTCTCTGTACCTTCTGCAACCGGATCTGCCTTTCTCACATTGGTCTCTTTACCCACCAACATGCACGCAGCAAGCACGGGTCGAGCCCTCCCTAATCTTCATTCATGAACCCAAGACATGATGATGAGATGAATATAGCCTGAGATGGGTAGGGGGAGGATTCTTCATGTGTACCATTTGTCACAAAGTTCCAGATGCAATTTTCTTCTTAGTGTGGACTAGACCAAGCACTGCCCATGTAATCATGCTGCTTCTGCATTGGACAAAGACTGACCTGGGCTAGTGGACTTCACCTGGACAGCATCCTGGACCATAGGCATATGAGGATGGCATGCCTCCATATCTCCAGTTAAGGGGACTCAAAGTGGCTGACAAAGCTTTCTATTCTTCTCTCCACAAAAGAACACACTGTAAGGCAGGTCAGGCTGTGAGAGATTAGAAAAAGGGCTGTGACTAGCCCAAGGACACCCAGCTGGCTTCGTGGGGTAGCCTGGCTCCCTCACCACTAGACCAAGCTGGCAAACCACTAACTTACAAGTTCCCTAACCACTAGACCAAACTGGGGTTTTTCTCATTGTCCATCCATAGAACATGATTTTAAGGAAGTATCAATCGTGCCTATTATATGGACTCATTAAAATGACAGAACCTAAAAGGGAGAGTGAGCCACATCTTTAACCAAACACTAGGGTAACGTGGTATGTCTTTATCATACACTTTGAAATGCAAACAATAATAGGGCCAGCTGCACCTCAGAGTGGACTTCATTCTAATTCTTGGGATCCAGCACAAAGTAGGTCCATAATTCTTGGCCTCAGTAGTTCTATCAAGAGAGCTTCTTCTGTGGATTTAAGAGCATGTACAAGATTCAGACTACATCAAGATATCACTTGCTTCCTTTCCTATATTTGGGTACTCCAGACTAAAGCATGAATATTTTGGAATATTGTTGATTTATTCTGGAATATCCAAACAAAGCAGAATAAGTAACCAAAGGGTTTTTTTTTCACTTACCTCCCTTAATCCAGATCTAAGATGATCCAGATATAAGAAATGGGTCCTTCAACTGATCCAGATTTAGGGAGTTTTCCCCCTGTCACTAAAAGTACCCATTAAGTACCCATAAATGGGTATTAAATGGCATTTTTGTACCCATTAATGGGTACTTAATGGGTACTTTTACTGACAGTGGAAAAACACCCCATGTAGATCTGGATCTAAGGATGTACCCAATAGCAATGGGTGCTAGTCATGCAGGCAGTGGAAATATCAGAGCACCTATGTGGTGATTCCTACTCTACCCACGTTGGGCCCATCTGTCACCTCATGTTTTGGGGGGTGTCATGCAGGGGGGGGAAACTCTGGAGCTGCTCCAGAGAATCTTTGAATATTCTCCGGAGCTTGGCAAAAGCTCCATAGAAAGGTGTCATAGAAATGTGCCATTCTCTGGAGTTTTATTCAAAGCTGTCTTCGGAGATTAGGCATCAGATTCAAAGCTTTGTTTCTTGAGGCACCCCCACCCCCATGGGCGCTCCCACCCAAACCCACCCCTAGACCCATTGCCACTCACGGTGCTAACACACACTTTATAACCTGGATTTCATGGCCGAAGACCTGATTGTAGACCCCTTTAATGGGGTCTACAGGAAATCCGGATTATAGGTCTTGAAGGACCCATTTCATCCGGATTTCCCTAGTACAGGTGGAAACAAATGTGGCTCTAATTGGGTCTGCAGTGGAAATAGGGCCTTCCTGCTCTGAGCCTAATGAGTCCTTAATGGGTACTTAGTGGGTACTTAGTGCTAGTGGAAAAATCCCTAAAGTCTGGATGTAGCCTCAGATGTAGGACACACAACTTTGGTGATTTTATAAGTTAGTGTTGTACCTTATTGTATGTACTGTTGGCCTTGAAAACCAGCTTTCAACCCCTGAAAGAATAAGTCTAGATCTCATGGGATGGACACATAGATTCCAAAACAAATTTATGCTGAAACTTCTATTTATTTAATCTACCGATTAATCACATTTCTCTCCTCAGTAGGATTTCCAAATTCATAATCAGTCCGAATTTCACAGTGGAGGAGGTCACTGGAATTCAAAAAGTACAATCATTGCCTATGTAGAAAAAAAATGAGAATGAAAAGAAACGTATTTTTTTTTAAAAAAAAAAATCAAAACATTTCCCATTACGTGCTCTATCAGAGCATTCAACTAGGGATGGAAAATCATCCCGAATGTGAATGCTTGTGTGTCCTAGCTGGAGTGCACTATTCCCACCCACCCCACAGGATGGGAAGTTCAGGAAAGTCTCAGGTCTGTACCGGCATGTAGATGGCAAGTCACATTTTTAGGATAAAATCAAGAATAAGGCACAGGGCAGAGAGGGCTGAGAACACTGATGCAAATTATGCAGTTTGGGTCACCCCCTTTTTATCAGTCTGTTTTTCATTGTCAAATGTACATTACATTTTGCTCTTCCTGAAGATTCCTTATCTGCGGCAGCAAAGTATGTGGGCGGCACATGTTCCAATCTGCACAGTCCCAAGGGGACAATGTAGGGTGAAACAAACCCCGCCAGCATTGACGCATTGCGTACGGTCGTTGATTTCAGAAAAACCTACATGGATATAAAATAAGATTAAAGAGGGAGCAGGTAGGCAGTACGTACAAAGCTGCAGTCAGGGCTGGATGCAATCAGAAGCTAACACAAGGCTGGGAGGGGATCTACTATACTCAAAGGTCTCATTCTGCACACCACCCAAAGTCTCTCTGGCATGAATCCCCAGTCAGCATCCTCCGGCACAGACTAGAAATGCACCTGGAAATCAGGCTAGGAACACTAAGTATGAATAGAAGGCATTCTAATGTTAAAAATCTATTCAATACAAATCTATTCGTATGTATTCGTACAAACATTTGATTCGTATCTGATAGGAACAGATAGGTATCTGATAGCCAACAAATACAGATCTACATATGAACACACGTATCTGATATGAACAAATACATATGAGCATTATGAACAGATACATATCTGTTGTGAACAGATACGTATCCGGTTTGAAAAGATATGTTTGTGCCGCTTAACAAATGTCCAAACTATTTGTATTCATTCGAATGTTAACATATGGGTATTGTAACATTCAATTTGAGTTTGAAAGTCCCAATTCGGTCAAATTCAGCCAAATTTCGAATGTTACTAATATTTTTGCACAGCCCTATATGGGAGTAGTGGACCAATTAGACCCTCACCATGTGCCAAACCCTCTGACCTCAGAATTCCTCTTTCTCACCTGCAATCCCCCATCATACAGGCTAAGTATTTTCTGCATTTATCTTTCCCTGATCTGGCCCAACAGGTCTGGAATATGCAAGTCCCTCTGGTCCAGATTCGGACAAGGCCAAGGCTGGAATACCAAGGCTGGAATACCAAGTCATCACATCAGCCTGAAATCTAAAATGAGCTCTGCAGGAGGGTTATGGACAAATATTCTCAACATTCAAAATTCAATCAAATTTGGCCGAATTGGCACATTCAAGCTCAAATTGAATGTTACAATATTCGAATGACAACATTCAAACAAATATGAATGTTTCCAGTTGCATTTGACATGGAATGACAGCATATTAAAAGTGGATTCAGGCCGGATTTGATGTTTCCAGAGCACAGGTATGTTACAGATACGTATCGGATATGTATTTGTTGGCATCAGATATGTATCGAATGTTTGTGCAAATATGTACGAATAGAATTTTACCACATTCGAATGTGAGGTATTTGTGCGAATATGAATTTTTGAACATTGGATTCATATTGAATTGGATGGCAAAAAAAATATTTGTGCACACCTCTACTCTCCAGTTGCCCTCTAAAAAAGTGGAGCATCCAGGGGATCGATTCTGGCCAGGCACTTTGGTCAACTGTTAGAAAGAGAGTCACTGTAGTCCAGAAAATGGAGGGCTGCCCTCTATGCTCCTCTGAGATGCAGACTGGGCTGAATTTATCTGCCTGTGAACCTACATTACCATTTCCAATAGTAATTCAAATCTGCCTCATTTTTGCACTACCCTTCCCATCCGCTGGAGAGGAAAGGAGCATGACTAGCACTCGCACTTGAAAGCTACTCAACTTTATCTGGTCCCTTCCTCCAGGATCAGATACTTACTGTAATCGATCCCGGGGCCTGGTCCTCCTTTGGTCACAACCATTTTGGAAGTGGCGCCTTCGAACCTGTGCATGCAACAATGCCATCTACAATCATCTGAGCTCCCAATGCACTTATGAGAGACCTCAAATATCCCTGGAGCACCAGCAAGAGTGGATGGTCAGGCCGCTGGACACTTGTAGTAAGTGATTGGCTAATGCTGGTTAAGGTGTGGAGCATGATTCCATGCTACACACCTAATCAATGATTATTACAGTTCTGGGGAAGGCATTTATAGGCTGTAGCAGCCTAGTTGACATGTATATGCCCTTCCCCAGAGGTGCAGCAATTATGCACTAGAGGCCAAAAAGGCCTCTGGTCTGGATTATACATCCAAAGAAGTTCCATGGTCCAACTCCACACACAATCCACACACGTTCAGTTGACATCTCCCATTGTTTCCACACCCTGCAGCTAAGGAGGAGAGAGAATAAGTCATCACCATCTTTAGGGTGCCATTGACTTACCTGGAACCACCAGCATCATCAGGCAGAGAAATGCAAAGACAAGGCCAAGGAGCTTCATGGCTTGGAGATTCAACTCAACCACGCCCCAATTTGCTGCTGTTTAAGCACCCGGGAATTTTTGAATAAAGGGTCTTTATTTCTTGATCTCTGCCTGAACCCCTGAACCTGGTCATTTACCATCTCCTGGCTGGGCAGATCCATCATTGCACATATGGTGGACTTGGAACGGCAGATTTGCAGACTGACCATCATAGTGGCTATTTAGAGTTGCTACTCCTGCATTAGCAGCCTCTTAAGGAAGTATCAATCGTGCCTGTTATATGGACTCATTAAAATGACAGAACCTAAAAGGGAGAGTGAGCCACATCTTTAACCAAACACTAGGGTAATGTGGTATGTCTTTATCATACACTTTGAAATGCAAACAATAATAGGGCCAGCTGCACCTCAGAGTGGACTTCATTCTAATTCTTGGGATCCAGCACAAAGTAGGTCCATAGTTCTTGGCCTCAGTAGTTCTATCAAGAGAGCTTCTTCTGCGGATTTAAGAGCATGTATAAGATTCAGACTACATCAAGATATCACTTGCTTCCTTTCCTATATTGGGATACTCCAGACTAAAGCATGAATATTTTGGAATATTGTTGATTTATTCTGGAATATCCAAACAAAGCAGAATAAGTAACCAAAGGGTTTTTTTTCCACTTACCTCCCTTAATCCAGATCTAAGATGATCCAGATTTAAGAAATGGGTCCTTCACCTAATCCGAATTTAGTGGAACCGGATCTAAGGAGGTACCCAATGGCAATGGGTGCTAGACATGCAGGCAGTGGAAATATCAGAGTACCCATGTGGTGATTCCTACTCTACCCACGTTGGGCAAACTCCAGAGCCGCTCTGGAGAATCTTCAAAGATTGAGGCAAATCTCTGGAGCTTGGTTAAAGCTCCATAGAATGGCCTGATAGAAGTAGCCTAAGATCTGAAGTTTATGCCATTCTCCAGAGTTTTCTTCAGAGATTCGTTGGCACCTTCAAAGCTTTGGTTTTTGAGGTGCCCTCTCATGGGCACCCCCCTGAACCCACCACTAGACCCCTTTGCTCAATTGTGGTGGCAACACCTACTGTATAACCTGGATTTCATGTCCGAAGACCAGATTGTAGACCCTTTGAATGGGGTCTACAGGAAATCCAGATTATAGGTCCTGAAGGACCCATTTTATCCAGATTTCCTTAGTACAGGTGGAAACAAATGTGGATCTAATGGGGTCTGGAGTGGAAATGGGGTCTTCCTGCTCTGAGCCTAATGAATCGCTAATGGGTCCCTAATGTGTACTTAATGCTTAGTGCTAGTGGAAAAATCCCTAAAGTTTGGATGCATCCTCAGAGGTAGGACACACAACTTTGGTGCTTTTATAAGTTAGTGTTGTACCTTATTGTATGTACTGTTGGCCATGAAAACCTGCTTTCAACCCCTGAAAGAATAAGTCCAGAACTCATGGGATGGACACATAGATTCCAAAACAAATTTATGCTGAAGGTTCTATTTATTTATTCTACTAATCAATCACATCTCTTTCCTCAATAGGATTTCCAAATTCATAATCAGTCTGAATTTCACAGTTGAGGAGGTCACTGGATTTCAAAAAGTACGATTGCCTGCGTAGAAAAAAAATGAGAATGAAAAGAAACGTATTTTGTTTAAAAGATCAAACCATTTCCCATTACACGCTCTATCAGAACATTCAACTAGGGCAGAAAATCATCCCAGATACATTAAGAGGACTTCAGCATGAACAGGTTATAAGCACTGGGTGTCTTTCCTATGCGAGACTTGAAATGAGAAGCTGCAGATATATCATTATTTGTGTACATGAATAACAAACAGCAGCAATCCACAAGAAAGTTCTCCTAACCAACAATTCCCTGGATATTTGGGGCCTATTAACTCTTAACGACCTTGCATGGTACAACTATACTAAGGCCCTGTCTGTACTTGGTCTGGAATATATCTCAGGATAGGGATCTGTAGTCCATTTTAGGGCTTTGCACGAATAGTGGTCCTAGTCATTATTCATATAAATTCATATGAATAACGACATTAGTGGAGGAATTGAATAGGGCCTACACTCATTGGCCCTATTTGTCAGTAAACTGGATTCATCCAGCATTCATCGAAGCTTCATGCAAAGCTTCAGCCAAGGCTCAATCCATCACAACCATGACCTCCCATCTCCTCACCCCTGGGCTTCTATCCCCCCCTCCCAGCCTTCCACACACCCCTTACCATTGGTCACTTCATAGGTGTAAGTTTGTATGTATGTATGTATGTATGTATGTATGTATGTATGTATGTATGTATGTATGTATGTATGTATGTATGTATGTATGTGTGTGTGTATGTGTGTATGTGTGTATGTGTGTATGTGTGTATGTGTGTATGTGTGTATGTGTGTGTGTGTGTGTGTGTGTGTGTGTGTGTATGCATGCATGGAGGGACGTGTGTACTTATGTACATATGTACATATGCAGGTATGTATGCATTTGCATTTTTATCCTGCCCTATACCTGAAGGTCTCAGGGTGGATAACAGTGTTTAAAAAAATGATACATATACCTTAAAAATAACTGTATATATTAATAAAAATCAGTGTCTGAAAATTGGGAAGAGAACACATATTCCCATTTAACGAAAGGCCAGGGCAAAGAGGTGCACCATCACTGCCTTCCTCAATGTGTACAATGACGGTGCTTGACACACCTCAAAGGGGAAACTATTTCATAGCCTAGGGGCCATCACTGAGAAGGCACTGGTAGGCCAGAACCCTTGAAAATACTACAGAATACTATGTATTTTTAGGTTACATATTTAGGTTCTGTTATACAACCCATAGTCAGAATAGTGGGACCTCAGATGTTTACAGCAACAAGATGAATTTCCTTCCATGGCATCTTTGCTAATGATTTCTACTAATTGAGAAGCCCGTTGAAGCCATTAAAATTATTACAGTTCTGCAAGTTTAATTATCTTAGGCAACATAAAGGTCCTTCCTCCACTGGGCCTTATCCAGGGGCCTATTTGCACTACAGCCAGTAGTGCAAGATTAGTGTTGTTTTAAATGTTTTTATGGACATTACAGTTTTTAGGAGATACTGTTTTTGGAGTCTGTTTTGAAGGTTGTTATCCCCCCTGAGACCTTCCGGTATAGGGCAGGATAGAAAAATAAATAAATAAATAAATAAATAAATAAATAAATAAATAAATAAATAAATAAATAAATAAATAAATAAATAAATAAATAAATAAATAAATAAATAAATAAATAAATAAATAAATAAAAGATGGTGGGTGGGTGGGCGGCCGGGCGGCCGGGCGGGCGGGCAGGCGGCTGGGCGGGTGGGTGAATGGATAATTTCTGGGGCAGGGTATCTGCACTTGGAGGAGACTGCTATAGCCTCCAAGCACCTCCTGCCTTCCCAGAAGTTTAGTAACTGTTGATTAGGTGTGGAACACAAAATCATGCACCACAACTTTACCATCATTGAGCAAATGCTTATGTGGAGCATCTGGGCAGAGGCCATTCACACTCCTTCTGGTGCTTCAGGGTTCTCTGAGGTGCCATACATGCACGTTGGTACCTCAGACCACCATAGACGCAACTGCATGTGCTCAGAACACCAGTGTCATCATAGTGACAGCACTGACACACACTCAGTTGCAGAGGTCACCACAACCAAAATGGTGGCACCCAGAAGAGGGACCTGCCCCCGGATCAGACACAGGTGAATGACTGATTGTGTGGGGCTTACTAGGGCAGCTTATTGCCAGCCACTGGTGAGTTTTGTACAAAGGCCATTTGGCCTACCTGCACATATTGGTGTAGCTTCTGGGAAACACCATCTGCCCTTGCAGGTGGCATTTCCACACCAGAAATGTCTTCTGCCATCCCAGGAGCTACCCCAGCATCCACTAGCACTGGTGCATGAAAATGTACACCACACACATCCACAAGCTTACCTGTCCCGGCCACTGGAGAGAGCACAAGTGGACTCACATGTCAGGCAACTGGGAACATGAGTGTGTGTATGTGCGCTGGATATCACCATAATCCTGGTGATGGCACTGGCGGTCATGTAGTTGTACCAGTGCCTGTCCCCAAGATGGTGGAATGAATGGGTGCACGGACGTGTGTTCAGACCCAGGTGAGTGTCCAGGTGCATGGGGGTTTGGTTTGGCTTGCACTAGAATCCACAAATGTGAATGCTTGTGTGTCCTAGCTGGAGTGCACTATTCCCACCCCCAACAGGATGGGAAGTGCAGGAAAGTCTCAGGTCTGTACCGGCATGTAGATGGCAAGTCACATTTTTAGGATAAAATCAAGAATAAGGCACAGGGCAGAGAGGGCTGAGAACACTGGTGCAAATTATGCAGTTTGAGTCTCCCCCTTTATATCCGTCTGTGTTTCATTGTCAAATGTTCATTACATTTTGCTCTTCCTGAAGATACCTTATCTGCGGCAGCAAAGCACACCAGGGGCACATGTTCCAATCTGCCTAGTCCCTGGGGGACAAGTTCTTCTGCTGAAACAATCACCCCTGTTATGGATGCATCGCTTATAGGTGGTGATTTGAGAAAAACCTACATGAATATAAAATAAGATTAAAGAGGCAGCAGGTAGGCAGTCTGTACAAAGCTGCAGTCAGGGCTGGATGGAGTCAGCAGCTAACATTGGGCCAGGAGGCCATCTACCAAACTCAGAGATCTCATGCCAGAGGCTCTCTGGCATGAATCTCTGGTCAGCATCCTCTGCCACAGACTGGAAATGAACCTGGAAATCAGGCTAGGAACACTTCGTATGAATAGAAGGCATTCTAATGTTAAAATTCGATTCAATACAAATCTATTTGTATGTATTCGTACGAACATTTGATACATATCTGCTATGAACAGATACGCATCTGATATGAACAGATATGTATCTGATATGAACATATGTATCTGATATGACCAGGTATGTGTCTGATATGAACAAATACAGATCTACATGTGAACACACGTATCTGATATGAACAGATATATATCTGCTGTGAGCAGATATATATCTGGTTTGAACAGATACATTTGCCCAGCTTAACAAATGGCCAAACTATTTGTATTCATTCCAATGTTAGCATATTGATATTGTAACATTCAACTTGAGCTCAAATGTCCCAATTCAGTCAAATTCAGCCAAATTTCAAATGTTATGAATAGTTTTGCACAGCCCTATGTGGGAGTATCAGGCAGGGCTGGATGGAGTCAGCAGCTAACACTGGGCCACGAGGGGGGCTACCAAACTAAGAGGTCTCATCCCACACACCACCCAAAGGCTCTCTGGCATGAATCCCTGGTCAGCATCCTCAGCCACAGACTGGAAATGCACCTGGAAATCAGGCTAGGAACACTTTAACACAGGCTGGAAATCCAGGTGGATACACTAGTCTTAAGGCTTAGGATGGGCCTAGGAATAGGCACAGATGTTTCTTTGGCATTCGATTTGAAATTAATCACATGTTCAGAAATCTGTATTCGTGTGAATAGAAGGCATTCTAATGAGTTAAAATTCTATTCAGTATGAATCTATTTTTATGTATTCGTACGAACATTTGATATGTATGTGCTATGAACAGATACGTATCTGATACAAATAGCCATTTATCTGATATGACCAGATATGTACCTGATATGAACAAATACAGATCTGCATATGAACATATGTATTTGATATGACCAGATACGTATCTGATGTGAACACAGATCTGCATATGAACAAAGATATCTGATATGAACAAATATGTATCTGATATGAACAAATACAGATTTGTCCAACTCATTCCAGTCCAGCCACAATAGCCATGGACATCAAGTTCTCTTTTTAAGTAGGCCTTTGATCCTTTTCTTCTTCTGAGCTGAGCTTCTATAATTGCCATTATATTACTATGGCAACACTTCCCCCCTCCCTTGAGTGACTGAGCCAGTATCAGGCCTCAAGCAGAGTGTCTTTGAAACAAATGTAACTTTATTTGTTTACAACTCTTAGGTTAGTTCAACTTCAACACAAGCAGTTCACATTAACTTATTTTCTTAACTTAGGACCCTGCCTAATCCCTATCTAGACTCTCCTCAGGATCTGCACTGTCTAACGTCTTCCTAAGTCTAGCCCCAGTCACAGAACAACGGCTCTGACAGGAAGGCCCTTTTTATAGTCTCTGCCAGGGTTCCATCCCTTCTGATTGGCTGTTTCTCTCTGGGCTGCCCCCCCTTTCTTCAATATGCTAATTGAGCTGGGCTTAGCCGATCCTTCTTTGTCAGTGCCTTTTCCCCTCAACACGTTATATAACATATACACATATGCAATTCAGGGTACAACAAGTGCATTAATCAAGCTTGCGCTCCACAACATACGTATCTGATATGTATCTGATATGAACAAATATGTATCTGATATGAATAGATATGCATCTGCTATCAACAGATACATATCTGCATTATGAACACATATCTGCTGTGAACAGATACATTTGCCCAGCTTAACAAATGTTCACACTATTTGTATTCATTCCAATGTTAGCATATGGATATTGTAACAATACTGATTCAGTCAAATTCAGCCAGATTTCAAATGTTACAAATATTTTTGCACAGCCCTATATGGCAGTATGGCAGCACTTAGAACCTCCCCATGTGCCAAACCCTCCGACCTCGGAATTCCTCTTTCTCACCTGCAATCCCCCATCATGCAGGCTGAGGGTTTTCTGCATTTATCTTTCTCTGATCTGGCCCAACGGGTCTGGAGTATGCAAGTCCCTCTGGTCCTGATTGAGAAGGAAAAGGCTGGAATACCAAGGCTGGAATACCAGGGCTTCACATCAACCTGAAATCTTAAATCAGCTCTGCAGTAGCTATATGCACAAATATTCGCAACATTCAAAACTCAATCAAATTCAGCCGAATTCGGACACTCAAGCTCAAATTGAATGTTACAATATTCGAATGACAACATTCAAACGAATATGAATATTTCCAGTTGCTTTCGACATGGATTGACAGCATACTAAAAGTGGATTCAGATTGGATTTGATGTTTGCAGAGCATGGGTATGTTACGGATACGTATTGGCACCTCCCTGACTGAGCATGTATCAACACCATTGCCTTTATGATGCTGACGCTTTCTGCATGTGCAATCGCATCTATGGTCATCTGAGGTCCCAGTGCACTTACGCAGGACTTCAAATGACCCTGGAGCGCCACCAAGAGTGAATGCTCACGCCTCTGGACACTTGCAGTAAGTGATTAGCTAATGTTGGTTAAGGTGTGGAGCATGATTTCATGTTCCACACCTAATCAGCGGTTAGTACACTTCTGGGCAGGGAGGGCACATTTGTAGACTATAGCAGCCTAGTTGACGTGTATATGCCCTTCCCCAGAGGGGCACCAATTATGCACCAGAGGCCAAAAAGGCCTCTGCTCCGGATTACACATTCAAAGAAGTTCCATCATCCAACTCCGCACACAATCGACACACATTCAGTTGAGATCTCCCCTTATTCCAGACTCTGCAGCTAAGGAGGAGACAGAATAAGTCATCACCACCTTCAGGGTGACATTGACTTACCTGGAACCACCAGCATCATCAGGCAGAGCAATGCAAAGACAGGGTCAAGGAGCTTCATGGCTTGGAGATTCAACTCAAATTCACCTCCACCAATGAAGTCTCACTGGCAGTATAGCCCTGCGTAAGTGAACCCCGAGTTAAATTTATAACCTTCATTTATAGGGCAGTTGTTTTCAGGTTTGCACACCTGCCCACAAACCACATACGTTTCCTCAACAGATGGTACCTCTTTTGTAAGTCCCTGATGCAAGGGATAGTGCCAAGGAGAAATTGCAGAAGTTAATTCTAAGGCAGGAGAACCTTTTACAATCAGATTTTTTTTCCTAAAATGCTGCTGCTTAAACTAAGCTGGCTTAATACTAGGCCTTAATACTGGCATATCACTTCTTGAGATGCTGAGGCTAAGTTCATAGACATTCCCAAATTTCTTCCTCTGGAATCTTATCAAGGCCTTGTTCTTTGCTCTTAGAATCCTATGCACAATTCTTCATAGTGTTTGCATGTTATCTTCTCTGCCCATAACTGGAGGCTAAGTCCACAGACACAGAGCCTTTTTTCATTGGCACCAAAGGGAACTCCTGGGGAACTCCTGAATGCAGCATCTGCATTTTGTTGCACACATGAAGCTCTTTGGGTGTTTTTTCACCGCACTCCTTTAGTCCGGATCTAAGAATATCCAGATCTAAGGAATGGGTACTTCCCTTAATCCGGATCTAGTGGGTGCCCGGGGGGTGGGGGGAATCTCTGGATCTGCTACGGAGATTGTTTGGATTCTGGGGCAAGCCACTCTGGAGAATCTCTGGAGCCTGGCCCAAGCTCCACAATACACCTCCATAACATCCGTTGTACAAGGGTGCCTGATTGCCTGTTATGTAGATCACTTTCAGCTTCAAAGATATCCAGATGATAGTTTCAAAATCTGTGCTGATCTTTGGACCCATCTTAGGAGCTGCCTTCAGAGAATAGCCACCTGTTTCGAAGCTTAGGTTTCCCCTCCCAGATCCTGCCCCTGGACCCCATTGACCCGATCGCGGTACTCACGCATGCCTTTTCTAATCTGGTCTTCAAGGCTGAAGATCATATAGAAGACCCCTTTAATGGGAACCATGGGAAATCCAGATTATAGGGCCTGAAGGACCCATTTAATCTGGATTTGCCTTCAACAGGTGTGAACACAGTGGGTCCTAATGGGGTGTGCAGTGTGAAGAGGGTCTTCCTGATTGGTACCAAACCGGTGCCTAATGGGTTCTTAATAGGTACTTAGTGCTCGTAGAAAAACAACCCAGCAGTACTGCTTTGAACTACTGGAAAGCCATTGAGTCTATTGCCAATGAACTGTGCAAGACTTAATTGGCACATATAAAGCAATTTCCTACATTGGTGTTGGTGTTCCCAATTTTTTTGCTTTTGCAAAAGAAGCCTTGCTGCATTTTCCTCTTAAGGCAATCATTTTGCAGATGACGGTTAAATGGCATTGGATCCTCATGACACCACATTATTTATTCACTAGCGAAAAAAAGGGCATTTTCTGCACTTGGCCTTATTCCGGACCACCATGGTCTGCAGACCATGTCAGGCCGCACTTGGGGACTTCCATAGTCTGCACTAGCATGAAGGTGCCTATTCTGGGATATATTCCAGAATAAGGCCAAGTGCAAAGGCCCAAGGTGGATATGGAGGAATGCTGTTTCCTGACGAATGCAATAAAAATGGAATCAAATGCAAGAAAATTTGTATTCATTTGAGTAGATTGCCTTCTAATGTGGTAGAATTCAAATTCTATGCAAATGGCATATGAATCCCCTACATATCCCCTACAAATCCACTACGTATCCCAAAAATATCCACGCTGAATCTATCAAATCAGACCTGAATCCACTTTGAATCCGCTCCCAATTCAAATCCACTCTAGATCTGTTGCAGATTTGACTGGGGCCATCTCCTGCGTTCCTGCATTCCTGTGTGTGAATGGGTAAAGCATCCCGAAGTTACTTAGCGCACGTAGTGCGAAAAGGCCTCAGATCCTGAGCATTACTTAGGATCAAGTCCAGGACTGCTTTTCCCCTAGTTGGTTCCATGACCATTTGCTCCATGGAACAGTCATTTAGCAGGTCTAGGAATTTTCTCTCTCTTTCCTGAGTTGAACAGGAGTTCACCAAGTCTATGTGAGGATAATTGAAGTCCCCCATTAAAACTACCCTATCTTTATGGGATACCTCCTTTACCTCCTTCTCCAATTGTTGATCTCCTTTGGGCATATGGTTGGGAAGACGGTAGCATGTCCCTATTGTTAGACTTCCTTTTTGGCTTGGTATTTTTACCCACACTGCTTCTGTGGAAGAGTCAGACTCACCTAGACATTCCAGTTCATAAGATTCTATCTCTTCCTTAATATACAAGGCTACACCACCTCCGTGCCGCCCTTCCCTGTCTTTCCTGTACAGTTTGTAACCTGGGATGACTGTATCCCACTGGTTTTCACTGGCCTACCAGGTTTCAGTTATACCAATAATATCAGCCCTGTTATCCATAACTAAGCTTTCTAGCTCCCCTATTTTAGCCCAAAGGCTTCTGGTGTTTGCATATATACATTTATATTCACTCATCTTGCCCAAATTTTGCTGTCGAGGAACATGTGAATCATACATTTGTGATTCACACATTTGCCTTTGTTCTTGTCTCTTGCGCCAAAGGAATTTTGGACTGCACCTGCCAACTTTTTACATAGGTGCTGGACATCCATTTGTCACAGACCCGCAACCTAAAGAAAAGAGTTGTTGTCGCAATCCGGATTTGCAACCTGAATCCTTGGCTCTGGGAAACCTGGGGGAGGTAGTTTATGGCTACCTTGATCGTGGCTGCAGTCCTGAGAACCACAGCGATACGTGGTTACAACCCAAGGGGCTGCAACGATACTTGGTACCAGTTTACTGGTACGATCCACCGGATGTTACGAAAGTCTTCCCTTATTAGCCACCAGCATGCTATAACGGATCACCATGTGCTCTTATGGTGATTAAAGACAGAGAGCACAGGAGAAAGAAGTTAGGCGGGAGACAAGATGGGTTGGAAAAGAGAGAGTTTATTACTCTGCAAAGCTTTTTATATCCCCCACAAGAAGGCGGGGAAGGAAGTGACCTCAGGATAAAATCCAGGTAGGTGATAGGTGAAGTGCATCAGCTGGGCAGGTCAGAAGTCCTTCCAATGTCATATCCTGTGGCAGGCAGGAAGAAGGAAGTTGTTCTTTTACGCTTGGCCATGTGGCCGGGTGGCCAGTCTGCCCTCAGGCTAAAAGTCCATCCCCTGCTGGTGCCAAATGTGCACTGCAAGCTTCTGGAAACAGGGAGAATCCTTTTACCTGGAGGCTAGAGAAGCTGGTGGAAAACCTGGGCAAACTTGCAATTGCTACAAGTTACAAACAGAATACTCCTCCTCATACTCATGGAGGACAGCAGAACAACTGTGGGTCTAGAACTACTTCCTCATGAAGGAATTCAGCTTCAAGTATTTGCTAGCTGCAAAGCTTCTTGATAAATGTAAATGGTTGAGTTGCATTAGTCATCATGTTAACATTTCAAAAGGGGCTTCAAGTGAGACCTTTTTTTGGTCGCAAGAACAGTGAAATGGGAGATGCTTATTTTTATAAAGAGAGAGAGAACAAGGGCAGCTGAGAAACAAAAATGGAATGCTGAATTGTCTCCTATTTGTCATCTCTCCCATTTTCCAGCTAAGTCACGTTTGTCTGTCATCTTGCATCAGGGCTAAACAGTGGGTCACCAGAGGCTGCCCAAATGCAGACAACCCTGCTCCAAACCAGAAGCAACTTATCATATCTTAGAATGGGTTGCTTCTGGGACAGGTTGGCCCATCCTGTCCTGGAACGTTGTATGTGAGTGGGGAAATGCCAAGACAAATTAATGTCAGGTATTAAATCTATCTTCCGCAAGGTACATGCTCTTCAGGATATATTTTGGACATTTCATTGAAGCTTTCATAAGAGCTAATACTACCCGAGACTATAGATGTGCAAAGCATGAGCACCCACTGTGATTTCAGATCATTCCCACAGTTGCCTTATAACATAAGCATAAAATGGACTTACTCATTCCGACACTTCATTCTTCCATGCTTAGCACAGAAGAAGGAGGAGGAGGAGGAGAGTTGGTTTTTCCACCCCACTTTTCTCACCCATTTAAGGGGACACAAAGCGGCTGACAAAGCTTTCTGTTCTTTTCCCCACAACAGAACACCCCTGTGAGGTAGGTGGGGCTGTGAGAGCTGTGACTAGCCCAAGGTCACCCAGCTGACTTTGTACTCTGAGATAAGAGTCTGGCTCTGTAACAACTAGACCAAACTGGCACAGGAGAAACATCCTCTTTTCTCCCTTCTCTCTTTCCTCCCATCAACAAAATGGCCTCCCAATGTAGTCAGCAATTGGACACTGGTCTATCCGTCATAACGTGACTTCATTGGGGCGGGAAATCCAAATCCCACCCTCCTAATTTCCATGCCGCTGCTTCAGAGCATGGAGTCCTTTGGCAGTACTTTTCATGCACCATTTATCCTCCGTCTTCATCTTGTATCCACTGTGGCCCGACTTTTATCCCCATGTTAACAAGGCAATAGAGCTTCTTTAAAGACAAGCCCCCCTTTTTTGTTAGAATGGTGTTTTTTCGCTGGATTGCTATAGCAAAGCAGTGCATAATGGCAGAGAGTTCAATGAAAAGGGGGGGTGACAGAGGAGATACATATTTGTGCTGTTGTGCTATTCAGTGTGGTTATAAGTAGGCAGTCAACTATCCCATGTCAATCCAACGCAATGATTTTACGGTACTAAAAACCTAGCCTATTATATCGACTCATTAAAACATCAGGGAGTAGAGTCTAAAAGGGAGAAAAATCCACCTTTTCAACCAAAAAACTAGGGTCAAAGAGGTATGTCTTTATCATCGTCTTGAATGCATAAAATTTTGGGGCCAGATGAAGCTCATGTGGGACATCATTCTAGATCTTAGGGGCTACCACAGAGAAGCACCCGCCTTCTGTGCCTCTCCATGTTTAACAGCTGACAACTGTTTTGCAGCTGGCTGTGAGGGTCCCTTCTGCAGATCTTAAGGTGTGGACATGTCTATGGCTGCATCCAGACATCACTTACTTATTCTGTTCTATTCGGATATTCTGGAATAAATCATGAATATTTTGGAATACCCTTGTTTTATTCTGGAATATCCAAACATAGCAGAATAGGCAACCAATGTCTTGATGCAGCCTCAAGGAGAGGACATACATCATTGGGACCTGAGTTGTTTAGGATATTAGGTACTGTTATCAGTGAAACCTTGCTTCCAGCCCCTGAAGTAGTCCTAAGGAATAAACCCAGAATATATGGCATGGACAGATTTTTTCCAGCACAAATTTATACTGCAATTTCCTTTTATTTAGGATGCCGGTTAATCACATCTCTTTTCCCAATAAGATTTCCAAATTTATGATCCATCTGAATTTCACAGCTGAGAATGTGAATGGATTGCAATCTGGACAATGAGGCGTGATCATATTTTCATCTTTTATCTCCTGCATAAATAAGGACAGAAAAAGATAAGTTGTTTAAAAGAGCGAATCATTTTCCATTTGCTTTCTATAGCCAAACATTCAACTAAGTTCAAATAGATCCCCTTCAAATGTGGTAGGATTCATATTCAAAATGAATGTTCGATCCCATATGAATCCCAGGCATACGAGTAGCTTCCGCACCTTATATACAAATGTATACAAACAGCGTACAGATCCTATGTGCAAATGCATATGAATAGCATACAGACCCTTTAAAAATGCATACATATAGCCTACGGGTCCCTTATATGAATCCCATACAAAGCTTCATACGAATGTATCAAAACATTTTATTTGAATTCACATGTCACTCTTTGAATGTGCCAACATTCAATTTGAATTTGAATGTCTGAATTCAGCTGAATTCGGACAAATTTCAAATGTTATGAATATTTGCTCACATCCCTAGAATGCACACCTTCCCCTGACATGTCCGGACACTTACCTGAAAGGTGAATCGGTGTCCAGGTGCTGCCATTTTCCTTTGCAGGTGCAGGTGCCAGCACGCATGCCCAGTGCCATCACCAGGGCAACCGTGACTGGCTGTGACAGCGAGTGGATTAGGGACCTGCCAACCCCTTGCCAGTGCAGCCAAAAGCAGTACTCTAGTGCAGTTTGTCTTAGGGCGTTTTTGCACTTCCCTTCCCCTCTGCTGGACCAGAAATGAGCGTGATCAACCCACGTTGACTAGCGCTCGCACTTGGAGCACTAGTCAACGTTAGGCAACACTGTCACGATCCCCAGCGCTCCAGCAAGTGCCTGCCCTCTCTAGGAGTAGCTTGGCCCTGTTAGGATGCTGAGTTCGTGCAACGGCCGAGTGAGTACTACAGTGTAAAACACAGACAGGGGTAGCAAGCAGTCTGAACAGTAAACTAAAACAAGTTTATTATTATACGCAAGCAATATTAGAAAGGAAAATAAGGTTCAGGTATTTGTTGGTTTGAGTCTATGAGTCTCTTAAGGTTACCAGCTTCCCAGCCTGTCAGGTCCCCTTCCTCTAAAGGAAAATAGTTCATCTTTAAAGTCAAACCTCTCCAGGTTCCACCCTCCTGACCAGTTCTGCTTCAGTCCGAGCCTAGCCAGTGAACTAGACGTAGCTCTGGATGATCACAAGGCTCCTTCCGTCCTTGCTTGCCCGATCACCCCCTGGTCAGTTGCCTGCGAAGTCTTCCTCCAAGATCTTCCAGTCAAAAGACCCCTGGTCAACTACTGGTCCGGCCCCTTCAGGATTCAGCTCTTCTGCTCCTTTCAGCAATGGTCCCAATATGAAGACCTAGTCTGCTGTTTTCTGAGTCCATTTATCCTCTTTTCCCTCTGGCCCTGATTGGCTGACACCTCCTGGGAAAAACTGCTGACATAAAATGCTGCTGGAGAGTCCTAAGAGAAACTCCTGTCCCTCACCCCTGATTGGTGGAACTCCTCCTCTAGCCCCTCCAGCACTCAGATCCCCGGACAGCTTTTCCCTCCAACTACCAGCTGCAGCCAATCATTGCAGCAGGGCCCGGGCAAGATTTCCTGCCCTTTCTGCAGTCAAAACCCAGGGCTTGCAAAAGGCTGTTTGCAAAGAGGCTGGCCAATGCAGCTCGCTAGAAGCCTGCAAGGACAGAAAGCAAAGCAGTTTGCAGCCTGCGCCCTGAAACCATCACAACCACCATTTTGGCTGCGGATTCCTGCATGACTACATATGCATCAGTGCCGTTGCCCTTCTAGTTAACGTAGGCTTCTAGTTAACGTTGGTAAAGGTGTGGAGCACAATTCTATTCTCCACACCAGAGGTCTTTTCGCACTACAGATAAGGCAGCTGTAGTGCATTTCGGACAGAACGCATGGAAGACAATTTCCCATAGGCATTGACAGGTAAGGGATGTGTTTGCCAGGTGTCCCTTACCTGCCTAGGTGTGAACGGGAAGCTGTCCTCCACACGTTCCATAAAAATAGGCTGTTCCAGAAAGAATCAGATGATTCCCCTCCCTCTCGAGGCATCGAACCGAGGGAGGTGTTGTGTGGCTCGAGCAACAGCCCGATCTGGACACCTCCCGCCGCCACGCATCAAACTTCCCCCCCCCCACATCGAGCCACTTCCACAGTTTGATGTGCTAGTGGAGAGAGGGGAGGCAGGTGGCAAACACCCCCCTTGCACAGGTCCCCATGTCCTGGGGAAGGCTGGCACCCTCCCTTGGGCCGTCCTGCTTCCCCCACAGGACCCTGGCTCGGTGGGAGGTGACCAGCGGGGACTGTTGCCTGAGCCTCACCTCCCAAGTTCAATGCTTCGGAGTCTGGCTCCATATGCAATCAGGTGGGCCAGAGGGCACATCCCCCAGGACATCACATGTGGTGGTAGGGGACCTCTCTGGTCTACACAGGGCTGCGTAGGGCGAGGGAAGCCCACCCAGCTGTCAATGGGCTATCAAGCCCTCTCACGCCCTCCTTTGGACTGCTGCCGATATGTCACAGGTTGACGTGTCAGCAGCAGCCAATAGGAGAGGCCGGAGGGTGGGAGGTTAGCCCAGGGACACGTTGGGATGGGTGTAGAGCACAATTAAGTGTTCTACACCTGGAACGCATCTAGAATGCTTTGGGATGGGATGGGGCAGTTCCAAACAGAACCGCCAACCCAGCTGTCTGTATCCTCCATCCCAAGGCATTCTAGGTGCTTTCAGGAGGGCCTGGTGTGAAAAGGCCTCTAATCAACCATTAGAGGGATTCTGGGAAGGCAGGGGGGCGCTTGGACCCTGTAGCAGCCTCCTCCAAGTGCAGATGTCCTTCCCCAGAAGTTCCCTAACTGTTGACTACCGGCTCTAGTGCTAATAGGCCCCTAGTCTGTACCGGCATGCAGAAGGTAGGTGCCTATTCCAAGACAAAATCCAGAACAAGGCCCAGGGAAGAAAAGGCTGAAAATACTGATGCAGGTCATGTAGTCTGGGCCTCTCCCTTTTTACCAATCCGTTTTTATGTATTTTATGCTCTTCGTTTCCCGAATATTCCTTCTTACCTGCAGCAAGGCACATTTGTTTCACAGAACCCCAGCCACCTGTAGCCATAGGGACAATTTCTCAGGTAACATTCTCCCCTTTCTCGGCTGCACTGCTTCCAGCTGGTGATTTGAGAAAAACCTACATAAGAATAAATAAGTTTAAAGACGCGCCAGGCAGTCCATGCAAAGCCCCAATCAGGACCGGATGGAGTCAGCAGCTACTAGTGGGTTGGGAGGGGCTCTGCCAAATGAAGAAGTCTCAGCCTCCCACACACACCACCCAGAGTCTCTCTCTGATGAATCCCCGGTCAGCATCCTCTGCTACAGACTGCAAATGCACCTGGATATCTGGCTAGGAACAGTGTACACAGCCAGGAATTCCAGGTGGATATGCTTGCCTTGAAGCCTAGCAAAAGACTGATGCACCAAGCCAAAATTACCCTGGGTCAAACCCTCTGACCTCAGAATTACTCTTCCTCACTCTTTCATACAGGCTGACGACCTTTCTCCATTTATAAGAACATAAGAGGAGCCCTGCTGGATCAGGCCACAGCCCATCTAGTACAGCATCCTGTCGGACACAATGGCCCACCAATTGCCCATGGGCATCTCAAGCAGAGACAAGGGCAAACTTTCTCATAAGAACATAAGAACCTAAGAGGAGCCCTGCTGGATGAGGCTACAGCCCATCTAGTTCAGCATCCTTTCGCACACAGTGGCCCACAAATTGTCCTTGGGCATCTCAAGCAGAGACAAGGGCAAACCTTCTCCTGCTCTCAAACCCCATCAAAGGGCTCCAGAGGCATCCTGCTTGTCCCCCCAGCCTGAAAGATGTACATAGGCATCCATTCTAGCAGCCATTGATACATGTGTCATTCATAGGAACCTAAGAAGAGCCATGCTGGATCAGGCCACAGCCCATCTAGTCCAGCATCCTGTCACACACAGTGGCCCACCAATTGTCCTTGGGCATCTCAAGCAGAGACAAGGGGAAACCATCTCCTGCTCTTGAATCCCAGTCAATGGCCTCAGAGGCATCCTGCTTGTCCCCCTAGCCTGAAAGATGTACTTAGGCATCCATTCTAGTAGTCATTGATACATCTGTCATCCATAAATTTGTCCAACCCTTTCTGAAATCCATCTAGGCTGGTAGCTGTCACCACCTCTTCTGGCAGCAAATTCCACAGACTGAACACTGTTCCACATATGTCCTCAGGTCAGCCTGAGAGCTCACCTGAGCTCTGCAGTTGACCTCTGAGAGCTGGAGCATCCAGGAGAGCCATTTTGCCCAGGCACTTTGGAGTGCCATAGAAGTCTGGAAAAATGGAAGCCTCCATGCAGACTGCCCTGAACTTATACCCCTATGAACCTATGGAATCAGCTGTTCCAGTGGTAATTCAGATCAGAGGCCCCATGTGGGTCAATCCAGATTAGCCACATGGGTGCTCCGGCATTTTCACTGTGGGCAGGCTAGCACCCGCCGCTATTGGGTGCTGCACCGCCCGTGGGGACGCATCGGGTACCTCACCTTAATCCAGATCTACTAGATCCGGATTAGTTGAAGGACCATACATCTGGATCATCTTAGATCTGGCTTAAGGGAGGTGAGTGTGGGGGGGAAAGCCATTTGTGGTGCACATAAAGGTGCACCATGCCTAGTCTTGGTGGGTTGCACTCCTGTGTAGAAAGAGCTGTTTCTGGTTAGGAAACGGCTCTGTTATGTGCAAATGCTCCGTCTCTGAGCTCACCCCATATTGACTACTGGATGAAGTGAAGAAAGGCCCTACATCTAAAGAAGTATAATCATCCAACTCCACACACAATTCACAGACCACACAATCCACAAGCATTCACCTGACATCTCCCCTTATACCATGCCCCGCACCTTTGAAGGAGATAGAATAAACCATCACCATCTTCAACGTGGCATTGCCTTACCTGGAACCACCAGCATCATCAGACAGAGAAATGTAAAGACAAGGTCAAGGAGCTTCATGGCTTGGAGCTTCTCCAGAACTAAATTAACCTCCACCAATGAAGTCTCGTTGGTAGTATGTGCCTACCTCAGTGAACCACAAGTAAAATTTGTAACCAGCATTTATAGGGCAGTTGTTTCCATGTTTGCACACCTGCCCACAAACCACATGTTTCCTAAGCAGATGGTACCCTTGTTTGTAAATGCATGATGCAAGTAATGGTGCCAAAGAGAAATTGCAGAAGTTAATTCTAAGCCAGAAGCCAGCTGGGTGACCTTGGGCTATTCACAGCTCTCTTCTGAGCTCTCACAGCCCCATTTAACCTCACAGGGTGTCTGGTGTGGGGAGAAGAATAGAAAAGCTTTGTGAGCCCCTTTGAGTCCCCTTAAATGGGTGAGAAAAATGGAGTAGAAAAGCCAACTCTTCTTCTATCATCAGGAGATTTCTAAAATGGCGCTGTTAAGCTATGCTGAATCCTAGGCCTTGGGCCTAACAGGTTATCTCTGGAGTTTCTATCAAAGCACTTTGCAAATACAGAAGAGAGAATAAGGCTTTTCTTGCACTGGCTCTGAAGACCACATTAAGAACCCTTTAGGTGGTGGCAATGGTGGCAGTGGCATCCCCAATTGCCACTGCCACCCCCCTGATGTGGCCATGGAACCAGGGCAGAACTGCTTCCTGGGACCTAATCAGGACCTCAGGAGGCATCCTCCAATGTCGGCGTGGCACCCTGTGCGATCGGGTTCTAGTGGGCCCATGCAGACATAAGGGATCCTCACCAAGATCTGGATCTTTCAGCACCAGACTCAAGCAAGGACCCCATCTCAAAGATCTGGATCTTCTAGATCTTCTAGAACAGGGTAAGACAGTTGAATTTTAGAGATATATGGAAACCATTTATTAATGTCCATGACTGACCTGTGTCCCAATTATTTCACTATTTTCCAGTACCTCGTTGTTAAGAACAAGCCAATATGAGATGTTCTGATCACTTTGAAGCTGCATCACATCTCATCTAATTGGGTTATGTAAAATACAGCCAGTCGGTGTGGTTCTAAGCAGGCATTTTTTTCCAATGGGAGTCTTTGCAATGGTAGGGCCAGATCCTGTTGCGCACAGGAGAAGTTGAAAGAAAGGCTTCTGAGAGAGAATAGTCTTACTCTTAGCAGCGGAAATATGCCGTGTTCATGAGACAATGAGAGCCCAGGTGCAGACGATGGGAGCAACATGTTATAACTTATTTTAGGTACTGTTCTCAGCCAGACCTTGCCTTTAGACCAGCGTTCTCAACCTTCCTAATGCCGTGATCCTTTAATACAGTTCCTCATGATGTGGGGACCCCCGACCTAACCCTAACCCCCAAAATGATTTTTGTTGCTACTTTATAACTGTAATTTTGCTACTGTTATGAATCATAATGTAAATATCTGATATGCAGGATGTATTTTCAAGGTTACAAATTGAATATAATTAAAGCATGGTGTTCACATCAACCTCTACTGTAGACCCCCAAAGTGGTCATGACCCACAGGTTGAGAACCACTGCTTTAGACCCTGAAGTCATCCCAAAGAATAAGCCCAGCATGCATGGGATGGACACATCATTATCCAGCTCTAATTGATACTGCAACTTCCTTTTATTTAGGCTGCCAGTTAATCACATCCATCTGAATGTCACGGCTGAGAAGGTCAATGGGTTTCAAAAGATGCAAGGAGGCACAATCACATTTGTATCTTGTTTTTCCTGTGTAGATAAGAAGGAAAGTGAAACATATTTTGTTTAAAAGGTCAATTCGTTTCCTATTTGTTTGCTGTATTAGAACGTTCATCTATGGGCAGAAAATCATTCCAGATATGTAAGAGGACTTTAGCATAAACATGGATGCTTTGGCACTTCCTTTTTCATCCAACAGATCAGAAAGGTGTGTTAGGGTGCTTCCGCATTGACCCTTTAACACCCATTAAGCACACATTTTAGACACTTGGGAAAAACTGTGTCCACACATCGGGAAAGCCGCTTCTGCATTGATGTGTCTCTCATAGGTGTTAAGTGGCTCTTAAACCGGTTTCTGGGAAGACCACATTGATGGTAGTCTTAATGGGTACTTGTGCTCTAAATCCACATTAACGGAGAGAGAACACATGAAACGGGACAGGAAGTCGCCATGTTGAGTGAGGCAGGAGAAGCACAGTCCAGCCACAAAGTCCCTCTCACACGGGATTCGTGTTGGACAGGTGCCCAGCTATGGCGGCAGAGGGACAGCAAGTCTCAATGTAGCGATTCCGTGCACAAAAAGCTGGCTTTGGTACCAGGCGGGCACTGGATCTTGGACATGCCACTGATTGGTCCGCGCACAGCAGGAAAAGAGTGGTGACTGACAGCTGAAAGCTGCAATCACACGGCTCCTGGGGCGGCCGTCTTGAAATCTGTGCTACTGCATCCACACAGCGAAGGCAGAATCTGTTCCTCGCAATCCGTCCTTCCCATGTGTGTGCGGAAGCATGGGGCCTTATTAGATCCGTATTTGTTTGAGACAAATCTTGCTAGAGACACATTCATAAAAACGGATTCTTGGCTAGAGACACATTTCATAAAAATGGATCTACTTAATCCAGATTTCAAGCGGTAAGCGCGGAAGCAGCCTAAGAGAAGAATGTTGTCTAGCATTCACACTTGTGAGCACTAGTCAAAGGATAGCCTATCCATCACTCACCTGAGGCCAATTTGCACTAATCACCAATTAGTACAGCTCTGGTGAAAAGCATACACACACTCACTAGGCTGCTACAGCCGAGAAGCATGCCTGCCTTCACCAGAGTTGTCCTAATTGCTGATTAGGTGTGGAGCACTATCCCAGTGCTTACCCCGGATTTGAATCATTTGAACAAATGTTTTGGAGCATTTGATATCCTTTCGAATGTGACAACATTCTATTTGAATTTGAATGTCCACATTCGAACGAATTCAATCAGATTTCGGATGTTTAGAATATTTGTGCACATCCTTAATTTCTAACTACACAAACACAAGTTTCTGGCTTACAAATGCAACAGATCTCTTTGGGGATACCTGTGGCAGAATACCATATATTTCCCCAATATCCCCAGCCAAAACAGTGGACCTCAAATATTCGCAGCAACAGATAACTTTTCTTTCATGCCAACTTTGCCCATGGTTTCCACTAAATGAGAAGCCCCATGAAGCCTTAAGAATATTATTGCAATTCTGTAAGTTTAATAAACCAAGGAAAAATGGAAGGCCTTTTCTGCACTGGGCCTTACCCTGAGGCCTTTCTGCACTTCCCATCTTGTCCAGGGGGTTGGAAATAGTGCACGCCCACTGGCATGCACTAGTGTTCAATTTGTGAATCCCAGTGAACGCCATACCTCCCCCTACTTGTCCATATAACTGCCTGAGGCCCAGACGTGCATCTTTGTCCTGTAGACATGGCAACATCTGAGGTGTGAGCTTCTTTGCATAGCACCTCAGATGACATGCCCATCACCATAGTGGTGTGAATGGGCTTCACCAAAGAGGGCAAAGGCCGTCTCTGGTCAAGGTAAGTCTTCATGTTGAGCATTTCTGAGCTGGAAATGGGCCCTTCAAGTGCAGATGGTCCTTCTGGGAGTGTACTGGACACAGACTATGGACACTAGGGGTGTGCATGAATATTCAAAGGTATTCGAAAATTCAACTGAATTCATCCAAATTTCAACTTTTGAATTCAAATCAAATGTACATAAATTCACATTTAAAAATGCAAACAAATTTCAAATGTTGAATTTGGGAACTATTTGTTCAAGTTATCTGGACATTCATAGGTGTATGGGTTCATACACAATGCGTACTTACAGAGACACATCTTTCTTGCATCAGTACGCATTTGTACAGAATCTGTACGGGACAAAAATGGGTTGCATACAGGATAACTACAGGATGAATACAGATGTGCATAGCAATACATACAGGCACATACAAATATTGTCAACGTTCGTAAGTGCAAATTCAAATCGAAAATTCAAATGAATAGATTCAAATTTGCTTAATGCGAATCGAATTTGGTTAAGTTTTAATTTTAGAGATTCTAATCAAATCAAGTTTTCAGATATTCATTTGTGATATGCACAAATGTTTTTTTTTTGCATTTGATTCTTGTTGAATAAAATGTAATACATTTCGTATTTGTTCGAATAGATTCCCTTCAAATGTGGTAGGATTCTATTTCATACGAATGTCATCATACAAATTTGTTCAAAGATCCGATACGAACGCGTAAATATATGATACGTATCCAATACGCGACTGATACATAGCTGAGACGTGTCCAAGACATACCCCATTACATATCGGCTCTGAACGTATCAAATCCACCCTGAATCCACTTTGAATCCACTCTCAGTCCATCTTGAATGCACCTTGGATCCACTGCAGATGTGACTGGGGCCCACCTCCCCAGGTTCACAAATGTTCCCAAGCATTCATACAACTATGAATGTCGATGTATGAATGTTGTAACATTCAATTTGTTTATGAATGTCCAAATGTATGTGAATATCCAAATGCTGTTAATATATGTGTGCATCCCTAATTGGGACAGGTGCAGAAAGGCCCCTGGATGAGGGCCCGCCTTCCACTTGCTATTGCAGCATGCAGAACTCAGCTCACTTTTTCAGGACCCGTGCAGAAAGGGTTGGAAATATTGATGCAAACTATGAAGTTTGGGTCTCTCTCTTTTTACCAATCTTTTGTTTGCAAATATACATTATGCCCTTCTTTTCCCAAAGCTTTATTCGCACCTGCAGCAAACCAAGCCCCCATTACAGACAACAACGGTACTGGTCACCGGGGGACATCTAGTCGGATAACAGAATCCCTCACCTATCAAGCATTCATTGATTTCGGAGAAACCTACATAAACATAAATAAGATTAAGGAGCACTGCTCAGTCTATACATTCAGGCCCGGAATTAAGTCAACAGCAGTTAGCACTGGGATGGGAGGGGCTACCTCAGATGAAGACGTCACAGCACCCTCTCAACAGCACCCAAAATCTCTCTGCACCAGGGAAATCTCTTGCAGTGATGACTTCCTGGTCAGCATCCTCTGCCAGAGACTGGAAATGCATCTGGAAACATCCCCTGATGTGAACCCCCATCATTCAGGCTAATGGCATTACTGTGTCTTCCCCTGATCTGTCCCCATGGGTCTCAACTATGTGAGACCCTCCAGTCCAGAGGCCTTTTCACACTACGGGCTCTAGTGCATAATTAGTGCACCTCTGGGGAAGAGCATATGCATGTCGAGTAGGCTGTTACATCCTACAATTGTTCCCACCCTCCCCAGAAGTCTACTAATCATTGATTAGGTGTGAAGCATGAAATTGTGCTCCACACCTTTACCAACATTTACCTAACATGTACCTGAAGCGTCCCACAGCGCAACCATTTGTTCTTAAGGGCGTAAGCACATTGGCACCTCAAGCGACCGTAGATCCATGCACAGAGCATCTGCATCCTCAACGGCGGCGCCCAGAAGAGGACCAGCCCCTGCGATCAATTAAGGTGAGTATCCAATCCAGGGAGGAGGGAGCAGGTAAGGTTCACTAGCTCTCAAGTGCGGCTGCTATTCACTGTTGGGTCATCACGCTCCTTTCCCATCCAGCGTATGGGAAGGGTAGTGCGATAACACCTCTGAGCACTGCAGGGCTAAGTCTGGAATAGTACCGTTTACACAGCAACATGGTTCCAGATCAGTCTCTGCGTCAGCACCAAAGTTCTCACGAGCATTGCAGAAGGGTTCTTGGAGCTGGAACCCCCCAGGGTATCCATTTCTGCCAGGTGTTTTGGTGGGCTACCAAAAGGTATCCCAAAATAGTCTGGAAAATAGAAGCCTGCCTTCTACACTCCTCTGTAGGGGAGATTGATCCAAACATATATGCCTGTGAACCTGTATAATTTAGTTCAATGGTGATTCAGATACAAACATAAGAACCTAAGAAGAGCCCTGCTGGATCAGGCCACAGACCATCTAGTCCAGCACACACAGTGGCCCACCAATTGCCCATGGGTATCTCAAGCAGAGACAAGGGCAAACCTCCTGCTCTTGAATCCCAGAAAATGGCCTTAGAAGCATCCTGCTTGTCCCCCAAGCCTGAAATATTTACTTAGGCATCCATTCTAGTAGCCATTGATACGTCTGTCATCCATACATTTCTCCAACCCTTTCTTAAAGCCATCTAAGCTGGTAGCTGTCACCACCTCTTCTGGTAGATCATGAACATCCTGAGGTCAGTTCGCACTTGGCATCTTAGTTTACAGCTAGTTAACACCTGGGCAAGTGCATCTGCACTTGCAGGTGTTTACAGCCTACAACCACCCCCTGCCTGCCCAGATGTTAACTAATTAGCAACTAGCTGTCATGCATGAAATCATGCACTACAAGCTATGTGACCTTAACTAATTGCGACTGGGAACTGATCTGGGGGATTCCAGCGGCAACCATCTGCACCTTTTCTAGTGTGAGGGGTCAACTGGACTGCCACATAAGCACGCTGGCAGCTCAGATGACTCTTGATGTAACTGCATGTCCAGAAATGTCCCTGGTCTCAACTATACAAAGGCCTATATAGACAGAACATACCATCAGTGGACAGTTCATAATCCTGATGAAAGATTATTTTTTTAGAAAACCAAAATCGAAGTATCTCTGCTAGACTACATCAAATGAAGAAGAATCGGCCAACTTTGTCCACAAATGGACAGCACAATCCGCAGGCATTCAGCCAAAATCACCCATTATGCCATGCCCTGCACCTTAATAAGAGACAGAACAAAGGCCTTTTCGCACGAGGGCCTATGGAACACATGTAGGAAGCTCTGGGATGGAGCATTCACTCCACTGGGCCGGCGGTTCCATTCAGAACTGCCCCAGTCCACCCCAGGGCACCCACTCGAGTTCTGTGCGTAGAGCATGAAATCGTGCTCTACACCTGGCCCTGGGCATTTGAGGCCATCCCACAGTTGTACAGGAGGGAGTGGATTCACACGCTCCCCCCCCCCCAACAGCTGCAGGCCCCACCTTCAGCTGCCCCCATTGGGCAGGCCTGTTGTGTTCCTTCCCCGGTTCCTGCAGGTTCTAGGGGACCAGATCGGGTCCCCAAGAGCCCACAGCCCCCCCCCGGTACCTACCCCCCGGGGCATGGCCTACCCAGACATGCATCCTCATGAGAGGCACTTACCTTGTGGTCTCTGGGTTTTGAAGTGGCCAACACAGCTGGCAGCATTGTACGTTTCCTTGCGCCACTGGCTCTGATTGGCTAGCTAGCCTTTTTGAGCTAGGCCATGAGGGGACAGATTCCCCTTTCACATGTAGGCAGGTAGGAATGCGTCCCCATGTATTCCTTACCTGCCTAGGTGTGAATGGGGAATCCGTCCCCACGTGTCCTAGCTATATTGCACTTCAGCCGTTCAGCTGTAGTGCAAAAAGGCCTCAGGTCATCACCGTCTTCAATGTTGCATTGGATTACCTGGAACCACCAGCACCATCAGACATAGAAATGCAAAGAGAAGGTGAAGGAGCTTCATGGCTTGAAGGTTCAGCAGAAATTCACCTCCAGCCTCCAATCTCACTGGCAGAACGTGTCTGCGCCAACGAACCCCTAGAAAAATTTGCAACCTGTATTTATAAGGCTGTGGTTTACAGTTTTACACACCTGCCAAACCACGTAGTTTCCAAAACAAATAGTTCCCTCTTTGTAAGTCCCTGATGCAAGCGATGGTACCAAAGAGAAATTGCAGAAGTTTGTTCTAAGCAAGAAGCATCTTTTATAATCAGACAATTCCTAAAATGCAGCTGCTTAAGCTAAGCATGCCCAGATGCCAAAGAAAGAGAAAGCACAGCTGGCCTCTCCCCCCCCCCCAGCCACCCACATTGGCTCTGAAGGAGCCAGCTGTCAGGAGGCCGGCGCCCGGCTCCCCTTCACCCCAGAAGCAGCAGTAGACCCCTCGGCCTACCCACCCCACCCCACCCGGAAGCCATGCCTGTAGAGGCCAGATGGTTCCTTTGCCGGGAAGGTGCCGGATCACCATGTGCTTTTATGGTGATTAAAAACAGAGAGCACAGGAGAAAGAATTTAGGCGGGAGACAAGATGAGCTGGAAAAGAGAGAGTTTATTACTCTGCAAAGCTTTTTATATCCCCCACAAGAAGGCGGGGAAGGAAGTGACCTCAGGATAAAATCCAGGTAGGTGATAGGTGGAGCTGTGTCAGCTGAGCAGGGCAGAAGTCCTTTTGATGTCATATCCTCTAGAGGGAGGCGGGGAGGATCCTCAACCTGGAAGAGAAGATGGATGCCATGCGGCCGGGTGGCCATTCTGCCTTCAGGCTAAAGGTCCAGCACCCTGCTGTGCTGGGTGTGTACTGCAAACTATGAGAGCAGGAAGATTCTTTTTACTCTCAGGCTTGAGAAGCTGGTGGGAAAAACCTGGGCAAATTTACAATTGCTACAATCACTGACCTATTCTGCTATATTTAGATATTCCAGAAGAAAGCATGAATATTTCAGAACACCTATGCTTTATTCTAGAATATCCAAACACAGCAGAATAGCTAACTGATGTCTATATGCAGCCTCAAAGGCAGAAGGCATGACTCTGGGACCCAAATTGTTTAGAATTTTTAAAGGATTTTTTAGGAACTTTTAGAATCCAAAACTTACCTTTAATCCCTGAAGTAGCCCCAGAGAATACACACAGAACACACGGGACAGACAAATCATTTTCCAGCACAAATTAATACTGCAACTTGTTTTTATTTAGGCTGCCAATTAATCATGTCTCTTTCCCCAGTAACGTTTCCAAATTTGTATCCATCTGAATTTCACAGCTGAGAAGGTCAATGGATTTCAAAAGGGACAACGAGGCACGGTCGCATTTTCATCCTTCATTTCCTGCATATATTAGAAGGACAAGGAAACAGATGCTGTTCAAAGGTCAAATCATTTCCCAACAAAGTGCGAACAGGTCCCCTATTGCCATGGCCAGAAAAAGCCAATATGTGGTTCACTCATATGTGAGTTCCAGAATTCTCAAGGCAATGGTAGGCCAGGACCCTTGCAAATACTAAAGAATTTCTCTTAGAGATGTGCGCAAATATTCAAAATATTCCAAATTCCGAAAGTAGGATGCCTACGGGATAAAAATGTTGTCGACATTCGTATCGTCAAATACAGGTTCAATATTCATGCAAATAGACATGAATGTGTTCAATTTGAATTGAATGTGAATACATTCGGATTTTAAACATTCAAATTGATTCGAATCTTCAGATATTCAATTCAAATTGAATTGAATGCCGAAAATTTCATTCCTGCACACGCCGAATTTCTATGTCTATTAAGTTTACATTTCTAACTACACAGTCACTTAGGGCCTCATGTTTGTGGATTAAGAATGCAACAGATTTGCTTTGGGGCTACCTGTGGTACAGAGTATCATTCTGTCATTTCCCAGTTTCCATAGTCAAGATAGTTGCTAATGGTTTCTATTAACTGAGGAGGCCCTTGAAGCCTTTAAAAATTATTACAGTTCTTCAAGTTTAATCATCTAAGAGAACATGAAGGTCCTTTATGCACTAGCTTAAGGACCTGCCATCCACATGGTAGTACAGTTTATAACAGGGTCATTTCTGCACTTGCAGGAAAGGTTCTTTATAGACTAATGTTGACCAGAGCTTGCACTTGATAGCTTAGCCCACACACAATCCGTCACTTACCAGAGATCAGTCATGTGTCTGATCCTCTGCAGGGTGCCACCATCTTGATCCTGGTGCCCTGTATGACTGTGCATGCACCAGTACCATTACTACAGGGACACTGATGCTCTGCACAATGCAGTCACATCAAGGGGGTCATCTGAGGTCCCAGTGCACTTGTGCAGCACCGCAGATGATCCCCTCAACCAGAAAAAGTGCAGATGGTCACCCCTGGATGCTAAAGGTAAGGGATTGTTTGGAATTGGAGAGGGCTGGTATGTTTGTGGTGCACAATTTCATGCACCACAGCTAGTGGGGAGGTCAAATGGAAACAATATAAAAATTAATTGCACTTATTTGCTTTCTGTAGGTTCTGTACCTGAATGTAAATCTTCTGCTTGGATGAATGCAGCAAGATGCTTGCCATTAGCAGGCTAGAAGGCTGAATTACCTTCCCTCCTAGTTAATGCTCCCTATGCTTCCCCCACTGCAAACACTACTGTTTTTAACTGTTTTGTATCATTCTTTTTTTTTAATATTATGCTGGATTTTCTAAACCTTGTACTACTTTTAGTATTGTTTGATACAGTTTTAATATGTTTGTTTTTATATGTTGTGAGCCGCCCAGAGACCTTTGGGTATGGGGCAGGATATAAATATAAATATAAATAAATATAAATATAAATAATGCCTGGTTGTGTTCCTTATTTTCTGGACACAGATGGTCAGGCAAAGGAGGAGAAGCATTTACAATTAAAAACTGGTCAGCAGCAGCGTGTGGTTAGAAGTTAGGATTGACCTCCACCCAGCCAAAATGCATTAGGAAAAGTACTAAATTGTATGTTTCTTACCTTGCACAAAAGGGAATGCCCTTCTGTTGGAAACTGTATAGAAGATTATCCTCTATAAGAATTCGGGGGCACAGGCTTTATGAATGATCATCCTGTGCCCATTGCTAGCAATAAATTCTTATGAAGTCTGGGTCTCTCCTCTTTTACCAATCTGCTTTTCATTTGCAAATATATTTTACGCTCCTCTTTTCCAGAACATTCCATCTCACCTGCAGCAAGCCACGTCTTTTCCACAGAATCCAATCTTCGTCCAACGGAGACATCCCCTCGGGACACATATTCCATCGAGCTGGAAGCATTCCTCGCAGGTGGTGGGTGGTTTAGAAAAACCTACATAAACATAAATAAGATTAAAGAACCATTGGGCAGACCCCAAAAAGCCCAAATCAGCACTCAATAGAGTAAGCAGCTAGCACTGGGTTGGGGAGGGAGGATCTGCCAGACTAAGAAGTCTCAGCACCACCCCTATAAACCACCACCCCTCTGCACATGGGAAGTCTCTTGCACTGAAGAATTCCTGGGGCAATTTCATGCTACCCTTTGTGGGAAAGGAATCTTATCACCCAACATTTACTAGCGCTCGAACTTGCAAGTGCTAATTAACTACAGCCCACACCCCGCTTGATCAGCCACTCATCTGTGACAGATTCCAGGACTGGTCCCCTCCAGGGTGCCACCATTTTATTCATGGTGCCCTCCATGATGGCACATGCTTCAGTGACATTGCTATGATGATGCTGACAATCTGCTCAGACACTGTTTCATCTACGCTCGTCTGAGATGCCAGCGTGCTTGTGTAGCACTGCAGACGACCTCAGAGCACCAGAAAAGGTGTGAATGGCCGCTGCCTTGATGCGCCAAGTAAGTAATTAGTTGAGGCTGGTAAAGATGTGAAGCACGATTCGGGCTCCACACCTAGTGCATGATTAGGGAACTTCTGGGAGACTGGAAATGTGCCTGGAAATGAGGCTATGAACACTGCAACACAGCCTGGAATTCCAGATGGATATGCCCATCTTAAGGTCTAATAAGGAGCATTGCACCGATCCAAAGTGCTTTGGTTAGCTGCCAAACAGGGTCCCATAAGAGTCTGGAAAATACCAGTGGAGCAAATTAGTGTGGGCAGGAGCTCCCCAGTGCATACAAGTGTTATCTCCAGAAGAGGTTCTGGAAAGGGATCATAATCCTGATTTAAGTTAAATGCAAAAAGACCCTGAATCAAAGTATCTCTGCTAGGCTACCTCCAAAGAAGAATCATCCAGCTCCACAAACAATCCACAGGCATTCAGGTGGCATCTCCCATTATTCCATGCCCTGCACCTTAGGAGGAGACAGAGTAAGTCATCGCCATCTTCGGTGTGCATTGCCTTACCTGGAACCACCAGCAGCATCAGACAGAGAAATGCAAAGACAAGGTGAAGGAGCTTCATGGCTTCAAGTTTCTCTAGAAATAAATTCACCTCCACCAATGAAGTCTCACTGGCAGAATGTGTCTGCGTAAGGGAACCCTGAGTAAAATTTTAATCTGTGTTTATAGGACAGTTATGTACAGGTTTTCACACCTGCCCACAAACCACATAAGTTTCCTGAATAGATAGTTCCCTCTTTTGTAAATCCCTGATGCAAGCGATGGTACCAAAGAGAAATTGCAGAAGTTTGTTCTAAGTAAGAAGCATCTTTTATAATCAGACAATTCCTAAAATGCAGCTGCTTAAGCTAAGCTGAATGCTAGGTCCCAAGACTAGCATTTCCCCTCTGGAGTTGGGGGGGCCAAGTTCACAGACACCCCCAAATGTCTTCCTATGGAATCTTACCGAGGCCTCCTTCTTTGAGCTGAGAATCCTGCACACAGTAGAAAAGATCTGGTTCAAGGGATGCCAGTACAGCTAATTGAAGGCCACCAACCATAGATAGGTTTACAATTCTCAAAGCACGTTTGCCTCACCAGAAATAGCCTGGTGAGGCAAACGGCAACACAATCTCATCCCGTTCTAGAAAGATCTTAACAGAAACCACCACAGGGCCAGGGAACTCTAGGCGACATCCTGCCATCTGCACTCATTGCAGGAAAACTGCACTGTAGATGCTCAAGATGAAAGGAAGTGCAGGTGATGCCCCCAAACTGCCCACTCATGGTATGGCTGACCACTAGAGGTGGGGCTCTGCCAAACTCTTATCTAGGAATACCAGGTTTGATTCCATGCTTCCTCAGCTGTTTTGAGTCCCCTCAAGTGGATGAGAAAAGTGGGGTAGAAAAGTCAATTCTTCTTCATCTTCATCTACTCCTCCTCCTCCTCCTAAAATCCCTCTGCACATGGGAAATCCCTTGCAGGTCAGCCTCCTCTGCCAAAGGACACTGTACCCAGCCTGGAATTCCAAGTGGGTATGCCAGTAGGAAAGCCTAGCATGGAATAGATGCGCAATCCAAAATAACCCGAAACCCTCTGATCTCAGAATTATTTCTCCCCTGTAAGTCACAGCAATCCCCCATCATATAGGGTCTTTCTGCATTTAATCTCCCCTGATCTGGACCAATGGGTCTGGAACACATGAGAGCCTCTGGTCCATATCACGGCAAGAGATATCCCAGTCCAGAATAGTACCTTCTGCACAGCAACACTCTCCCAGGTCAGTCCCCACATAAGGCCTGAAGTTCACACGAGTTCTGAAGTTGGCCTCGGAGACATGGAGCAGGAGACCCAATTTGGTCAGGTGTTTGATCGGTTGACAAAAAAAAGGTGCCATGGCAGTCCTGAGAATGGAAGTTGGGCTGAATTTGCACTTAGGCATCGGGGATGCAGTTAGGACAGCTCTAGGAAAGCTCTAGGACAGATTCTCTGTACCAGAGCTGTCCTAATTTCCTGCCAGAAGACTAAATGTGAATTCTGCCCTGCTATTTACATTCTTCTGTGGTACAGCCTGGCCTGAACCTAAACCGATGTGAACGTATTTAACCAGATCCAATGGTAATTCAGATCACGGATCCACTCTGAAAGGATCAAATCCAAACTGAATCCACTTTTAATCCGCTCTGTATCCATGTTGAATTCACCCTGGATCCACTGCAGATGTGACTGCCGCAGCCACTTTCCTGCCTCCCCCATTTAATGAACGTCTGAATTATTTGTACAAATCTTAATGTATGAATGTTGTAACATTTGATTCATGTATGAGCATCCGAATTTGTGTATTTGTGCTTAGGCCTTCAGCATCCTGCCATCTCCAGAGGTTCCTTGACAGGCTTAAGGGCTAGTATGTAGCTTAGCATAAGTAGCACCATTTTGGAAATCCTCTGCTTATAAAAGGGTACGTCTGGCTTAGAAATAACTTCTGCAATTTCTCGTCCATACTATCCCTTGCATCAAGGAGTTACAAAAGAGGGAACGATCTGTGCAGGAAACACATGTGGTTTGTGGGCAGGTGTGCAAACCTGTAAGTAACTGCCCTATAAATGCAGGTTACAAATTTTACTTAGGGTTCACTTAGGCAGACGCATACTGCCTTTTTGGCCTTGGTATGATTGACAAAGACTCACCAAACCCGGACCCCAACTGGGCTAACAGAGAGCTTTAAATACTCCAGGAAATCTCTTCCTCTTCCAGTTTTTGGCTGCCCTTTCCTTTGGTGGAGGCGAATTTCTGCTGAACCTTCAAGCCATGAAGATCCTTCACCTTCTCTTTGCATTTCTCTGCCTGATGATGCTGGTGGTTCCAGGTAATGCAATGTCAACCAGAAGAGGGTGGTGACCTATTCTGCCTCCCACTTAGGTGCAGGGTGTGGAATAATGGGAGATGTCAGCTGAATGCCCGTGAATTGTGCGTGGAGTTGAATGATTCTTCTTCAGGAACAATCCTGAAGATTCTATGACCCCTCAAGGTCCTTTCCAGGGCTTCTTCTGTCCACCTGCTGATGTGCGGTAGAGTGCTGCTCCACTCTGTCTGCCAAGGGTGGGCTGTAATCCAGATCAGGGGGCTTCTGATCTGAATTACCATTGGACCTGGCTAAATAGGTTCACATGGGTTTAGATTCAGGCCGGACTGCACCACAGAGGAATGTAGAAAATAGGGCTGAATTCGCATTTAGGCTTCTGGCAGGAAATTAGGACAGCTCTGGTACAAAGAATCTGTCCTAGAGCTTTCCCAGAGCTGTCCTAATTGCATACCAGAGGCCTAAATGCGAATTCAGCCCAGCTTCCATTTTCAGGACTGCCATGGGACCTTGGGACTGACCAAATTGGGTCTCCTGCTCCATGTCTCAGAGGCCAACTTCAGAACTCACGTGAACTTCAGGGCTTATATGGGGACTGACCTGGGAGAGTGTTGCTGTACAGATGGCACTATTCTGGACCGTGATATTTCTTGCCATGATATGGACCGGAGGCTCTCATGTGGTCCAGACCAATTGGTCTAGAGGAGGAGGAGGAGAAGGAGAAGGAGAAGGAGAAGGAGAAGAAGAAGAAGAAGAGTTGGCTTTTCTACCCTGCTTTTCTCGTCCATTTGAGGGGACTCAAGACAGCTGAGAAAGCTTTTCTGTTCTTCTCCCCGCAACAGATCACCCTGTGAGGTAGGTGGGGCTGTGAGAGCTCAGAAGAGAGCTGTGACTAGCCCAAGGTCCCCCAGCTGGCTTCATGAAGGAGGAAGAAGAAAAAGAGTTGGTTTGTCTAACCCACTTTTATCACCCATTTAAGGGGATTCAAAGCAGCTGACAAAGCTTTTCTTGTTCTTCTCCCCACAACCAAACACCCTGTGAGGTGGGTACAGCTGTGCGTGCTCAGAAGAGATCTGTGACTCACCCAGGGTCACTCAGCTGGCTTCATGGAGGAGTGTGGAATCAAGCCTGGTATTCCTAGATAAGAGTTTGGCAGAGCCCCTCCTCTCCCAATCCAGTGCTAGCTGCTGATTCCATCCAGCCCTGGTTGGGACTTTGTATGGTCTGCCCTGTGCTTCTTTAATCTTATTTATGTTTATGTAGGTTTTTCTGGAGTCGGGAACACCACTGAATGCCTCAGGGTTGGGGGCAGATGTATTGGGCGGAGATGTACAGCAGGTTATAAGGAAATTGGAATCTGTTCATTGAGAGTGTTCTGCTGCAGGTAAGAAAAATCAACAAAAATTGAAAAGTGTGTAAGGAAAATTATGCCCTATAAGCTTTCCTCCATCCAAGTGAGTCTGAGTAAACAAACAAGCTAGAGATGAACGATTTCTTTTATCTATATTGCAATATAGGAAATCTGCCCTTTGAGCATTCTTCCAGGATAAGTTTAAACTCTCTCAAATCATAGCCTGACTTTGTATCCTTTTCTTGGCTGGAAGTTTACAGTCTTCTAGATAATGTCTCTTCACACCCTCCAAAGTTAATTTGCATGTCATTTTTTCATAATAAGGAGAAGTATACTTCCTCCCTTGCAAGTGCTAGATAACTATAGCCCATACCCCACACAGTCACTCACCTGTGGCTGATCCCAGGGCTGGTCCTCTGCAGGGTGCCAGCGCAGGTGTCAGCGCCATTGCTATGACAATGCAAACTGTGCATGTGCAGTCCTGTCTACGATTGTCTGAGGTACCAGTGCAGTTGCACAGTACCTGAGATGACCCCAGAGCACCAGAAGAGGTTAAGATGCTCACTGCTGGATGCTTCTGGTAAGACCCTGGGTAAAGTTAGTAAAGATGTGGACCATGATTTCAAACTCCACACTGAGTACACGATTGGGGAACTTCTGGCCACAGCCGCACCCACCTCACAGGGTGTTTTGTTGTGGGTAGAAGAATAGAAAGCTTTGTCAGCTGCTTTGAATCCCCTTAAATGGGTGATAAAAGTGGGTTAGAAAAGCCAACCCTTTTTCTTCTTCCTCCTCCATCAAGCCAGCTGGGTGACCTTGAGGTAGTCACAGCTCTCTTCTGAGCTCTCACAGCCCCACATACCATGCAGGGTGTCTGGTGCGGGGAGAAGAATAGAAAAGCTTTGTCAGCAACTTTGAGTCCCCTTAAATGGACAAGAGGTTCCCTACCCATATAGCACAAGCTGTAGTGCAAATAGGCCCCAGGTCTTGTCACCGGAAAGACAGCTGTTACTTATCTTCTATAGATGCTGAAATTCCTCTACGTATCTCAAATGGGTTTCCGCCCATAGTTGAATGTTCTGATATACCAAACAAAGAGGAAATACTTTGACCTTTTAAACTGCCGAATTTTTACTGTCTTTCTTATCTATGCAGGAAATAAGGGATGAAAATGTCATCTTCCCTCATGGTACCTTTTGAAATCCACCGACCTTCTCAGTTGTGAAATTCGGAAAGATTATAAATTTGGAAGTCCTACTAGGGAGAGAAGTGTGATTAACTGGCAGCCTAAATAAAAGGAATTTGCAGTGTAAAATTCTTTTGGAAAATGATGTGTCCATCCCATGTGTTCTGGATTTAATCTTTGAGGCTACTCCACGGGATACAGGTAAGGTTTCAGTGCTAACGGTACCTAAAATAAGTTGCAACACTAACTGATAAAAGAACAAACAAGAAGGATCTATATGCAGTCTGTATGATGACCCAAATGTACCATAAAGGTGTTGGAGTTGCATGACCCTGATTCTCCATGGTGCATTGGGCCTGTGGGCCAATTTTCATTTTGGTCCGTAGTCAGTAATTAGGCAACATCTGGGCAGGTGCATCTGAACTTGCAGGAGGTGTTTACATGCTAGGATCACTCCCTGCCTGCCCAGAAATTGACCAAACAAACAATTGGGTTCTATACCCCCAAAAAAATATATGTGATATTTACTAAAAGGGTTATAATGACCCCACTGATAATGTAAAGAATAAATGCACTAATAATGCAAATAATAAATGAACTAAATCAAATAATATAATATAAAGCACCAAATTTAAAAAACTCACTGTAAGAAAAACAGTGGAATAAAAGTAAACCACAAGCCACAGCCAAAAGATGTATTAAAATCAAAGCAATAAAGAAAATATAGATAAAATATAGATAAAAATAGGCCTTGCTCTCCCATCCTAGGGGACTTCCTCCCATTCATTTACTCCTACATTTGATTGAAATTACTCTAACTAAAAATTATTTCAAATTTGGTGATAAGTTTTACCTACAAACCTCGGGTGTGGCAATGGGGTGCAAATTTGCACCGGAATTAGCAAACATTTATATGGACCATTTTGAAAGATCTTTTATATTAAGTAATGGGGTTTTTTCGCCTTATATTAAAATGTGGAAGCGTTTTTTGGACGATATATTTTGCATCTGGGTGGGCACAGAACCTTTTTTGAAAGAGTTTTTTACATTCTTGAATGATATACATGATAGTATTAAATTTGAGATGTCGTACCATAGGTCGCTAGTACATTTTTTAGATGTCAATGTATTGAAAAATGGGGATTCCTTCGAAACTTATCTTTATAGGAAACCAAGGGATGTTAATTCCTTTCTAAGATATGATAGTTACCACCCCAAAGCCCTTAGGGATAACCTTCCGTATTCCCAATTTTTATGCATCAGGAGGAATTGCAAAACTTTGGAAGCTTACCAAAAAGAATCTGAGATCACAGGGCTTCAGTTTTTGGATAAGGGATACCCTTCGAAGATTGTCCAAAGAGCAAGAGAAAAGGTTGCTCAACTAGGTCATAAGAAATTATTATCCGAACCCGTACCTTCCACCAAGAAGGATCGGGTGGTAATCCCATTGACCTTTCATACACATACTCACAAGGTCAAAGAAATCATTTTAAATAACTGGCATCTATTGGAAAATGTACCGGGATACAAAAACAAACCCATGTTTGCCTATAGACGGACCCAGAATATTAAAAACAAGGTGGTACGAGCTGAAGTTCTGCCTCCCAGAATACAGAGCACCCCATCTTTGAGGGGACATTTCATATGAGGGCATTGTTCCACATGTAGGAACAGTGGTAATGTGAAACGCTTCGTTAACCCAGTGGATGGCAGGACATATGAAATTTACAAATTTTTCACGTGTGCCAGCAAAAATGTTGTTTACGTTATTGAACGTTCATGCAAACTTCTATATGTGGGCATGACTAGCCGATGCATTAGATCTAGGATTGTGGAACACAGAAGCTGTATAAAAAATCAGAAACTACAGGCTCCTATGGTAAAGCACTTTATAGAACATAACCACCCTGTTGATTCCTTTAAATTCTGGTGCATTGATGGACTACCCTACATTAAAAATATTAAACAATTACAGCTTTTGGAGTTCAAATGGATCCATCGTTTGAATTCAGAATCCCCTAAAGGTTTGAATGAAAATGTTAATTGGTTTATTTAATGTCCTTCTGTTTTACACCCTGATTCATCCCTGATGCCTGTTTGAGTCTTTGCAGGATTTTTCCCCTTTTAGAATTAGACTATATAAGAGGCTCTCTGGCAGCACCAGTTCATTATTGATATTGAATTTGAGAGAGAAACTCACACACAGCTATTTGTGTATATATATTTTAATATTGGCCACTGAAGAAGACTTTTCTAGTCGAAACGCGTTTGGCCTATTTTTATCTATATTTTATCTATATTTTCTTTATTGCTTTGATTTTAATACATCTTTTGGCTGTGGCTTGTGGTTTACTTTTATTCCACTGTTTTTCTTACAGTGAGTTTTTTAAATTTGGTGCTTTATATTATATTATTTGATTTAGTTCATTTATTATTTGCATTATTAGTGCATTTATTCTTTACATTATCAGTGGGGTCATTGTAACCCTTTTAGTAAATATCACATATATTTTTTGCGGGGTATAGAACCCAATTGTTTGTTTGGTCACTTTGGGTGTGTTTGTTTGGGTTTCTTTTGGGATTTTTGGTTGTTCCTGCCCAGAAATTGACCCATTGTTGACTAGGTGTGGAATCACGCTCCCCAACTTTACCAGCCCTTACCCCAGCCTACCTGATAACATCCACCTGGTGACCATTCACACCTCTGCTGGCTGGGAAGGTCATTGGAGCTGCCATCCAGGCTCGTTGGCACCCCCACTGGCCTCTTGACGCAACTGCGATTGTGCAGAGGGTCAGGGTTGTTGTAGAAACAACGCTGACACATGGGCCACAGCAGAGGGCGCTGCACACAAGACGGTGGCACGCAGAAGAGGCCTGGCCTAGCAATGGGATAGGCTAACATTGACTAGCGTTCACAAGTGCACATGTTTCCCCTCCATAGGATGTGAAGGGAAGTGAGAAAATGTCGTTGAACTCATCCAGCCACAGTGCCATTATGCACTTTTGAGGGCTTGAGCAGCTTCTTGATAGACCCCACCACACCACCTTTTTGTCTTCTGTGCTGTCCTGGCTGTGGGACAACCTCCCCTCTGTGGTGTGTCAAGCACCCTCATTGTATGTATTCAGACATCTGATGAAGACACGCGTCTTTGCCCTGGCCTTTGACTGAGGAAAAGGCATCCCTTCCCCATCAGGGACTGTTACTGTTTTGGCCAAGTGATTTGGTTGTTTTTGTGGTGATTTCATTGTGATCTGCCTGCAGACCTTGTGGTATCATAATATAAATGCATACTTTCATAAATATATAAATCATAGAACACAGGAAATGGCACATGTAGTTATTACTCTGTTCAGTGACACTTCTCTGGCCATCAGTTTCACAGCCAAGGAACGAAAGTCCATCCTATGCAGATGGAGCGCACCAGTTGTAGGCAGCATCTCTCCATTACACACAGGTATATCTACAGCACAGGCCCCAGAAAGGACTCTGACGGATCAAAATCCTGATCAAACTTAAGAGCAAAAAGACCCTGAATCAAAGTGTCTCTGCTAAACTACATCCAAAGAAGAAGAACTGTCCAGGTCCACACACAGTCCACAGACATTAAGCTGACATCTGCCCTTGTTCTATGCACTGCACCTTAGGAGAAGACAGAGTAAGTCATCACCACCTTCAGTGTGGCATTGCCTTAGCCACAAAAGCTGTGGTCACACTTAAGTTTTAATCCAGAGGCGTCTTCAGTAATTAGTTCAGCTCTGGTGAAGAGCATTCACACACTCACTAGGCTGCTACAGACTAGAAGCATGCCCACCCTCACCAGAGCTGCACTAATTACTGATTAGGTAATTATGTTCCACCCCTATATTAACATTTACCCTGGGCTTACCTGGAGTGTCCAGTGCCACGGATATTCATTCTTCATCTGTGGTGGGTGGGAAGTATGTCGTCTGTGCACGCGTGGGCCCGTTGCAAGCCAGGATCGATTCCTGGTGTCCTGTGCATGTGCAGCAGCATTGCCAATGCTGTTGCCTGCTGGCTTCATGCACAGACACAATGCGGCTGCCATCGGGCATGTCCCCATGCACCGGTACTGGAGAAGCAGGCTGGCTGGCTGGGAACGGATCCACAGGGGGCTGTGGGGCACACACGCCAAATGTCAAAGGGATGAACCAGCCTGGTGTGATAGCTCCAGTTTTGGCCTAAAACCTGCAAGAAGAGCAGTCTATTTTCCCCTTGTCCATGACCACTTAATCCCTTGAACCCGTAACTGTCTTTGAGCACATTAACCTCCCTCACAGGGCCATTGTGAAGCTAAAATGGAGGGGAAGGATATGGTGTGTGCTACCAGGAGCTGTTTCAGAAGAAATCTAGGATGTTGTTTAAAAAAAAAAAAGCGAAAATGAAAGACAAAAACCAGGTGGGCATCCTGCTTAAAGCCATCTCTTACCAGAAATCCCCCTGATTCCATCCTCAATGGGATAGTAATTCAGCCTTAGAGTAAACTATCAAGATGAAGCTTCTAGGACCCACCTAATTTCAGTTGGTGGATAAATAAGAGGTGCTATCAACATTTGTATCTGGATCTAATGTGGTTTAATTGTCATCTGCAAAATGTTTGCCTTAAAAGGAAAATGTAGCGAGTCTTCTTTTGGGAAGGAAAAAATAATAATGGGGAACCCCTCCACCAGAAAAGAAATGTGAACAGAAGTTGCTCTATTATCATGTTGGCAATCAAGGAAATCGCTTTCTATGTGCCTGTTGAGACATTTCTTTTTTGGTGGATATGTTCCCCATTATTTTTTTTTCCATCCCAAAATAAGACTCACTACATTTTCCTTTTAAGGCAAACATTTTGCAGATGACGGTTAAACCACATTAGATCCAGATACAAATGTTGATAGCACCTCTTATTTATCCACCAACTGAAATTAGGTGGGTCCTGGTAGCCCCATCTTGACAGTTTACTCTAAGGCTGAATTACTATCCCATTCAGAGGGATTTCTGGTAAGAGATGGCTTTAAGCAGGATGCCCACCTGGTTTTTGCCTTTCATTTTTGCTTTAAAAAAAAAACACAACATCCTAGATTTCTTCTGAAACAGCTTCTGATAGCACACACCATTCCTCTCCCCTCCATTTTAGCTTCACAACAGCCCTGCAAGGGAGGTTAACGTGCTCAAAGACAGTTACGGGTTCAAGGGATTAAGTGACCTTGGACAAGGGGAAATTAGACTGCCAGGCCAAAACTGGAGCCATCACACCAGGCTGGTTCACCATATACTCTGTGTTCACCATTTATTCCACACTGAAAGAAAACAGCTTGTCATTTTGCTGATCTATACTCTCACTCTGAAAGTGGACTGAAGCTGAGGTGTTTCTTCATTAATCTTCCTAGTGTGTCATGCACTAGGGCTGATACACTCCAGGTACAGGAGATCCATTGGCATTTCTGGCAGGAGGGCATGCTCCTCGCTGGCCAGAAATGTGAATGGTCCTTTGTGGACCAGGCTGCACTGCCACCATGAAAGCAGGGGTCCCACTGCGTCACTGGATCTATCAGCACAGCCAGCCACCGCCACCCACTTTGTGATGGGCTGGCAGGCTGATGCTGAGGGGTTGCCCCAATCCCTTTGACGCTTGGGGGTGCATGCCCCACAGCCCCCTGTGGATCAGTTCCCAGCCAGCCAGCCTACTTCTGTAGCACTGGTGCAGGGGGACCTGCCCAATGGCTGCCGCATTGCGCTTGTGCTTGAAGTTGGCAGCCAAGAGCACTGGCAACACTGCCGCACATGCACAGGACACTGGCAATTGATCCCAACTGGCAGCGCAGCCACGCATGCACAGACAACACACTCCCCGCCCACCACAGAAGAAGAATGAACGGCCATGCCACCGGACACTCCAGGTAAGCCCAGGGTAAGTGTTGGTGTAGGGGTGGAGCAGTGATCTCCAAGAACATCTAGTCCTTTCCCTCCCCAAATGGGGACACAGATGGCCTTTTTGACCTTGCTTCCAACGTAAGTCCAGGGAGTGCTCTGGGATGCAGCGTCCACACTTTGAGGAGCCAGAAATGGCTCTGTGCATCCTGGAGTACCTTCCACGCAGTATAAATAGGATGCAGTTAAAACTATGCCGTTAAAACTATACTATACTAGTAACATAGCTGGTAAGGCTTGGGAGATTTCATCCACATTCGAGACTGTTTAAAAAAAAATGTTTTCTTTCAAATAGATCCCATTTGAATCCCAGTCTATTTGATACGAATGTATTCAAATATTCAATACGTATCAGATATGAACGCATATGTATCCGACATGAACAAACACCTATCCGATATGTATCCGACACATGCGCATATGTATCTGGCACGGATCTTATTGCGGATCCGCACTGAAAGCATCAAATCCAAACTGAATCCACAGCCGCTTTCCCAGCTCCCCCCATTTAATGAATGTCTGAATTATTCATATGAATGTCTGAAGCATTTGTATTCGTAAGAATCTTAATGTACGAACTTATCCTAGAAGAAGATCCAGATTTCCATTGGTAAGTGCGGAAGCCCCCATATTTTCCAGCTGTAAGACATGCGGGTAAGCTCGTGATGGGTGGTGTGAAGGCTTAATGACATGGTCTACTCTCATGTTGCCTCAGTGTTGGCAAAGTGCAGGCGAGAGTTGTGCACAAATGCAGTTTTCAACATTCCATTTGATTTGAATTGAATATTAAATGTTCGAGTTCGTACAAATAGAGAAAAACCAATGTATTCCAATTTGAAGTGATTCAAATATACTTGCATCTATTCGTACGAATATTCAATTTATAACTGCTGAAACGAATGTCGACAACATTCGTATGTGTCTCTACGCATCCCGTATGTATCCTGTACATATCCCATTTTTATCCTCTATGTATCCCATTGTCATCCTGTACTTATCCATACAAATGCGTACAGATACGAATAAGATGCGTATGTATGTAATGCATACATATCTGTAGCCATAGAATGTCCCAATAATTTGTATGAATTATTCAAAACATTTGAATTTGTTCAAATGTCAAACAAACTAATGTATAGACATTTGATTCAAATTTTAATGTCCAAAATCGAACAAATTTGGCCAGAATTTGAATGTTATGAATATTCATGCCCATCCCTAGTTCGAAGCAGATTCCCTTTTCTTTTCCAGTCCAACCTGGAGATAGAAGAGCAGAACATGGGCTTTCTGAAGGCGTCCAAATCCCTGGAAGAACGTAGAAAGAGGAGGAAGGATGCTTTTGAAAATTGTAAAGGTACTCATGGTTGGTAACCTTGAAATAGATTGATTATCATCACTTTGGGCAGATCCTTTCTACCCCACGCAGAAATCTGTATTCAAAGAAGGGGGTCTTGGTTATTTTTATGCATAGGCAACTCTTCAACATCATGCCGTCTCCAGAGGTTCCATGACAGGTTTAAGGGCTAGTATGTAGCTTAGCATAAGTAGCATCATTTTAGAAATCCTTTGATTATAAAAGGGTGCTTTGGGCTTAGAATTAACTTCTGCAATTTCTCTTCTATACTACCCCTTGCATCAGAGAGTTACAAAAGAGGGAATGATCTGGGCAGGAAACACATGTGGTTTGTGGGCAGGGGTGCAAACCTTTAAGTGCCCTATAAATACAGGTTACAAATTTTACTTTGGGTTCACTGAGGTTCACTGCCTTTTGGCCTTGGTGTGATTGGTGGAGGCGAAATTTCTGCTGAACTTTCAAGCCATGAAGCTCCTTCACCTTCTCTTTGCATTTCTCTGCCTGATGATGCCGGTGGTTTCAGGTAATGCAATGTCACCCAGAAGGGAGTGGTGACTTATTCTGTCTTGCCCTTAGGTGCAGGGTGTAGAATAATGGGAGATGTCAGCTGAATGCCCATGAATTGTGTATGGAGTTGGGTGATTCTTCTTCAGGAAGAACCCTGAAGATTCTGTGAACCCTCAAGGTCCTTTCCAGGACATCTTCTGTCCACCTGCTGATGTGAAGTAGAGTGCTGTTACACTCTGTCTGCATAGGATGGGCTGTAATCAAGATCAGGGGGCTTCTGATCTGAATTACCATTGAATCTGGTTAAATACATTCATGTGAGTTTAGATTCAGGCCAGTCTCCACCACAGAGGAATGTAGAAAGCAGGGCTGAATTCGCATTTAGGCTTCTGGCAGGAAATTAGGACAGCTCTGGTACAGAGAATCTGTCCTAGAGCTTTCCCAGAGCTGTCCTAACTGCATCCCAGAGGCCTAAGTGCAAATTCAGCCCAACCTCTATTCTCAGGACTGCCATGGGACCTTTTTTTGTCAACCCATCAAACACCTGACCAAATTGGGTCTCCTGCTCCATGTCTCAGAGGCCAACTGCAGAGCTCGTGTGAACTTTGGGGCCTTTGTGGGGACTGACCTGGGAGACTGTTGCTGTGGAGATGGTACTATTCTGGACCATAATATTCCTTGCTGTGATATGGACCAGACGCTTAACGTGGTCCAGACGAGTTGATCCAGATCAGGGGAGATTAAATGCAGAAAGACCCTCAGCCTATATAATGGGGGATTGCAGTGAATTACCAATGGGAGAAATATTTCTGAGATCAAAGGGTTTCGGGTGATTTTGCATGGTGCATCTATTCCATGCTAGGCTTTCATACTGGTGTACCCACTCGGAATTCCAGGCTGGGTACAGTGTCCTTTGGCAGAGGATGCTGACCTGCAAGGGACTTCCCATGTGCAAAGGCTGGGGGCACAAGCAGGGTGCCTCAAAGACCATTTGCTGAGATTCAAGAGCAGAAAATTTGCCCTCGTGTCCGCTTGAGATGCCCATGGGCCATTGGTTGGCCACTGGGTAAGACAGGATGCTGGACTAGATGGGCTGTGGCCTGATCCAGCAGGGCCCCTCTTACGTTCTTATGTTTAAATCCCAGCTGCTGACATCATTAAGCCCTGACTCGGGCTTTGTAGGGTCTGCCCAGCACTTCTTTAATCTTATTTATGTTCCTGTAGGTTTTTCTAGAGTTACCAATAGCAGGCAATGCCGTGAAGCCAACGGAAGATGCATCAGGCGCCGATGCCCCAGTCCCTACAGGAGGATTAGAAACTGTGCAAGGAAAATTGCTTGCTGCAGGTGAGAAGAAAGTTTCAGGAAAAGAAGAGCATGATATATATTTGCTAAAGAGAAAATGGTTTGGTAAAAAAGGAGAGACAATTTTTTGGGGGGGAGGCATGTATTGGGCGGAGATGTCCAGCAGATTATAAGGAAATATGAATCTGTTCATTGAGAATGTTCTGCTGCAGGGAAGAAAAATCTTCAGAAAATGAAAAGTGTTAGGAGATTGCTGCCCTATCAGCTTTCTTTCATCCATGTGAGTCTGAGTAAACAAGCTAGAGACAAAAGATTCCTTTTAACTATATTGCAATATAGGAAACCTGCCCTTTGAGCATTCTTCCAGGATAAGTCCAAACTCTCTCACATCACAGCCTGACTTCATATCCTTATCCTGGCTGGAAGTTGACAGTCTTCCCAATAATGTCCCTTCACAGCCTCCAAAGATAATTTGCATCTAATTTTTTCACAATAAGGAGGAGAACTACATTCCCTCCCTTGCGAGTGCTAGATAATTATAGCCCATGTCCTGCACAATTGGTCACTCACCTGTGACCAATCCCGGGGCTGCTCCTCTTCAGGGTGCCACCATTTCATTTGTGGTGCCCTCCGTGACAGTGCAGGTGCCAGTGCCATTGGTATGACAAAGCTGATTCTCTGCACATGCGCAGTCCTGTCTACAATTGTCTGAGGTGCCAGGGCAGTTGTGCAGCACCTCAGATGACCCCGGAGCACCAGAAGATGCTCACTGCTGGATGCTTCTGGTAAGACCCTGGCTGAAGTTAATAAAGGTGTGGACCATGATTTTATACTCCACACCTAGTGCACGATTAGGGAAATTCTGGCGCGGGAGTGCTTGGAGGCCATAACAGCCTCCTCAACATGCAGATGTTGTTCCCCAGAAGTTCCCTAACCATATACTATGGGCTGTAGTGAGAATAGGCCCCAGGTCTTGTCATAGGAAGGATACCTGTTGCTTATCATCTTTAGATGCTGAAATCCCTCTATGTATCCCAAATGGGTTTCCACCCATAGTTCAATGTTCTGTTACACGAAAGGGGAAATGCTTTTACCTTTTAAACAGCTTATTTTTCACTGTCTTTCTTATCTATGCAGAAGATAATGGATGAGAATCTCATCTTCCCTCATGGTACCATTTGGAATCCATTGACCTTCTCAGCTGTGAAATTCAGAAGGATGATAAATTTGGAAATCTTACTTGGGAAAGAGGTGTGATTAACTGGCAGCCTAAATAAAAGGAATTTGCAGTGTAAAATTCTTTTGGAAAATGGTGTGTCCATCCCGTGTGTTCTGTATTTATTCTTTGGGGCTACTCCAGGGGATACAACTACGGTTTCAATGATAACGGTACCTAAAGTAAGTCACAATGCTAACTGATGAAATAACAAAGAAGCTGGGTCCCTTTGGTGCTGTATGATGACCCGAATGTGCCATGGAGGGGTAGGATTTGCATGACCCTGATTCTCCATGGTGCATTGGGCCTGTGGGATTGGTGTGGTATCAACTCAATTGGTATGTGTGAGAGAGAGAGAGTGAGAGAGAGAGTGAGAGTGAGTGAGTGAGTGGTGTTCTGGGCACAGAATCATGTGCCAAGGCCAGGTAGGAGGGCAAGATGTGTGTCAGGGGGGCACTATCACAGTGGTAACGGGCAGGGGGAGATATGGCGTTGAGAAGACAAAGAGACAGACTAGACGAAGGGGTGATAGATGTATTGAAGTTATCACTCCTTCTGTTCTGCTTCCCAGCCGACAGTGTTTGGGGAGGTCTACCAACCAGCTCGCTGCTCTGGCTGTGCTGCTCCTGAATGCCAGATCAGTTCGAAATAAAACATCTATCATACAGTATTTGATCTTGGATGAAGGGGCTGATCTGGCATGCATTACTGAGACCTGGGTGGATGAATTGGGTGGGCCTAGTCTTGCCCAGCTTTGTCCCCCAGGATACTCAGTGCAGCACTGCTCCAGACCAGAGGGGAGGGGAGGGGGTGTTGCTGTAGTCCATCGGACATCCATCTCCCTCACCAGACGGCTAATTCGCACTGTAACAGGGGTTGAGGGTCTGTTTATCTTGTTGGGCCAAAGAGACAGTACAGGAATGCTGCTGGTGTACCGTTCACCCCACTGCCCAGCATCCTCCCTAACTGAGCTGGCTGATGTGGTCTCGGATGTGGTGTTGGAAGCCTCTGCCACGGTGGTGTTGGGGGATTTCAGTGTCCATGCCGAGGCTACGCTCAGTGGACCAGCTCAGTTCTTCATGTCCTCCATGACAACCATGGGGCTGTCTCAATTTGTATCTGGCCCAACTCATATAGCAGGCCACACCCTTGATTTGGTTTTTGCCTCAGAGCAGACTGATGAGTATCTGTTGATAGGAGGGCTGACTGTCAGCCTGTTGTCATGGACGGGCCACTCCCTGGTGAGGCTTGGACTTACAGTGGCAGTCCCCCTCTGTGGGGATGTGGGACCTATTGAGACGGTCCACCCCCAGAGACTTATGGAATCTCAGTGATTCCTGAATGCTCTGGGGGATTTTCCGGTTGGTATGACTGGCGCGCCGGTCGAAACCCTGGTTTCTCTCTGGAATCAGGAGATGAGCAGGGCTATTGACACGATCGCTCCCAAGTGCCCTCGGCACGCTTGTGGAGCCTGAAAAGCTCCTTGGTATTCCATGGAACTACTGGCTATGAAACAGGAAGGTCGACGGCTAGAGCGCAAGTGGCATAAATCCGGCTGTGAATCTGACCGAACATGGGTTAGAGCACACTATTGTGCCTACCATGTGGTGGTGATGGCGGCGAAAAAGAATTTTTTCTCCGCCACCGTTGCATCCTTGAGTAGCCATCCAGCAGAGCTTTTCAGAGTAGTAAAATACCTCATAAAACCAAGCTTAAAGAAGCATGAGCCAGGGCCAAGTAATATCTGCTGTGACAAATTTGCAAAGCACTTTGAGGACAAAGTTGCCCAGATTCGTAGGGGATTGGATGCCACAATTGGAAATAGCCAGAATGAGGTGTCCAGAGAGCTGTCTGGTCCTGTTTGCTTGGATCAGTTTCAATTGCTGCGGCCTGAGGATGTGGACAAGCTGCTTGCAGGGGTGCGGCCGACGACCTGCTCTCTGGATCCCTGCCCCTCCTGGCTGTTAAAATCCAGCTGGCAAGGTATTACCGGGTGGATCCAGGAGGTAGTGAATGCCTCTCTGAGGGATGGGGTGGTCCCATTGGCACTGAAACAGGCTGTGGTGCGCCCTCTCCTGAAGAGGGCATCCCTGGATCCAGAAGACCTAAACAACTATCGCCCGGTAGCCAATATACCTTTTCTAGGCAAGGTTCTGGAGAAGGTTGTCGCTGTTCAACTGCAAGCATGCTTGGAAGAAGCTGATTATCTAGACCCATTTCAATCTGGCTTCAGGCCCGGTTATGGTACGGAAACTGCCTTGGTCGCCCTGGTTGATGACCTTCTCTGGGAGAGAGACAGGGGGAATGCTACCCTGTTGGTTCTCCTGGACCTCTCAGCGGCTTTTGATACCATTGACCAGGGTATCCATTTGGAGAGACTTCGGAGCTTGGGAGTGGGAGGCAATGCTTGGCATTGGTTCCGCTCCTATCTCCAGAATAGATCTCAGATAGTAGCTGTGGGAGACATTGATTCGGCACCCTGGGAACTCGCTTGTGTGGTTCCTCAGGGGTCAATCTTCTCTCCCATGCTATTTAACATCTATATGAAGCCGCTGGGAGAGGTTATCAGGAGATTTGGAGTGAGGTGTCATCAGTATGCAGATGATACCCAGCTCTATCTCTCTGTACCATCTGAATCAGGAGAGGTGGTTGAAGTGCTTGACAGGTGTCTGGAGGCGGTAATGGGCTGGATGAAGGCCAATAAATTGAAGCTGAATCCAGACAAGACAGAGGTGCTGTGTGTCAAAGGGTCTCGGGTCCAGGTAGTTGGGAGGTACCCTGTCCTTGACGGGGTTGCAATGCCCTGGAAGGGACAGGTGCGGAACCTGGGGGTACTCCTGGACTCTGCGCTAACACTTGAAGCTCAAGTGGAGGCCGTGGCCAGGAATGCCTACGCCCAGCTACGGCTAGTCCGTCAACTGCAGCCTCTTCTGGATAGAGACGACTTGGCCACGGTGATCCATGCTCTGGTAACCTCTAGATTGGACTACTGCAATGCTCTCTACATGGGGCTGCCCTTGAAGACGGTTCGGAAGTTGCAGCTAGTGCAAAATGCAGCTACTAGAGTGCTGACCGGAACAGCTAGCCGGATGCACATCACGCCGGTCTTAAAAGAATTGCACTGGCTGCCAATTCGCTACCAAGCCCAATTCAAGGTTTTGACTCTGACTTATAAGGCCCTAAATGACTTGGGCCCCAAATATCTAAAGGAACACCTTTTCCCATATCGACCTGCCCATGCCTTAAGATCGAGTGGTGAGGCCCTCTTGGTTGTCCCACCTCCTTCAATAGTGAGGTTGGTGGGCACCCGGGAGAGAGCCTTCTCTGTGATGGCCCCCCAACTGTGGAATAGCCTTCCCCTTGAGGTGCGTCTTGCCCCTTCCTTATATATATTTAGGAAGGCGGTGAAGACACACCTCTTTACTCTGGCCTTTGGCTGAGCTGCTTATGTTTCCCCCCAGTACAGACATTATTATTTTAAACATATTGTGTATCATTTTATATTTATTGAATCTTTTTTAAAGTCTTTTAATGTATACTTTGTTTAATCTGTTTTAAGATTGTCACCCGCCCAGAGACCTTCGTGTATGGGGCGGGATAGAAATGTAAAGAATAAATAAATAAATAAAATAAACTTGGTCCTGGGCCAATTCACATTTTGACCCATAGTCAGTAATTAGGCAAGATCTGGGCAGGTGTACCTGTATTTGCAGGATGTGTTTACATGCTAGAAACGCCCCCTGCCTTCCCAGAAATTGACTAATCTTTGGCTAGGAGTGAAGCATGAACTGTGCTCCCAAACCTTACCAATCCTTAGCCCAACTTACCTGATAACATCCAGCTGGTGGCTGTACACACCTCTGCTGGCTGGGAAGGTCATTGGAGCTCTCCTTCAGGCTCGCTGGCACCCCTACCGGCCTCTTGACGCAACTGCAACTACGCAGAGTGTCAGTGTTGTCATGGAAATGATGCTGACACATGCGCCGCCTCAGAGGAGGCTAACATTGACCAGGGTTTGCAAGTGTGAGTGCTAGCCAACGTTAGTTGATCGGACAACTATGTGCAAAAATGCCCCTGAACTCATCCAGCCACAGGGCCATTACGCACTTTGAGGGCTGAGCAGCATGTTGTCGGACCCCAGCACACCACCTCTTTGCCTTCTCTGCTGCCCTGGCTGTGGGAGAACCTCCCCTCTGTGGTGTGTCAGGCACCCTCATTGTATGTATTCATACATCTGATGAAGACTCACGTCTTTGCCCTGGCCTTTGACTGAGGAAAAGGCATCCCTTCCCCATTCAGGTACTGTTACTGTTTTGGCCAAGTGATTTGGTTCTTTTTGTGGTGATTTCATTGTGATCTGCCTGCAGACCTTGTGGTATTAGAATATAAATACATATATTCATAAATATATAAATCATAGAACACAGGAAATGGCACATGTAGTTATTTCTCTATTCAGTGACACTTCTCTGGCCATCAATTTGATGGCCAAGGAATGAAAGTCTGTCCTAGGCAAATGGAGCACACCAGTTGTAGGCAGCACCTCTCCATTACACACGATCTACAGCGCAGAGCCCAGAAAGTACTCTGAGGCTGCATCCCCAAAAGATTTATTTGCCTCTCTAGTCTCCGTCTACTGTCATTCTATTCAAGCAGACTTTAAAATTGCCGTGCACTTCTGGAATAAGTATCCACATGAGGCTCAGCAAAACATGTGTTTAAAATGTACCTTCTGTCCCCACTGAAGCGTGTTTTCTTTCCCTGCATCTTTTTCTCCCCGTCCCCTCTCTTGTTCAAAGAAAAAATAGCCATCTGTTCTCTGTTCGTCTCCCAGATCTCCATCCCCTGAAATGGCTTCCTGTGCCAGTAAAGGCAGTGGCTGCAGCCATTGGCCGGGCGATCGTTTGCTCATTCACTCTTAGCACTTTCACAGATCACTGTCAAAATCCACCCGGTAGAGCAGTGGTGACTGTAACAATCCACCCACTTCACATCTGATAACAATGTTGCAATTCTCTGAAATTCTGGCTCTTGGAAAGTTCTGAACTTTAGAAAGGGAAGGGAAGGGAAGCTGCTGCAGTTCTGGGAGATGTGTGAATGTGCTACTGCTGCGTGTGCAGGCGGCAATCCCCACCCCTTTTGCCACGGAGCATCCCCAAGGTAAATGCTGTGAGGAAAACCCACCACTTCCAAAAAGAGCACTGAAACTTTTCTTTAAAGGGCACTTTTTTGTCACAGGTTTTCTTGCTTTTGTAGCACTGGAAGCTCGTTGAAAACCCTGGCATGGGGGCACTCAGAGGCAAAAGACTTTAAATTGCTTGGGGACGCACCCTGAGGGATTATAATCCTGATTAAGTGCAAAAAGGCCCTGAATCAAAGTGTCTCTGCTCAACTACATCCAAAGAAGAAGAATTGTCCAAGTCCACACACAGTCCACAGGCATTAAGCTGACATCTGCCCTTGTTCCATGCCCTGCGCCTTAGGAGAAGACAGAGTAAGTCATCACCACCATCTTCAGTGTGGCATTGCCTTACCCACAAAAGCTGTGGTCACACTTAAGTTTTAATCCAGAGGCGTCTCCACACTTAGGCCTCTAGGCAGTAATTAGTTCAGCTCTGGTGAAAAGCATGTGCACGCTCACTAGGCAGCTACAAACTATAAGTATGCCCACCCTCACCAGAGCTGCACTAATTACTGTGATACTGATGGCAAGAGTTTGTCTCTGAACACAGAAAATGGTTCTGTGTTCAGTTATTTCTATTTCTATTCAGAATGTGCATGGATATTGTGGAAACAGGAAACAGATTGGGTTTAATTTGGGATGACCAGAGCACTGGCATTTTTAATTTAGCTATTAATATAAGGCATTTTCGCACTACACACGTTCCATTTGGAACACGTGTAGAACGGGAAGCCTAAGACACTTCCGGACACTTTCAGCATTCACACACAGGAGCGCCGGAACACGTGTAAACGTGTTCCGGTGTGCCTGTGTGTGAATGGTAAAAGCGTCCGGAAGTGTCTTAGCCGGCAAAGGCCGGCCAGGGGCGGGGATACGGCTGCCAACGCTGCCTCCCATTGGGAGGCACCTAAGGGGCGGGCAGCGCTGTTAAGCGGCTGCTCCGCATCTTGCCGGTTGCACGGGGCCGGATCGGGGCCCGTGCAGCTGGCAGGAAGATGCCCGGGCACCCAGGTGCCCATCGGAAGGCCCGGGGCAAGGTCCGTATGGGGCAGGAGCCCTTTGAAGATCGGAGCCCCTGGCTCCGATCTCCAAAGGCTTCCCCGCCACACGGATCGTGCCCATCTGCGGGTCACGGGTGCCTGGATCTAGGCGCGGGCACCCCGCAGATCAGTCCCCCACCCTCCCCACCCCCACTCCCCAAAGCCCCCACCCCACCCACGCCCCGAACCCGATCTCGCCCATCTACGGGATGCAGGCGCCTAGATGTAGGTGCCTCCACCCCGCAGATGACCCCCCCCAGTTTCAGGGCCCGGGGATGGGATGCGCACGTGCGCAGGTCCTACCTGCTCACTGTCCGGCCTCGCAATGAGGCGAGGATGCCGGGAGCGCGCACCACGTGGCTCAGGGAGGCCCCCTATTGGACAAGCAGTTCACGTGAACTGCTTGTCCAATAGGGGGCCTCCCTGAGCCACGTGGTGCGCGCTCCAGGCATCCTCGCCTCATTGCAAGGCCGGACAGTGAGCAGGTAGGACCTGCATCGCGCGCGCGTCCTCCCGGGGCCCTGAGGGGGGAGAATCATCTTTGCGGTGTAGGCGCCTCGGTGTAGGTGTCTACACCCTGAAGATGGGCATGATCGGGCTCAGAGGGTGGGTGGGGTGGGGGCTTTGGGGAGTGGGGGGGTGGGGGACTGATCTGCGGGGCACCCACGCCCCGCAGACCGTTGCGATGGGGGCGGGGGGGGACCCTTGGGTGATCGGAGTGACGTGCTCCGGTCACCCAAGGGGCTCCTTGCCCACAGCCAGCCCAGCATCGGCCTCCTGCCACCCCGGAAAGGAGCTACAGGAAGCCGATGCTCCCAGGTCCCTGACTCCAGCAGCCACAATGGGGCCACCGGGGCCAGGAAGGGCCTAGCTCCCCCTGCGCGGAGGGCGTTCTCCTTCGTTGCCGGGCTGCGGGAGTGATCCCGCAGCGGCGGCAAGGCTGGCAGATGGCAAGAGATCCTATGATTCAAATCGTGGGCCCCCTCGCTGTCAAGCTGCCTCGCCGCGGCTGCTCGATCACTTCCACAGCCCTGCAACGAAGGAGATCAGCCCGACCGCCATCAGCTGCTGGGCCCATGCTGACGGCGGAGGCGTGGCCGCGGCTGTCAGGGAGAGAAGCATGAGCGAATGCTTCTCTCCCCAAACGCGCTGGGATGCCTCGTACACGTCGGAACGGATGCAGAGCACTTTAAAGTGCTCTGCATCTGGAACGCGCGGAAGACAGCTCCGGACATGCCGGGACGCAAACCCGGCCGCGGCAATGCGAATGCCGCGCCCGGAGCTGTCTTCCACACGTTCGAAAACGGCATGTGCGAAAAGGCCTCTAGTTTTAATCAAGTAATACTAAAGATGCTGTGGTAGGAAAATTTGCAGTGCTGAGTCATTTCTTCTATTTGTCTGAGAAAAGAGGAAGCTTGTTTAAAATAACCCTTTTATGTGGTCAAGATTTGTTATGTTTTAATCACATCTAGCCTTTGTAATCTTTTATATAGAGCTAACCACAATTCAGTGGTCAAAGCAAATTTATGATTAGTTCATGCAATGTGGGCATGTGGAGTGGACAAACGGAACATATGCAAGCAGAACCATCAGTACTTTGTGATTGAACCTTATCTAAAAGTAGATGCTTTGTAATTTTGTGGCTTAGCAGGTGTCAAACTGTTGTGAAATCATGGTCTATAAAAACGCACTGCATTCTGTATCAGATTAAGGGTGCGTCCCCAAGCAATTCAAATTAAAAGTCTGCTAAAAATCCTCTTTTGTCTCTGAGTGCCCCCATGCCCTTTAAAGAAGAGTTTCAGAGCTCTTCTTGGAAGTTGTGGGTTTTCCTTGCAGCATTTACCTTAGGGATGCTCCATGGCAAAAGGGGTGGGGATTGCCACCTGCACACACAGCAGTAACACATTCACACATCTCTCAGAACTTCAGCAGCTTCCCTTCCCTTCCCTTTCTAAAGCTCAGAACTTTCAAAGAACCAGAATTGCAGAGAATTGCAACATTGTTATCAGATGTGAAGTGGGTGGATTGCAACATTGTTATCAGGTGTGAAGTGGGTGAATTGCAACATTGTCCTTGGCTGCCTACAACTGGTGTGCTCCATTTGCCTAGGACGGACTTTCATTCCTTGGCCGTCAAATTGATGGCCAGAGAAGTGTCACTGAGCAGAGAAATAACTACATGTGCCATTTCCTGTGTTCTGTGATTTATATATTTATGAAAGTATGCATTTATATTATGATACCACAAGGTCTGCAGGCAGATCACAATGAAATCACCACAAAAACAACCAAATCACTTGGCGAAAACAGTAACAGTACCTGCATAGGGAAGGGATGCCTTTTCCTCAGTCAAAGGCCAGGGCAAAGACGTGAGTCTTCATCAGTTGTCTGAATACATACAATGAGGGTGCTTGACACACCACAGAGGGGAGGTTGTGCCACAGCCAGGGCAGCACATAAGGCAAAGAGGTGGTGTGCTGGGGTCCGACAACATGCTGCTCAGTCCTCAAAGTGCGTAATGGCCCTGTGGTTCAATGAGTGCAGGGGCATTTTTGCCCATTCCTTCACATCCCGTGGACGGGAAAGGTGTCCGATCAACTAAAGTTGACCAGCACTCACACTTGTGAACCCTGGTCAATGTTAGCCTATTCCACCTCCAGGCCAGTCCTCTTCTGGGTGCCACTGTCTTGTGGGCAGCACCCTTTAAGGCAGCGCATGCGTGAGCGTCATTTCTATGACAACACTGACACTCTGCGCCATCGCAGTTGCGTCAAGAGGCCAGTGGGGGAGCCAGCGAGCCTCAAGGGGAGCTCCAATGACCTCCCCAGCCGGCACAGGTGTGTACAGCCACCAGCTGGACATTATCAGGTATGTTGGGCTAGGGTATGGTAAGGTTCAGGAGCATGGTTTCATGCTCCGCACCTAGCCAACGATTAGTCAATTTCTGGGCAGGCAGGGGGTGTTCCTGGCATGTAAACACCTCCTGCAAGTGCAGGTGCACCTGCCCAGATCTTGCCTAATTACTGACGATGGGCCAAAATGTGAATTGGCCTCAGGTCCAAGTTGATAGCACACCAATCCCACAGACCCAATGCACCATGGAGAATCAGGGTCATGCAAATCCTACCCCTCCATGGCACATTTGGGTCATCATACAGCACCAAAGGGACCCAGCTTGTTTGTTATTTCATCAGTTAGTGTTGTGACTTATTTTAGGTACCATTACCATTGAAACCTTACTTGTATCCCCTGGAGTAGCCCCAAAGAATAAATACAGAAGACATGGGATGGACACACCATTTTCCAAAAGAATTTTACACTGCAAATTCCTTTTATTTAGGCTGCCAGTTAATCACACCTCTTTCCCAAGTAAGACTTCCACATTTATCATCCTTCCGAATTTCACAGCTGAGAAGGTCAATGGATTCCAAATGGTATCATGAGGGAAGATGACATTTTCATCCTTTATTTTCTGCACAGATAAGACAGACAGTGAAAAATAAGCTGTTTAAAAGGTAAAAGCATTTCCCCTTTCGTGTAACAGAACATTCAACTATGGACGGAATCCCATTTGGGATACATAGAGGAATTTCAGCATCTATAGATGATCAGCAACAGGTATATTTCCTATGATAAGACCTGGGGCCTGTTCTCACTACAGCTCATAGTATATGGTTAGGGAACTTTTGGAGAACAACATCTGCATGTTGAGGAGGCTGTTATGGCCTCCAGGCACTCCCGTGGCAGAATTTCCCTAATCGTGCACTAGGTGTGGAGTACGAAATCATGGTCCACACCTTTATTAACCTTAGCCAGGGTCATACCATAAGCATCCAGCAGTGAGCGTCTTCCCCTCTTCTGGTGCTCCGGGGTCATCTGAGGTGCTGCACAATTGCACTGGCACCTCAGACAATCGTAGACAGGACTGCGCATGTGCAGAGTATCAGCTTTGTCATACCAATGGCACTGTCACCTGCACTGTCACGGAGGGCACCACAAACGAAATGGTGGCACCCTGAAGAGGAGCAGCCCCGGGATTGGTCACAGGTGAGTGACAAATTGTGCAGGACATGGGCTATAGTGATCTAGCACTCGCAAAGGAGGGAATGTACTTCTCCTTATTATGAAAAAATTAGATGCAAATTAACTTTGGAGGCTGTGAAGGGACATTATTGGGAAGACTGTCAACTCCCAGCCAGGATAAGGATATGAAGTCAGGCTGTGATGTGAGAGAGTTTGAACTTATCCTGGAAGAATGCTCAAAGGGCAGGTTTCCTATATTGCAATATAGTTAAAAGGAATCTTTTGTCTCTAGCTTGTTTACTCAGACTCACTTGGATGCAAGAAAGCTGATAGTGCAGCAATTTCCTAACACTCTTCATTTTCTGAAGATTTTTCTTACCTGCAGCAGAATATTCTCATTGAACAGATTCATATTTCCTTATAATCTGCTGGACATCTCCGCCCAATACATGCCCCCCCAAAAAAAAAGAGTCTCTCCTTTTTTACCAAACCATTTTCTCATTAGCAAATATATATCATGCTCTTCTTTTCCTGAAACTTTCTTCTTACTTGCAGCAAGCAATTTTCCTTGAACAGTTTCCAATCCTCTTGTAGGGACTGGGGCATCTGCTTTTGATGCATCTTCCTCCGGCTTCACGGCATTGCCTGCTATTGGTAATTCTAGAAAAACCTACAGGAACATAAATAAGATTAAAGAAGCACTGGGCAGACCCTACAAAGCCCGAGTCAGGCCGAGGGGCCTTGCTGGATCAGGCCACAGCCCATCTAGTCCAGCATCCTGTCCCACCAAGTGACCAACCAATTGCCCATGGGCATCTCAAGTGGACACGAGGGCAAATTTTCTGCTCTTGAAGCTCAGCAAATGGTCTTTGAGGCACCCTGCTTGTGCCTCTGCACATGGGGAGACCCTTGCAGGTCAGCATCCATTGCTGGGACACTGTACCCAGCCTGGAGTTCCAAGTAGGTATGCCAGTATGAAAGCCTAGCTTGGAATAGATGCACCATGCAAAATCACCCTGCAGGAAACCCTTTGACCTCAGTATTATTTTCCCCATTGGTAAGTCACTGCAATCCCCCATCATATAGGCTGAGGGTCTTTCTGCATTTAATCTCCCCTGATCTGGATCAGCTCGTCTGGACCACATTAAGCGTCTGGTCCATATCACAGCAAGGAACATCACAGTCCAGAATAGTACCTTATGCACAGCAACACTCTCCCAGGTCAGTCCCCACAAAGGCCCCAAAATTCACACGAGCTCTGCAGTTGGACTCTGAGACACGGAGCAGGAGACCCAATTTGGTCAGGCGTTTGATGGGTTGACAAAAAAAGGTCCCATGGAAGTCCTGAGAATAGAGGTTGGGCTGAATTTGCACTTAGGCCTCTGGGATGCAGTTAGAACAGTTCTGATACAACTCTGGTACAAATTCTCAGTAGGAGAACTGTCCTAACTTCCTGCCAGAAGCCTAAATGCAAATTCAGCCCTGATTTCTACATTCCTCTGTGGTGCAGCCCGGCCTGAATCTAAACCCATGTGAATTTGTTTAACCAGATCCAATGGTAATTGAGATCAGAATCCCCCTGATCTGATCTGGATTACAGCCCATCCTATGCAGATGGAGTGTAGCAGCACTCTACTTCACATCAGCAGGTGGACAGAAGATGCCCTGGAAAGGATTATGAAAAATCACCCAACTCCACATTACTCCACACCCTGCACCTAAGGGAGAGACAGAATAAGTCACCACTCTCTTCTGGGTGACATTGCATTACCTGGAACCACCAGCATCATCAGGCAGAGAAATGCAAAGAGAAGGTGAAGCAGCTTCATGGCTTGAAGGTTCAGCAGAAATTCTCCTCCACCAATCACACCAAGGCCAAAAGGCAGTGAACCTCAGTGAAACCAAAGTAAAATTTGTAACCTGTATTTATAGGGCACTTAAAGGTTTGCACACTTGCCCACAAACCACATGTGTTTCCTGCACAGATCGTTCCCTCTTTTGTAACTCTCTGATACAAGGGATACTATAGAAGAGAAATTGCAGAAGTTAATTCTAAGCCCAAAGCACCCTTTTATAATGAAAGGATTTCTAAAGTTGTCCTGCTTATGCTAAGCTACGTACTCGCCCTTAAGCCTGTCATGGAACCTCTGGAGACGGCAAGATGTTGAAGAGTTGCCTAAGCATATAAATAACCAAGGCCCCCTTCTTTGAATTCAGATTTCCACCTGGGGTAGAAAGGATCTGCCCAAAGTGATGATAATCAATCTATTTCAAGGTTACCAACCATGAGTACGTTTACAATTCTCAAAAGCATCCTTCCTCCTCTTTCTACGTTCTTCCAGGGACTTGGACGCCTTCAGAAGGCCCATGTTCTGCTCTGTTATCCTCAGGTTGGACTGGGAAAGAAAAGGGAATCTGCTTCGAATTAGGGATGGGCATGAATATTCATAACATTTGAAATTCGGCCATTCAAATTTGAATCAAATGTCTATACATTTGTTTTTTTAACATTTGAACAAATTCAAATGTTTTGAATCATTCATACAAATTATTTGGACATTCTATGGGTACAGATATGTATGCATTACATACATACGCATCTTATTACTATCCGTACGCATTTGTATGAGTACAGGACGACAATGGGATACATAGGGGATAAAAATGGGATACATACAGGATACAAACAGGATGCGTAGAAACACATATGAATGTTGTCGACATTCGTTTCACCTAATACAAATTGAATATTCATACGAATAGATGCAAATATAATTGAATTACTTCAAATTTGAATACGCTTGTTTTTCTCTATTTGTATACATTCGAACATTTGAATATTCAATTCAAATCAAATGGAATGTTGAAAATTGCATTTGTGCACAACTCTCACCCATCACGAGCTTACCACGAGCTCACCCATCTTACAGCTGGAAAATATGTGGATTAGTGATGTGCACAGATATACCTACGAATTCCAATATTTGTACATGAATCAAATATTACAACATTCATACGTTTATATTCTTACGAATAAAAATGCTTCAGACATTCGTACGAATAATTCAGACGTTCATTTAATGGGGGGAGCTGGGAAAGCAGCTGTGGGTTCAGTTTGGATTTGATGCTTTCAGTGCGGATCCGTTATAACATCTGTATCAGATACATATGCATATGTGTCGGATACATATCGGATAGGTATTTGTTCATGTTGGATACATATGTGTTCATATCTGATACACATTGAATATTTGAATACATTCATATCAAATACAGTAGACTGGGATTCAAATGGGATCTATTCAAATGTTAGAATACACATTTTCTAACATTCAGTTTGTATGAATTGACTGCCAAAGAAGCATCTCTAATGTGGACGAAATCTCCAGAGCCTTACCAGCTATGTCGCTAGTATAGTATAGTTTTAATTCCATCCTGCTTATACTGCGTGGAAGGTACTCCAGGATGCACAGAGCCATTTCTGTCTCCTCAAAGTGTGGACGCTGCGTCCCAGAGCACCCCCTGGACTTATGATGGAAGCAAGGTCAAAAAGGCCATCTGTTTCCCCATCCGGGGAGGGAATGGACTAGATGTTCTTGGAGATCACTGCTCCACCCCTACACCAACACTTACCCTGGGCTTACCTGGAGTACCCAGTGGCACGGACATTCATTCTTCCTCTGTGGTGGGTGGGGAGTGTGTCATCTGTGCATGTGTGGGCCTGTTGCAAGCCAGGATCGATTCCCAGTGTCCTGCACATGTGCGGCAGTGTTGCCGGTGCTGTTGGCTGCCGATTTCATGCACAAGTGGAATGCAGCTGCCATTGGGCAGGTCCCCGTGCACCAGTGCTGCAGCAGTAGGCTGGCTGGCTGGGAACAGATCCACAGGGGGCTGTGGGGCATGCACCCCCAAACGTCAAAGGGATTGGGGCAAGACCCTCGGCATCAGCCTGCCAGCAGGTCACAAAGTGGGTGGTGGCAGCTGGTGGTTCTGTAGACCCAGTGAGGCAGTGGGACCCCTGCTTTCATGGTGGCAGTGCAGCCCGGTCCACAAAGGACCATTCACATTTCTGGCCAGCAAGGAGCATGCCCTCCTGCCAGAAATGCCAATGGATCTCCTGTACCTGGAGTGTATCAGCCCTAGTGCATGACGCACTAAGAAGGTTAATGAAGAAACACCTGAGCTTCAGTCCACTTTCAGAGTGAGAGTGTAGATCAGCAAAATGACAAGCTGGTGAACCCAGAGTATATGGTGAACCAGCCTGGTGTGATGGCTCCAGTTTTGGCCTAAAACCTGCAAGAAGAGCAGTCTAGTTTCCCCTTGTCCACGACCACTTAATCCCTTGAACCTGTAACTGTCTTTGAGCACATTAACCTCCCTCACAGGGCTGTTGTGAAGCTAAAATGGAAGGGAAAGGAATGGTGTGTGCTACCAGGAGCTGTTTCAGAAGAAGTCTAGGATTTTTTTTAAAAAAAGCAAAAATGAAAGACAAAAACCAGGTGGGCATCCTGCTTAAAGCCATCTCTTACCAGAAATCCCTCTGAATGGGATAGTAATTCAGCCTTAGAGTAAACTGTCACGATGGGGCTACCAGGACCCACCTAATTTCAGTTGGTAGATAAATAAGAGGTGCTAACTACATTTGTATCCGGGTCTAATGTGGTTTAACTGTCATCTGCACAATGTTTGCCATAAAAGGAGAGTGTAGTGAGCCTTCTTTTGGGAAGGAAAAAATAATGGGGAACATCCACCAAAAAAGAAATGTGAACAGAAGTTGCTCTATTATCATGTTGGCAATCCAGGAAATTGCTTTCTATGTGCCAATTTTGCATGTACTGGTTGGGTGAAACTGTTAAATTCTGTAATAACGGGCAGAGCTTGCACATGGCAAGAAGCACAGCTGAAAGTGTATGGGCCCCACATGCACAGGTTTGGCCTATCCTGGACGGGGTTGCACTTCCATGTCTCATAGAGTCCTGGTGTGCACAACACCACTCATTTCCCATGAGACCAATGGCTTTATTTTGTCCATGCAGCAGGAATAGCACATCACATGCTGTGTATCAAAATAGCCTGGTGAAGCAAATGGCAGCACAATCTCATCCCGTTCTAGAAACATCTTAACAGAAACCACCAAATTGAATGTTTGAAAATCCATATTCATACAAATAGATCAAATTCAAACGTGGTAATATTCTGTTCAATACGAATCTATTTGCAGATATTTGTATGCACATTCAACACATATCTGATATGAACAGATATGTATCTGATATGAACGGATACCTACCTGATACGGATAGATAGGTATCTGATACGTTTCCCCCAGCTTAACGAATGTCTGAACTATTTGTACGAATATGCATTCAAATATTAGCATATGAATATTGTAACATTCGATTTGAGTTCAAATGTCCAAATTTGGCCGAATTAAGCCTAATTTTGAATGTTATGAATATTCATGCACATCCCTATCGGTGACAGGCAGTACAGCCCACATCCCGATGAGTTTGGCCAGTTCATTTCTCACTGGAAAGCCACATCATTGCATTGGGGAGGAGCCAAAGCATGGTGTTTTCAAATACAGTTGGTCCCCCATATCCACTGACCTGGGAATCATGGTTTCAATTACCTGCAGGAGCTGGACCAACCTCCCACCACCTCCACTGCCATTAGATCTACCTGAGGCTTCCAGGAGTGCAAAATGACATGAGATTTCCCATGATTCCTGTGAAATCTCATGGGATTTCAGAGGAATTGAGCAAGATTTCCCATGATTCCTATGGGATTTCCTAGGAATCATGGGAAATTGAGTACAGTTTCCCACTGCTTGAAATATCTAAAGTTTTCACTAACTGCAGTAAGGCCTGGAATCTATCCACTGCAGACATAGGGGTCTGATTGTACAGCACCTTCACCTGTGTCCTTTAATTAGCCAAGAGGGACAGTACTGGAATGACCATTCTCCATATCCGAACACCAATTTCAATATACACTGTACATTTGAACCCCACCCTCCACACATGTGAGGCTTCAAGCTCTATGGCCTCATTCCCATGCAAGCCATTTGACTCTGATTGGGCATGCATGTGACCGGGTGTGGGTCCGAGAATGGATGTCGCCTGTCCCCATGCCATTCCCAGCAACACGGGCTGGGTGTAGGCTGGATGTGGGTTCAGCCATCCCCATGCAAACTGCGCCAAACTCTGGCATGGAGAAGCAGTGCCCCCTCCTCTCTATCCCCTCCCCCCTCACTGGAAGCCAGATTGACTTCACCCCACCCCTGTGCTGCCCGCTGCAAATGCCACATCTAAACTTTAGCAAGACCAAGCAGAAAAAGTTGAGCGGTTGAGCAGTTTTGTGCATCTACGCTCCATCCAGGAGCCACAAGAACACTATCATTATCATGCCTGTCTTGGCAATCGGGAAATGGGGGTGGAATATTTTCCATGTAAAAGGGAGAAAAATCAAGCCATTACCCTGTGATCAGGAAATGGGGAGGAAAGTGAAATACTTGTATAAGAGTCCCCTGGAGCAGCGAAGGCCATTTGACCCCCTCATCGTTTCAGCTTTAACACCATTTACTCTCAGTGGTTGAGATCTCCAATGCACAGGGTAGGAACTGCAAGCACAGGACACCAAATCCCACCTGCCACTGACGCAAGCGCCAATCTCCTCTCCAAGTAGCTCAGGACCATCTCCATGCTCAGGCTAGGCTTGCAAAACAATGTGTGCCAGGACACCAAACTGGGATGAGACTTGTTTTTACTGGTACCAAAACATTTGTGTTCGTATGAATGTCAATGTATAAATGTCATAACCTTCAATCTGTATGCAAATGTCCAGATTCACCTGAATTCATATGAATATTGAATGTTATGAATATCTGTGCACATCCCTAGTAGAAATAGAAATAATTGAACATAGGATATGATTCTGGAACTATTTCCTACATCCAGAGACAAACTCTTGTCGTCAGTAACGCAGCTGAGGGACAAAAGTTCCCCAGCTGTGATACAGCTGAACTTTCAAGCCATGAAGCTCCTTCACCTTCTCTTTGCATTTCTCTGCCTGATGATGCCGGTGGTTTCAGGTAATGCAATGTCACCCAGAAGAGAGTGGTGACTTATTCTGTCTTCCCCTTAGGTGCAGGGTGTAGAATAATGGGAGATGTCAGCTGAATGCCCATGAATTGTGTGTGGAGTTGGGTGATTCTTCTTCAGGAAGAACCCTGAAGATTCTGTGATCCCTCATAGTCCTTTCCAGGACATCTTCTCATAGACCAGGACACCCAAGTCTTTTTCACATGTGTGGCTGAGCAGTAGCACATGTGAAAAAGACTTGGGTGTCCTGGTAGATCATCAACTGAACATGAGTCAACAGTGTGAGGCAGCTGCAAAAAAGGCAAACGCAATCCTGGGGTGTATTAGGAGAAGCATAGAGTCCAGATCACGTGAAGTTATTATCCCCCTCTACTCTACCTTGGTCAGACCTCATCTGGAGTACTGTGTCCAGTTCTGGTCACCACAGTTTAAAAAAGACACTGACAAGCTGGAGCAGGTTCAAAGGAGAGCTACCAAGATGGTGAACGGTCTGCAAACCATGTCCTATGAGGAACGGCTTAAGGAACTAGGAATGTTTAGTCTAACAAAAAGAAGACTGAGAGGAGACATGATAGCTGTCTACAAATACCTCAAGGGTTGTCACAAGGCAGAGGGATCAGCCCTGTTCTCACTCTCTCAAGGAAGGACTAGAAACAATGGGGTGAAACTGGAGGGGAAAAGATTTAGTTTAGATGTTAGGAAAAAATTTCTAACAGTAAGAGTGATCAACCAGTGGAACAGGCTGCCACGGGTGGTGGTTGGTTCCCCTTCGATGGAGGTCTTCAAGCAGAGACTGGACAGCCATCTGTCTGAGATGGTTTAGGAGATCCTGCCTTGAGCAGGGGGTTGGACTCGATGACCCAGGAGGTCCCCTCCAACTCTACCATTCTATGATTCTATGATTCTGTCCACCTGCTGATGTGAAGTAGAGTGCTGCTACATGCTGTCTGCATAGGATGGGCTGTCATCCAGATCAGGGGGCTTCTAATCTGAATTATCATTGGATCTGGATAAATACATTCACATGGGTTTAGATTCAGGCCAGGCTATACCTCAGAGGAATGTAGAAATCAGGGCTGAATTTGCATTTAGGCTTCTGGCGGGAAATTAGGACAGCTCTGGTACAGAGAATCTGTCCTAGAGCTTTCCCAGAGCTGTCCTAACTGCATCCCAGAGGCCTAAGTGCAATTTCAGCCCAACTTCTATTCTCAGGACTGCCATGGGACCTTTTTTTGTCAACCCATCAAACACCTGACCAAATTGGGTCTCCTGCTCCATGTCTCAGAGGCCAACTGCAGAGCTCGTGTGAACTTTGGGGCCTTTGTGGGGACTGACCTGGGAGACTGTTGCTGTGCAGAAGGTACTATTCTGGATCATGATATTCCTTGCCATGATATGGACCGGAGGCTCTAATGTGGTCCAGATGAGTTGGCCCAGATCAGGGGAAATTAAATGCAGAAAGAGCCTATATGGTGGGGGACTGCAGTGACTTACCAGTGGAGAAATAATTGTGAGATCAGAGGGTTTCGGGTGATTTTGGATTGTGCATCTATTCCATGCTAGGCTTTCGTACTGGCATACCCACTGGGTGCCTCTAAGACCATTTGCTGAGATTCAAGAGCAGAAAATTTTCCCTCGTGCCCACTTGAGATGCCCATGGGCAACTGCTTGGCCACTGGGTGGGACAGGATGCTGGACTAGATGGGCTGTGGCCTGATCCAGCAAGGCCTCTCTTATGTTCTTATTTCAAGTCCCAGCTACTGACATCATTAAGCCCTGACTTGGGCTTTGTAGCGTCTGCCCAGTTCTTCTTTAATCTTATTTATGTTCCTGTAGGTTTTTTTTGTATTACAAATTATGAGCAATGCCGTGCAGACAACGGAATATGCATCAAACCCAGATGCTCCAATATTTTCAGAAAACTTGGAAAGTGTGGAAAGGGAATTGCTTGCTGCAGGTGAGAAGAAAGTTTCAGGAAAGGAAGAGCATGATATATGTTTGCTAATGAGAAAATGGTTTGGTAAAAATGGAGAGACTCTTTTTGCGGGGGAGGGGGAATGTTTTGGGTGGAGACGTCCTTCAGATTATAAGGAAATATGAATCTGTTCATTGAGAATGTTCTGCTGCAGGTAAGAAAAATCTTCAGAAAATGAAGAGTGTTAGGAAAATTGCTGCCCTATCAGCTTTCTTCCATCCAAGTGAGTCTGAGTAAACAAGCTAGAGACAAAAGATTCCTTTTAACTATATTGCAGTATAGGAAACCTGTCTACACTTTTCTGAGGTGCCAGTGCAGTTGTGCAGCACCTCAGATGACCCCGAAGCACCAGAAGAGGTGAAGAAGATCACTTCTGGATGCTTCTGGTAAGACTCTGCGTAAGGTTAATAAAGGTGTGGACCGTGATTTCGTACTCCACACCTAGTGCACGATTAGGGAAATTCTGGCACGGGAGTGCCTGGAGGCCATAACAACCTCCTCAACATGCAGATGTTGTTCCCCAGAAGTTCCCTAACCGTATACTATGAGCTGTAGTGAGAACAAGCCCCAGGCCTTGTCATAGGAAAGATACCTGTTGTTTATCATCTTTAGATGCTGAAATCCCTTTATGTATCCCAAATGGGTTTCCGCCCATAGTTAAATGTTCTGATATACCAAAGGGGAAATGCTTTTACATTTTAAACAGCTTATTTTTCACTGTCTTTCTTATCAATGCAGTGTATAAAGGATGAAAATGTCATCTTCCTTCATGATACCATTTGGAATCCATTGACCTTCTCAGCTGTAAAATTTGGAAGTATAAATTTGGAAGTCTTACTTGGGAGAGAGGTGTGATTAACTGGCAGCCTAAATAAAAGGAATTTGCAGTGTAAAATTCTTTTGGAAAATGATGTGTCCATCCCTTCTGTTCTGTATTGATTCTTTGGGGCTACTCCAGGGGATACAAGTAAGGTTTCAATGGTAACGGTACCTAAAATAAGTAACAGCACTAACTGATGAAATAACAAACAAGCTGTGTCCCTTTGGTGCTGTATGATGACCCGAATGTGCCATGGAGGGGTAGGATTTGCATGACCCTGATTCTCCATGGTTCATTGGGCCTGTGGCATTGATGTGGTATCAACTTGAACCTGGGACCAATTTGCATTTTGGCCCATAGTCAGTAATTAGGCAACATCTGGGCAGGTGTACCTGTATTTTCAGGAGGTGTTTACATGCTAGAAACACCCCCTTCCTGCCCAGAAATTGACTAATCGTGGGCTAGTAGTGGAGCATGAAATTGTGCTCCTGAACCTTACCAACCCTTACCCCAGCTTACCTGATAACATCAAGCTGGTGGCTGTACACACCTCTGCCAGCTGGAGAGGTCATTGGAGCTCTCCTTCATGCTCACTGGCTCCTCTACTGGCCTCTTGATGCAACTGCGATGGGGCAGGGTGTCAGTGTTGTCATGGAAATGATGCTGATGCATGCGCCGCCTCAGAGGGTGCTGCCCACAAGATGGTGGCACCCAGAAGAGGACTGGCCTGGAGGCGGTCTAGGCTAACATTGACAAGTGTTCACAAGTGTGAGTGCTAGTCAACTTTAGTTGATCGGACACCTTTCCCGTCCACCGGATGTGACGGGAAGTGCGAAAATGTCCTTGAACTCATCCAGCTACAGTGCCATTACATGCTTTGAGGGCTTGAGTGGCAGTTTGTCGGACCCCACCACACCACCTCTTTGCCTTATGTGCTGCCCTGGCTGTGGGACAACCTCCCCTCTGTGGTGTGTCAAGCACCCTCATTGTATGTATTCAGACAACTGATGAAGACTCAGGTCTTTGCCCTGGCCTTTGACTGAGGAAAAGGCATCCCTTCCCCACGCAGGTACTGTTACTGTTTTGGCCAAGTGATTTGGTTGTTTTTGTGGTGATTTCATTGTGATCTGCCTGCAGACCTTGTGGTATCATAATATAAATGCATACTTTCATAAATATATAAATCATAGAACACAGGAAATGGCACATGTAGTTATTTCTCTGTTCAGTGACACTTCTCTGGCCATCAGTTTCACAACCAAGGAATGGAAGTCCGTCCTAGGCAAATGAAGCACACCAGTTGTAGGCAGCACCTCTCCATTACACACGAGGGCCAGGAAAGTACTCTGAGGCCCCGTCTACATGCAAAGAAAAATCCGTTTAAAAGCTTCTCTTGCTTCTGAGCGTCTGCATGCAGTGCTTTGCTCTGGGCTTCCAGAGCCACAAAGGAGGAAAATCCGCAGCAGAAAAAAAAACCTTTAAACAAGCCTACCTCCGCACTTTTGGGAAGCCGCGTGCTTTCCTGGGAGCATGGAGACATTTTCTCCACATCTTCTCCCATATTCCACTGAATTTTTAGGCATTTTTGATGCCTGCAGAAGAACTGGCTGTCAGAATCAGCTGCATTCATCTCTTCCAGCCGGAAAGCAAAGCTCCGAACTGTCACATTGTTTCACTTTGGAGGGGGAGAGAGATTTTGTGCTTGCTAACAGGGAAAGGTGATACTAATTATCATTATCATTACCACAGAGATTGTTTCTCAGCAAGCAAATCTCTCCCTCCCCCTCCTAATAACGCAGCCTCCAAAGTGAAACAGAGTTTCACTTCCCAGGTCTGGTTCTGCACTAATCAGCTGCCATTACGTGAATGCAGGCAGCTGAATTTGACAGCTGAAGGGAGCCTGCTTTCAGTTTTGCTTGTAACTATGTTGCAAGCATTAGTTATGGAGAGAGGGAGTGTCATGGTCAGCCATGAGGAGGACTCAGAAGATGAGGAGGACTCACTTCCTCAGGTGCAGGAGGAACCTGAAGTGGTGTCAGGGCCCAGTTCTGACCTTCCAGCCCCAGTGGAACCTGGGGTTCAGCAGCCCAGCCTCACCTCAGCAGAAGTGCAAGATAAGGGAGTCTTGGAACAGCAGGACACAGAGATCCCTAGCTTTAAGCAGAGGAGAGCGGAAAAGGAAGGGTTAAGAAGATCGAAAAGGCTTGCAGAAAGACATGCTGATAGCCTGCAGCTGGGACTATAGATAAAACACCGGGCAGACATCCAGGATGTTTGTCAGAAACTATTGGTTTTCCTTTTGAGAAAGCTGCCATATCTGACCCCTAGACCTGGAATACTTGGCTACCTTGACTCGGACCGGACTGTTACGTTGCTCTCACAAACCTTGGACTCAGACTGGCTCTTGGCTACTCTCTCTGGACTACGTTTGCTGTGTTATTGGAACTGCCTTGACAAGTGAGCTACTTCTTACCAGCTGTGTGTTTGTGTGTGTGTGCTGGCAGCTTTCCCAGACAGGGAGCTGCTTTCAGTAACTCAATGGTTCTCAACCTGGGGGTCAGGACCCCTTTGGGGGTCGAATTACCCTTTCAGAGGGGTCGCGACGAGCCTCCCACCTCCCTTCCCTCCCACCTCCCAGCTGCTCTGCCCCCATGGTTGGGGGTCCCCACAACATGAGGAGCTCCATTAAGGGGTCGCGGCATTAGGAAGGTTGAGAACTGCTGTAACTGCTTTTAACTCTTGGCAGCCAAGTAAAGAGATGATTTTGTGTTCTGGAGGTTCAATTGAGGTTTTTTGCCTTTCAGCTCTGCAGCGGGTGGGGGGGGTGGGGGAGAGAAAAAGATGCGGGCTCACAAAAAGTGGTTTGCATGGAGACAGGAAAGTATGGTTCAAATCCGCGTTGCCCCAAACCACATGGGGATGCTTTATTTCGAATTACAACCTGCATTTTTAAAATCTGACACAAGAGGGAAGCAAAAAGAGACCATGGAGAAGCACCCTGAGGGATTATAATCCTGATTAAATTTAAGTGCAAAAAGACCCTGAATCTAAACTACATCCAAAGAAGAAGAATCATCATCCAAGTCCACACGCAATCCACAGGCATTAAGCTGACATCTGCCCTTGTTCCATGCCCTGCACCTTAGGAGAAGACAGAGTAAGTCATCACCACCATCTTCAGTGTGGCATTGCCTTACCCACAAAAGCTGTGGTCACACTTAAGTTTTAATCCAGACGGGTCTTCACTCTTAGGCCTCTAGTCAGTAATTAGTTCAGCTCTGGTCAAGAGCATTCACATGCTCACTAGGCTGCTACAGCCTAGAACAGTGATGGTGAACCTTTTGAGCTTGGTGTGTCAAAATTCATGAGAAAACCTAGCTTAACTTGGGTGCTGTGTCACATCTAGAAATATCCACAATTTTGTGATATTTGTAGCTCTACATGCTCAGGTGCCAGGGTGACCATGTGTGTCACCCCAAAGGGCTTGGCGTGTCACCTGTGACACGCGTGTCATAGGTTGGCCATCACTGGCCTAGGAGCATGCCCACCCTCACCAGAGCTGCACTAATTACTGCAATATTGATGACAAGAGTTTGTCTCTGAACACAGGAAATGGTTCCAGAGTCATATTCTGTGTTCAGTTATTTCTATTTCTATTAGGAATGTGCATGAATATTCATAACATTCAATATTCAGATGAATTCAGATGAATATGAACATTCACGTGCAAATTGAGCGTTACAACATTCATACATTGACATTCATACGAATACAGATGTTTCGGAACATCCTTATGAAGCTTTGGAATATTAGTGAAATGGGGAGGTGGGAAAGCGCCAGTCACATCTGCAATGGATCCAGAGTGCAATCGACATGGTTTGAGAGTGGACTCAAAGTGGATTCAGGTTGGATTTGATGCTTTCAGAGTGGATATGTTATGGGATACGTATCAGATACATATGCATTTGTATCAGATATTCATATGGATGCATACTAAAAAATTCATATTGAATAGAATCCTACCACTTTCAAAGGGGATCTATTCAAATATGATTTTTTTTTATTCGATTCGATACAAACTGAATGCAAAAACCCCTCCCATTCGTGCTCATCCCTAATTTCTATGCTCCAAGGTGTCAAGGGAAGATTACAATTAAACCACTATAAAAACCGGACAAATAAATTGCTCCAAATGTTTGACTGCATGAGAAAGGAATGCTGTTGCCTCAACCAAAGGTCATGATAAAAGAGGTGCTTCTTATACACATCAAAATACATATAATGAGGGTGTCTGGTGCACTTCAGGGGAGAGGCTGTTGATCCCACTGCCATGGCTAGGTAACATCATAGCCAGGGAACCTTTGTTCCCTGGCTGTGATGCTGATGGCCAGGAAAGTGTCATTGACCCCCGGAGATGGTTCCATGTGTTACCTCCCAGGTTTGATTATTTCTATATTTATTTATGTATTTATATTTTTAGATTCCTAGGTCTCAGGGAAGATTACAAAAAAAATGACTAGAAAAACAAATAAACAGCCCCCCAAAGTAACAGTTGCAACATGGGGAAGTAATGCTGTTCCCTCAGCTGAAGGCCAGTGCAAAGAGTTGCATCTCCACCAGATGTCTGAATACATACAATGTGGATTCCTGACACTAGGGATGGACATGAATATTTGCCACATTCAAAATACAATCAACGTTGTACAATCGAATTTGAATCTCATGTTGCCTATTTTTGAAGACTGACATTTGAATGCTAAGCGAATGCTTCTATACATTCGTTCAAAGCCTTGCTATATTTGTGAACGTGGGGAGGCAGGAAAGTGGCTGCCCAGTTACATCTGCAGTGGATCCAGAGCAGATCTGAAGCGGATTTGATGCGGATTCAGAGTGGAATTAAGACGCTCAGAGCAGATTCATAGGGGATTTGTAGGCGTCACCAGCAGGAGGGATTCAAACCAAATTCAAATAGCATTCAAATACTATTTGTATCGAATTCTAATCCTACCACATTCCAAGGGGCTTTATTCAAATGAACGCAAATTTCCTCACGTTTGATTTGATTCAAATCGAATGCACACACAAAATTGTGCACATTCCTTCCTGACACACCCGAGAGGGGAGCATGTTCCACACCCACGATGGCACAGAAGACAGGGAGGTGGTTAGCAGGGCTCCAACACCAAGCTGTTCAAGCCCTCTACAATGAATAGCGGCAATGTGGCATAGTGGCATGAATTCATCCAGGTCCATGCAGATACCACACCAATCCAGCAGGCTTAATGCACCATGGAGAATCAGGGTCACGCAAATCCTATCACATCATACAGGTACCAAACAGATCCTGCTTGTTATTTTATCACTTAGTGTTATAACTTATTTTAGGTATTGTTAGCGCTGAAACCTTACTTGTAGTCCCTGAAATAACCCCAAAGAGTAAATCCAGAACACATGAGATGGACACGTCATTTTCCAAGACAGATTTATTCTTTCACTTCCTTTTATTTAGGCTGCCAGTTAATCATCACATCTCTCTCCCCCCAGTAAGACTTCATTAATCTGAACTTCGTAGCTGAGAATGTCAATGGATTTCAAACGGTACAAGGAGGCCCGTGATCAGATTTCAATCCCGTTATCTCCTGTGTAGGGAAGAAAGACAATGAAATATATCCTGTTTAAAAGCTCAAAGCAATTTTTGGGCTGTTGCGCCATGTTCCAGGTTTCCTCTAAGCTTTCAGATATTGCTGCAATACCCATCTCCAGAAGATTTGGCTTTTGGAAGAGTCACAAGCAACTTGAAAATTATCAGTTCCGCAAGTTTATTTAGCTAAGGCGAAATGAAGGCCCTTTTTCCACTGGGCCTTATTTCAGATTACATCCTGGATTAGGGACCCACCATAAACCATAGTGTGGTTTGCAGTAGGGAAGTGCATGAATGTATTTTTGACATTCAAATCCGCATAGATTTGATTGTCATAAAATCCGATTCGATTTGGATATTAAAGATTTGAATGTCTTAAAATCCAATTCGAATTGGTAACATTCGAATCCATGCATTTGAATGTTAGATTCGTATTTAAAGATATGAATGCTGACAACATTTGTATCTGCTATACGTATCTGTGTGCATGCTGGTAAAATTCATATGCATCCCGTATTATCCCATACGGATCCCGTTTTAATCTTGTATTTTAAGCACAAGAGATGGATAATTTTTGGCAGATTTATATACGTCAGATACGAATCTACACATTCAAATCATTCAAAAATCCGTATTGGATTTTCAGAAATCTGCATTTGAGTTCAAATGTCAAAAGTTTGGATTTTCGAAAATCCAACTCGAGTTTGAATGTTGGAATTCGTCGGATTCAAATAGAATATTCGAGTTTTTGAATATTCGAGGACAGGTCTAGTTTGCAGCAGTCCCTGGTGGGTTTTGCTCTAGTCTGTACCAGCATGTAGATGGCAGGTCCCTATTCCAGGCCCTGGCTAAGGCCCTGTGGAGAACGGGCTGAAAATTGTGGTGCAGATTCTGATGTTTGGGTCTCTCCTTTTTTACCAAACCATTTTTGCATTAGCAAATATATCATACTCTTCTTTTCCTGAAGCTTTCTTCTCACCTGCAGCAAGCAACTTTCCTTGAACAGTTTCCAATCCTCTTGAGACTACCTGGGCACCTGCGTTTGACGCATTTTCCTTTGGCTTCACGGCATTGCTTGCTATTGCCAATTCCAGAAAAACCTACATGAACATAAGTAAGATTAAAGAAGCACTGGGCAGACCCTACAAAGCCCAAGACAAGGGCCTAATGATGTCAGCAGCTGGGAGCCCTGCTGGATCAGGCCACAGCCCATCAAGTCCAGCATCCTGTCCTACACAGTGACCCACCAATTGTCCATGGACATCTCAAGCACAGACAAGGGTAAAACTTCTCCTGCTCTCGAATCCCAGCAAAGGGCCTTAGAGACATCCTGCTTGTCTCCCCAGCCTGAAGATGTACTTAGCCATCCATTCTAGTAGCCATTGATAACATCTGTTATCCATAGATTTGAATAACCCTTCCTTAAAGCCATCTAGGCTGATTGTTGTCACCACCTCTTCTGGCATCACATTCAGTAGACCGATGACCCTCTGGGTGAAGAAATACTTCCCCTAGTCCGATCTGACTCTTCTACTTGGTTGGGAGGGGCTCTTCCAAACTAAAAAAATTCAGTCCCAACCATTCCTCTTCCTCTGATGAATTCCTGGTCAGCATCCTCTGCCACAGACTGGAAATGCACCTTATAAATCAGGCTGTGATGGTGATGATGATGAAGAAGAAGAAGAGTTGGCTTTTCTACCCTACTTTTCTCACCCATTCAAGGGGACTCAAAGCAGTTGACAAAGCTTCTGCTCTTCTCCCCACAACGCAACACCCTGTGAGGTAGGTGGGGTTGTGAGAGCTCAGAAGAGAGCTGTGACTAGCCCAAGGTCACCCAGATGGCTTCGTGGGGGAGGGCAAAATCGAACCCAATATTCCCAGATAAAAGAGCGGCTCCCTGGAACTACAGCTGGATATGCCACTCTTAAGGTCTAGAAGTAAGGGATCGAAACATCATCCTGTATCAAGCCCTCTGACCTCAGAATTACTTCTCCTCCTGGTCAGTCACTGCAATTCCTCATCATACAGACTAGGTCTTTTTGCCCTTAACTGGTGTGGGCCAGATATCCCATAGCAGTTAACATCTGGGATGGTAGCCAGCATTGACACTGTGAGCACTGGTCATTTGAAATGCTGCACAAGCCTTATTGAAGTGGTGGTGCTTATGCATGCACAGTTGTGGAGGGTACCACAGCCAAAATGGCAGTGCCCAGAGGAGGACCAGGTCCCAGACCGAATAAAGTCAGTTTTTGATCACAGGGGAGAGTGAATGGCCCAAGTTGACTAGTGCTCCAAGTGTGAGCACTAGTCAATGTTTAATCGTGCTCCTTTCCTGTTCAGTGGACAATAAGGGAAGTGTAAAAATGCTTGAGGTTCGGAGATAGACTTCAAGAGCTGGAGGGGATCCATTTGGTCTGGGCACTTTGGTGACCTCCAAAAAGGGTCCCATGGTAGCCTTGAAAATAGAAGCCTGCCTTTTATACTCCTCTGAGAGGCAAACTGACCTTAATTTACACACCTGTGAACATGTTCAATCAGGTCCAATGCTAATTCAGATCAGGAGGCTCTTGATCTGAATTACACTCCATCTTTTGTGGACAGAGTGTTGCAGCAAGCGGGCTGGGCCTCTCTAGTCTGCATCAGGAAATGAACAGAGGAGGCCCTGGAGTGAACTATGGCCCTGGTCACACAAATCCAAGACAGGACAGCCTATTTGTTAATTTCTTCTGAGGTCATACCAGTGCTGGTCACACCTGGACTGTTATAGGTCATCCTCAGGCTGTCCTGCCTTGGGGCGCATCAGTTACACCTTTCTCCAAGATCAACCTGAGCCTCCTCTTTGGTCTCCATCCCCTTTGTTACATCTAATCTCCTTTCTTATTGGATGCCATTCTCTCACTCAAGGGAGGTGAGGATATGTGTTTGTGGTTCTTTTTTAAGCCTCCTCCCCCACCTTCACGACCCCTTCTTTTTTATGAGCTTTTCTTCTCAGTGCAATTAATTTTTTAAAAATAAATTTGCATAAAAACCCTAGATAGAGGGATCATATACATAAACTGAGGAGAGAAGGGGAGGTGCCTCATGAACTTCGTGCAAGCCGATTGGCCAAAGGAAAGACTGGACCCACCCATCACAGCACAGTTTAGCCCATCCCCCTGCTCACACTTGAGGAAGCAAAGATGGCCTGAGATGCCAGGATGGGCTGAGTCCTCCTCAGTCCTGTAAAAATGAGGACTCTGGTTAAGATGATCTAATGAGGGTAGGTCATCTTGGAAAACAAACTAAATCAAAATAATGTGAGTAACACAACTTGAGGTCATCCTAGACTACTTGTGTGGCCAGGGCCTATGTGGGATCATAACCTTGATTAAAGATAAGGGCAAAAAGCCCCTTGATCAAAGTATCTGCACTAGAGAACATCTAAAGAAGAAGAACTGTCCACCTATATGCACAATCCACACCCAACACATCTGACAAACCACAGAAATCCGCTGGCATCTCCTATTATTCCACGCCCAGCACCGTAGAAGTCACCACCCCATCTTCATTGTTTCATTGCATTACCTGGAACCACCAGCATCATCAGACAGAGAAATGCAAAGACAAGGTGAAGGATCTTCATGGCTTGAAGGTTCAGCAGAAATTCACCTCCACCAAAGAAAAAGGCAGCCAAATATTGAATGGGGAAGGGATTTCCTGGAGTATTTAAAGGCTTCTGGAGATGGTGAGATCTCCATGTGTTGCACAAGGGTAAAAATAACAAAATTTGCAAGTTTTCTTCTTTTTTTACGTAACCAAAGGTTACATTCATAGACACATAATTACTGAATTCCTTCCTGTGGAATCTTACCAAAGCCTCATTCTTTGAGCTCCGAGTTCCCCACAGGTAGAAAAGACTTGCCTAAGGGAATGCTAAACCATCTATTTGAAGGGTAAGTTTGCAATTTTGACAGCAAACTTCCTCTGTTTGTTGCTTTCTTCGGGTACATGGACACGTACGAAAATTCCCAGGTTCTGCTCTGCTATCTCCAAGATGGACATGGAAAGAAAGGAGCTTCTTTGAATCTCTGGAAAGACATTGCCAGTCAGGGACCATATTACTGAACCATGTAAGTCTTGAAGCCTTTTCACGTTCGTGATGTCAAGAAGCTGCATCTTCTCCAGATGCAATCCATACATGCAGCTCCTCCCTCAGAGCGTTCTAACTGCTCTACATCTACACTTCCTGCTGTGGATTCCTCTGCACTTCTCTCTCCAGGGCCCCAGTCACACCTTTAGTTTAAGGGTGTTTTTCCACTGTCAGAAAGCACCCATTTTTGCACCCATTAAGGACCCATTTGGGTATGAGCCAGATGATCCCATTTCCACCACGGCACCCATTTAGGATCCGATTGTTTCAACTGCCACTGGGGAAATCCGGATCAAATGGGTACTTTCTGGCCTTTAATCTGGATTTTCTGTAGACCCCATTAATGGGGTCTACAATGGGGTCTTCAGGCAGAAAATCCAGATTAAAGGGAGCCTGTTTCCATGCTTGTGTGGCAATGGGGTCTAGAGGAGGCTAGGGGGAGGAGCACCCGTGGGAGGGGGAGCCCAAAAATGTAAGCTTCGAAGTCATTTTGAAGTTATTTCGAAGTCACTTCGAAGTCTGTGCAAAATAGCTCCGGAGCATCTTCGAAGTCTGTGCTGATCTTCAGAGTGAACTTCGAAGTGACTCTGAAGTGACTCCGAAGTCACTTTGAAGTCACTTCAAAGTTCACTCCAAAGATCAGCACAGAATTCAATGGAGCAGTTTTGCACAGACTTCAAAGTGATTTCAAAATGACTTCAAAGCCACTTCGGAGATTGCACCCCATGTCCCCCCAAACATCTGGGGTGACAAGCAGACCCCTCGTGGGTAGATGCGCATTTCCAAATGGGTGCTCCAGTGTTTCCATGGCAGGGAGGCTAGCACCCATTGCTATTGGGTGCTAGAACACCCATGGAAACAGATTGGATTAAGGCGGGCAGATTGCCCAGGGGCTGTGCGGAAGCCACAGCTCCCAGGGCTGAAGGCAACCAGATTCCCGGGCTGCCGACACCACCCCCGGAGCCACAGGCCTGGATCTAGCAGCTGCTAGTCACCTTGTGTTTCTAGTGGCGCGCAGCACACCGGTGAGGGTAGAAGGAGGCAAACCAGCCTGTTTCCACCCTCCCCAAGATGGCAGCCACCAGGACATCCGGCCTTCGCATCCTGCTTTTGAAACAGATTGAGGCGAAGGGCTGGATTAAGACTGATTTTTTAGGTCTTACTTTAGGGTCAGATTTTGGTGGCAAAACTGGTTTTAGAAACCGGTCTTTTGCACCACAATGCGGAAGCGGCCTCCACAAAGGGTCTCTAATAAGGTCCCCAATGCGGAAGCGTCAGAGGTGTCCTAATCTTACCTTACTGTGGCTCTAAATCCATTTTTAGGGCCAGTGCGAAAACACCCAGGGTGTCTGCTGCAGTGAAAAGAATAGAAAGCTTTGTCAGCTGCTTTGAGTCCCCATAAACTGGGGGAGAAAAGCCAACTTCTTCTTCTTTTCATGCCATCATTTTGTAGATGATAGTTATACAAGTCCTGACACTACATTGTTAGTAGCTCTTTTTTATCCACCAGCTAAAACTAGGCAGGTGCATAAGAAGGCTAGGTCCTGGCAGTCACATCTTAACAATTTACTATAATATTGAACCATTATTCCAAATAATATTGAATCAGGGGAAACTCGCCCACCTGTTCTTATTCTTTTATTTTTGCATATTTTTTAAATCCTACCTTTTGTCTGAAAAACCCCCAGGCAGCCATTTTAGCTTCACAGCAGCCCTGTGAGGAAGGATAGGGCTCCAGACAGTTACAGGCCCAAGGAATCGGGTGTCCATAGCCAAGTGGAGATTAGAATGGTCTTCTTGAAGATTCTAGGCAATAACCAGAGAAACCACACCATGCTGGTGCAACATTACCTCTGTTTCCTCATCAGTAGAGATAATGGACTAGATAATCTTGAGATCACCTCCAAATTTGATTCTCTAAATTCAAATATCGTAGAATCATCTTCTTTCTTCTTGGAAAGTTTATATCAACTGTGAATGTGTTTGTGTGCATCTCGTATGTCTAGTATGTTACATCAGTAAATAGTGCAATAAACCTTCTAACTAAATCCACGAAGGCAAGGCATGCAGTACAATCCCTTATCATCAGGGTTCTCAAGCTTTGCAATACGGTGAGTCCCTAAAATGATTTCTGAAATATGAAACCTTCCCTTCCTTGCCAAGAATACCATGCCAGTCAGGGGAAGATGGCACATGGTGGGATCCATACGCACTTCAAGTGTTGGTTCAATCCCCAACTGGCTACAAATGGAGCATGCCCATGTTGATTGGCTGGCAGCACACAACTGTGCACTAGGGACGTGAATGGATATTTGTAACATTCAATATTCGGCCAAATTCAGGCATTCATATATTCAGACATTCGTATATCAAATGTTACAACATTCATACATCGACATTTGTATTTGTACGAACGTTTCAGGACATTCGTGAACCTGGGGAGGTGGGAAAGTGCCTGTGCCAGCCACATCTGCAATGGATCCAGAGTGCGTTCGATACAGTTTGAGAGCAGATTCGAAGTGGATTCAGTGCGGATTTGACACTTTCAGAGTGGGCATGTGACGGGATATGGATCGGATACATATTGAATATATATGCATTCATATCGGATATTCATATGAATTTGTACAAATACATTTGTACAAATACATCCTACCCCATTCGAAGGAGATCTATTCAAACAAATACGAAATTTCTAACATTTTATTTGATACAAATTGAATGCAAACCCCCCCCACATTCATGTCCATCCCTATTTTGTACCCATTGTCACATTGCTATGCCCACTCAGTGTGTTATACCCAGAAGAAAGTGAATACTTTTGACAGATTGCTCACTAAAAGGAACGTGCACCAACTTTTTCTTCCCATTCACTTCGCATGGAAGCGAATGGGATGGATCTTCCCATTCATGTGAATGGAGCCACTTTGAACGTGCCAGGCTTCGAACTGCCTTCAAATTTGATTCAAATCCCTGCCGCCTCTGGATCTGCTCCAAATCCACTCTGAAGCTTCAAAGAAAGGCACAAATGTTTTTTCTTCACAGTCAATGTTTGATTTAAAATTGAATTTTCAAGCATTCACAATGTGTGGGAATCGTGATGGTGACAAATATCTTTCACCCATCCCGTCTCACTAGCTCAGCGGTTCTCAACCTGTGGGTCGTGACCCCTTTGGGGGTCAAACTATCCTTCCAGAGGGGTTGCGGCGAGTCTCCTGCCGCCCCTCCCTCCCCCCTTCCAGCTGCCCCACCCCCCTGGTTGGGGGTCTCCACGACATGAGGAACTGCAGTAAGGGGTCGCGGCATTAGGACAGTTGAGAACTGCTGCACTAGCTGCTCCTGGTAAAACTATGGGCAAGATTTTACTTGTCCACAGGTAGTATAGACCAGAGCAGCTTGAGTGAGGTCCGGGATAGGGGCAGCAGCACAACCTGCAGACAGCATCCCCAGGGATGGCTGAAGCTGTTCCACAGAGGTAAATCCAACCACCCTGTCTATTTATTTATTTATTTATTTATTTTGCATTCGAATTTGAGTTGAATCAAATGTCAAAACAGTCTATTTGATTCGAGTGTTTAAAATCCGAACAGAGCATAAAACGATTTGAATCTGATACATTCAAATCTATTCATTCAAATGTTAGGTACAAATTCGGAGATACAAATGTCGACATCATTCAGATGTGTTATACGTATCTGTACGCATTTTGTACACATCCCATTTTATCCCGTATGCATCCTGTTTTCATCCCGTATTATAAGTGCAAACACGCACAGAAACTTATAATATTCGTACAGATACATGTGTAATGCCTATGTATCTGTACATTCAAATGATTCAAATCATTCAAACAAATGTTTCGGAACATTCGAAATTCATTCGAATGTCTAAATTCGAATGTGAAGACATTCTCTTTGAATTCGAATGTCCACATTCAATTGAATTCGATCGGATTTCAAATGTTTAGAATATCCATGCACATCCCTAGTAAATGCAAGCAGAACCTTTGAATACCCCACTTTTCTTCTAAAATGCTCTTTCCCCTGCTTCGCAAGTGCTTTCCCCAGTAGCTCAGCATTAAGGGAAATCCCCAAACATCAGGAAGAGAAATGCTTAACAGTAAATAGTTTCGAGAACAGCATGGATGAGGACATACACTCATGTCCCCATGTGCATACATGATGCTGTGAGTTTTTGGCTTGATGGAAGGTGATAAACTTAACAAAGATGTTATTGTCATTTTAACAAAGGTCACTCAAGAACCCAGTCCCCTGAAGGCCCAAACTGTGAAAACTCTTCAAGTTAAAAGATTTCACAGAAAACAGAGGCTAAGTTGTGTGCGGGAAGGGTTCTCCCTTGACTTATTTTTTTAAAAAATTTTCCTTTAAACTGTTCAAAGTATTTCAGGAAGCCTTTGACTGTTGCTCCCTGCCATACATTTCATATTTCAGGCACAATTTCATACATCCCTTCCTGTCCAGCAGGCAGGTAAGGAACGCAATGAACCACTGACTGGCAGTCACACTTGAAATGCTTAGTCAATGGGTGTCACTGTCACTTGAAGTACCCATTAAGTACCCAGTAATGGGTACAAAAATGCCATTAAATACCCATTAATGGGTACTTAATGGGCACTTCAAGTGACAGTGGAAAAACACCCAACGTTAACCATTTCCTCTTCCCCCTGCCCCCCCCCACAATCAAATACTGTGGGGACGACTTCCATGCTTGGACGGCAAACCTCAGCAAAAGGAAGCGCTTGGAGCATGCTGACCCTTCTAATCTTTCTAGGGCATAAACCTGCACCATGCTGATGGACAGGGTTTACACAAGTGGTTCATGAGGACACCACGCGCCAGCTAAGCCGGTATCTGAATGTTTCCTCTCTAACCAATTCTATCCGGTTTTGTACCAATAACAATGTATCCTGTGCAAAGACATGTAAGCAACTGTGTAACCTAGTAAAAAGAGGGGAAATCTTCAACAAACTCTTGCCTCCGCGTCATTCATTACAAAAAATACATACCTTAATTCGAAGAGGGACGGTCCTCTTTAGGGCACTGAGACTACATGTATGTCAGCATCATCCCCATGATGTCAACCCATAGTCAATAATCAGGCAATGTCTGGGGAAGAGCATCCTCACTTACAGGAGGCTGTTACAGCCTCCAGGCACCCTCTGCCTTCCCATATGTTACCTAATTATCAACTAGATGTGGCTCATGAAATCATGCTACACAAACTTCCCCAATCATTCACTTTTTGCATCCAGCCAGGGAGCTCTGCGGCCCTCCTGACACGACTGCGACTCTGCAGAGCTTCAGCGTCATCATTGCAATGGTGCTAACGCATGCACGGTTGCGGAGGGCACCACACTCAAGATGGCAGTGCCCTGAAGAGGACCAGCCTCCCGATCAATCACAGGTGAGTGACCAATCGCGCAGGACTGTAAGTTCGAGCACTATTTACGGTTAGGTGATCACGCTCCTTTCTAGTCCAGTGGATGGGAAGAGAAGTGTGAAATCACCCCTGGTGTGACTGCTCACACTTTTTCATTTCTACCTGTTTTCTTTGTGGACTTTTCACCACTTGAGATTTTCCTTTCAGGAAAATCCACAAATGAAATGGATAGAAATGAGACAGTGTGTGAACTGTCAGGTTTGATGATGGACTGAAGAAGGATTAAAGTGCAGGTGGGACCACAGCCTTTAACACAGACCTTCTTTTCTTTATCTGTCTTTTTATGATATTTATAAATTTCATTGTCCCACCACCTTCAATAGTAATACGGATGGCACTCAAGAGAGGGCCTTCTCAGTAATGGCCCCCAGGCTGTAGAATAGTCTCCCCCTCAAGGTGCGTCAGGCTCCTTCAATGTTCTGGAAGGCAGTGAAGATATACCTCTTTGCTCTGGCCTTTAGCTAAATGTGGTACAGTTTCCCCCGACCTCAGACATTATTGTTGTATTGTGGTATACTGTTTTTTATATATGGCTCTGTTTTAACATGTATGTTTTTAAATGCTGTTACCCACCCTGAGACCTTAGGGTATAGGGTGGGTTAGAAATGTAAATATAAATATAAATAAATTAAATTTAAAAATTAAATTAAAAATTAATAACAGTAGGTGGGATATTTCATAGCAGTAGGTGGGTGGGACAGAATTATTTGTGAGAAATAAATAAGGCCACGATTCCCACCTCTTTGAATGAAAAAGATTGTTATTAGTCATACAGCCATTTTGTGTTTATGAAGAAAAATTTAAAAAAATAGCATTCAGTTCAAAGCTTCTACCAACTGGAGAAACAGCCACATTTTGACAAACATTAAATGAGGAGATGATATTTGAAGTGGAGATCTAGCATCAGTAACATCGGTTCCCATCAGACATAATCAGGCCTAGCAGCAAAAAAATATATATATTGCATTAGTATCCATTGGCAAAGAATAATCCAGCTACCCTGTCCATTTTTCAGACTACCCCATATTTCTCTAGGCAAACTGACAGCAAAATAGTGTACACCAATGGGAGACTTAGGAGGTCTCCATTCGGCAATTTTAGCCCACTGTGGAGAAGAGGACGTGAGCTTCAGGGCCAAAAGTTTCTAGCCTCAGAGCCCCTGGGGAACTCATTCTGGTGGCATGCTTCACTGCACCACCAAAATGTTCAAAAGAACACAAGAGGAGCCCTGTTGGAGCAGGCCATAGCCCATCTAATCCAGCATCCTAGGCCTATTTGCACTTTGGCCTCTATTGGACAATTAGTGAACTTTTGGTGAAGGAGGCTGCTACAACCTCCAAGCGTGCGCTGCCTCACCAGAAGTTCACTAATTGTTGATTAGGTGTACCTTAACCAAGGCATGCTGGCACCTTAGATGACCATAGGTATGACTGTGCATGCGCAGAGCAACGGCACTGACACTCACAGTTGTGAAGGGTGCCGCAGCTAAAATGGCAGCACCCAGGGGAGGACCGGCCCCAAAACTGAATCAGGTAAGTATTCGATCGGGGAGGGGGGGCGGATGGGACATCCAAAGTTGACTAGTGCTCCAAGTGCGGATCAGTCTCTCACCCCCCGCATTGGCCTGCCAGCCAGCGCATTACAGAACGTGTGACATAGCCAGCAGTGGCTAGTCACGGCACTAAGGAGGCAGGACTCCTGCAGCAAGCTGGATGAAGAGCAGCAAATGCTCTTGCTGCCAGATGCTCCAGGCAAGTCCAGGGTAAACATTGGGACAGGTGTGTAGCACAATTTCATGCTCCACACCTAAGACGTTTTCGCACGGGGCTGAACGGAACGCGGAAAAGACAGCTGTGGACACGTCATCCGCATTGCCCGCGCGCGGCTTGCGTTCCGACGTGTCCGCAGCTGTCTTTTCCGCGTTCGAAATGTAGAGCACTTTAAAGTGCTCTACACGCGTTCCAACGCGGACGAGCCGCCCGCAGCCGTTCGGGAGGAGAAGCGTTCGCGCCTGCTTCTGTCTCCCGAACGGCTGAGGGCGCGCCTCCGACGCCGCGCGGCTTTGACAATCAGCTGTTTGTCAAACAGCTGATTGTCGATCTGCCTCCGCGGCTGTCTGCGCGCCCCTTGCCGGCGTTTGCCGGCTAAGGCAGCTCCCGGCGCTTTGAGCCTTCGCACACAGACGCTCCGGAACGCGTTTACACGCGTTCTGGCGCGTCTGTGTGTGAAAGGGGAAAGCGCCCGGAGCTGTCTTAAGCTTTCCGCCTGAACGCGTTCCATTTCGAACGCGATGCAGTGCGGAAATGCCTCTAATCCGCAATTAGTACAGCTCTGGTAAGGGCAGGCTTCCTTCTAGGCTGTAGCAGCCTAGTGAGCGCATCTATGCTCTTCACCAGAGGCCTAAGTGTGAATTGGGCTCTTAACTGCCATAGGATAGTATCCCATGATAGTTAAGTGTGAAAATCCCCTAGGCCTGCATGGTTTCTCTAATCCCCAAATTGCCCTGTTCAATTTTACACTACGTATCCCTTTGCCCAGAGTAAAGCACAGCGTAATACAAGAGATGACTATGCATCTTTGTGAACAACGCTAAGAGCATGACAGGAGATCTTAAAGAGCCTTCTTTCCCTCTCACTTTTTGCAGCAAACTCGTGCTGGAAGACAGTATCCAAGCTTTATATGATAGGGTATCCAACATTCGTTGTGCTCACTCCTCCGGTCATAACAGAGTCCTCCCATTCGCTTGCATTCCTCAGTGGTTTCAAAGACTATCAGTTCTTGAGGGGAAAAGGAGGAGGAGTGTGAAATACAGATTTAGCAGAGTTAATCTTGCAGCTGTCAGTGCAAACACATCTATCGTCCGTCTGTCTGTCATCTATCCATGCATCCATGCATCCATACATACAACCATCCATCTATCTATCTATCTATCAATCCATCCATCCATCCATCCATCCATCCATCCATCCATCCATCTATATCTATCAATCATCTGTCTATCCATGCATCCATGCATCATCTATCTATCTATCTATCTATCTATCTATCTATCTATCTATCTATCTATCTATCTATCCATCCATCCATCCATCCATCCATCCATCCATCCATTCATCCATCCATCCATCCATCCATCCATCCATCTATATCTATCCATCATCTGTCTATCCATGCATCCATGCATCCATGCAACCATGCAACCATGCATCCATCCATCCATCCATCCATCCATCCATCCATCCATCCATCCATCCTCTATATCTATCAATCATCTGTCTATCCATGCATCCATGCATCCATCTATCCATCTATCTATCTATCTATCTATCTTAGTTATATTCAGACTTATACTTTGAAGTTTCAGTGCAGGTTCAAATAAAAATAACTGAAAATTAGGGATATATTGAACCAGGGCAAAGCCGCACTTTGCTTGGGAAACATTAAGTGGACCACTTTCTTGTTTAGGATCCCATGCACATTTTATGACTTCTACACAAACATTGTATAATCTGCACTCAGTGTTCAGATTGTTAGGGTCACTATCCATCCATTGCAAAAGGCAGGACTACTTGGAACAGGATGCATTCTGCACCAATACATCTGATTTAGGGATGTGCACAAATATTTGTAACATTCAAAATTCTGCCAAATTGAGCCAAATTCGGACATTCAAATTTGAATCAAATGTTTCAGTACATTTGTAATAAGCTTCATATGGGATTTGTATGCATTCATATGCATTCATATGGGATTTGTACAGAACTGAATATTCAGTATCAAATTCAAATCCTACTACATTCGAAGGGGATCTATTTGAATATGAATTTTCTCGCAGTGAATTCAATACAAATTGAATACAAAAGAGAACATTTGTACACATCCTTAATATGATTATCCTAGATCTTTAGGAAGAAACCAGTGGCCACCATACCAAATAACTCATAAATAGGGATATGCAAGAATAATCAAAATTCGTTCAAATTCAGACATTCAAATTTGAATTGAATTTTTCTAACATTTGAACAAATTTTGAACATTTCAAATCATTCATACAAATTATTCAGAAATTTGTATGTATACGGATATGTATGTTTTACATAGATATTCATATGCATCATTTGTATCTGAACACATTTGTACAGATACATACAGGACAAAAACGGGATGGACATGGACATGTACAGACACATACGAATTTTGTTGACATTTGTATCTTCAAGTATGAATTGAACATTTGTTAGATATGAATGTATTTGAATTGAATCAAATGTGAATACATTCATATTTTAAACATTTGAATTGATTTGAATTTTTGGATATTCAATTTGAATAGAATCAAATGCTGTAAATTGCCTTTGTTCACACCTCTCCTCATAAACCTGTGCTAAGCTATCCAATGAAGAGGAGGATCCAGTTGTCGGAATATCAAAAAACAGTCATGAACATGTGTGGTAAATGAATAGGTTTGGTTTTATTGGAATACTGTTTTTTTAATTGGGATATTTTATTGCTTATCCATCTTTTAAATATCACTGGGTATTAATCATTTTAACTTTCATTGTAATGTTATCTGTCCTGGGTCCTTAAATAGCATTAAAAAACAGCTTCTGGCTGTACTTATTGTTACCATTCCAATGACTTTATGTACTGTACCTGGGCTGGGACTTTCAATAGGGACTCTATAGAAAGAAAGGAAGGAAAAACCAGGATCAGAAATACACATCCAGAGAACATGAGAAAAACGTAGAAAGGGAACATAGGCAAAACGGACGGCCTTGGCAACGTTTGTGCTTTTCATCATTCATGGGTTCTAGAAACTGCATTTCCTTACATTAAGTTGTGGAACACCCATCCATCGCTTTCCAGAAGTAGAACTATTCCAGTGTGGAGAAAGAAGGGGAATCCTTTAAAGCTTGTGAAGTGGAACCAGTAGCATGGATGTGCAAATTTCACAGGTTATTTCTGGATTTCCCCAAACCATATTCTGGTCAAAACACCATTTAGGCTGCATTCAGAAATAACAAAAGGAGTGCCTCAGAGATGCCTCAGAGAAAAAGTGTGTGGCCCTCATGTCTCCAGCCCTTCTCTAATCCACCTTTTCTAGCACAAAATGTTCATGAGAGGTTGAGGAGAAGACCGGTGAGTGAACAATCCCACCTCAAAGCCTTCTCTGAGCCACCACAGAGCCACCATCTTTTTTTCCGTGTTTAGTCACAGCCTTAAGGAAAACGACGGCAAGAGCAATGGCTGCCTTTCCCCTTCGCATTATTCCACCAGCTCCATTTCATGCATGGTCACTGCTACCATGCTTCTCCCTTTTATGAGACTGTGATATTAGTTTGTTTGTTTACATTTTGAACCTGCCCTATACCCAGAGGTCTCTGGGTGGGTATCAACATCTAAATCAAACATCATTGAAACGATAACAGCATCAACATGGAGTGTCAACATGAGACACATTTCGTTCAACATTTCACTTAAAAAAAAACTGGGACAACCCAACAGAGTACCTTTTAGGCCACATTCACAGAAAAAAATAACATCTGAGGTGACTCAGAGACAGTTCGCAGGGCCATTTTGTAAACCAGTTTTGCCACCGAATCTGGTGCAGGTGTAAGACCTGAAAAAATCAGGTCTTAGATCTGGCTTTCCCCTTCAAACCAGTTTGGAAGCAAATGCTTCTGCACCGGCAGGGGAAAAGCTGGATGATGGACACATGCCCTCTCTCTTTGACAGCTGAGCCCTTCCCCCCAGCCTCCCGCATTGGCTCCGAAGGAGCTGGCTGTCGCGAGGCCGGCGCCCAGCTTCCCCAGGTTCCCCTTCGCTCCTGAAGCAGCAATCACTGCTTCTGGGCAAAGGGGACCCCTAGGCCTACCCACCCCACCCACCCGGGTCCTCCTCCCAGCCTCCGGCACGGAAAGGCTGGGGGTGCCTTACCCAGGCTCCCCTTTGCCCAAGAAGGCATGATTGTGCCTTCTCGAGCCAGGGGACATCTCAGCTGGCCTACCCCCACCCAACCCGGGGCCCAGTGTGCACAATTGGTGACTTACCTGGTCGCTGGTTGGGCGATCCTGGGCCCGGGGGCCCCAGGGTGCATTGCACTTGCATGCACCATGGCCCCCCATTGGCCAGCCACCATTGGGAGGGTGGCCGACCAATGGGAAGGGTCGCCCGACCAGAACCACCCAACCAGTAACCAGGTAAGTCGCTGTGGGTGGGGGTGGTTCAGCCAAGGGGTCGCCTGGCTTGAGAAGGCACGATTGCACCTTCTCGGGTGAAGGGGAGCCCAGAGAAGGCAGCCCCCAGCCTCTCCAGGCATGGCTCCTGGAGAGCCAATGCCGGAGGCCACTAAGGAGGGCCTTCGGCGGCCCATTTTGGAATGGGTGCTGGAAAAAAGCCGGTTCCGAAAAACGGATCTAAATAGATCCATTTTTCAGCAGCAAATGAAGAAACACCCAGTGTTACATTTTCAATTTATCAGACACCTTGAAATGTATGTTGATATACTGATGTTCCTGAATGTTTCTATTGATATTGGAAAATCACCTTCTGAAGAAGGTCTTTTACCAGAACACACAAGGCATGACAGAGATCAGCATTCACTGAGGGAACTTAAGCCATGGATTCAGTGACATTCCAACTCACCTGTCACAGGGACACAGACACCTTGTTCCTCCACCTCAACCTGCCATAACTGAGTTCATTTTGAGGAAGGAATTGCCCAATCCACTTGGCACAAGATTAATCATCTTCTACAGGAGCAGCAACACATACTGGTGGGCATCACCGAATTCATAAACTGTACTAGAAGACCAAAGACCCTAATCTGACAGTTGCGCTGCTGTTTCAGCAAATTTATATATAATACTGTTATATTTTACATTTTCATTTGTTTATAATTGGCATATAGTTGCTTCTTATACTGGATTTTTTAAATATGTCCAGCAAGGCAGTTAGGAGCACTTGGAGACTAACAGAAGAAGGGTTGGTGGCATGAGCTTTCGTGGACACGTCTGCTTCTTCAGACACTAGGGGACCCAATGTTAGGAAACTGAATGTAGGAGATGACAAAGGACACATAAATGTGGTGGAAGGGATTAACTAGGTGGGGAAATGCAGAAGTAAATCCTAGTTAGCTAGTGCTGAAATATGCATAATGTGGGGGGGGAAAACATTATCCTTGGTTTTGTTTGTATTTGTCTTTTATACAGATTGGCACAACCAGTTAGCAAATTATGCAACAAACACATTCACAAGGCATATATCCAGATTTTCTTTTGTTAGTACCTTGTATCTGTTTCTGGTTGAATCTGGAAGAAGAAGAAGAAGAAGAAGAAGAAGAAGAAGAAGAAGAAGAAGAAGAAGAAGAAGAAGAAGAAGAAGAAGAAGAAGAAGAAGAAGAAGAAGAAGAAGAAGAAGAAGAAGAAGAAGAAGAAGAAGAAGAAGAAGAATTGGCTTTTCTACCCCACTTTTCTCATCCATTTAAGGGCACTCAAAACAGCTGAGAAAGTTTTTCTGTTCTTCTCCCCACAACAGACACCCAATGAGATAGGTGAGAGCTCAGAAAGAGAGCTGTGAGTAACCCAAGGCCACCCAGCTGGCTTCATGGAGGAGTGCGGAATCCAATCCAGTCACTATGAGATATGAGTTTGGCATCCTAACCACAAGACCAAACTGGCTCAGAGGGTCATTCACAGGCCTGTCACTTCTTTCCTTCTGCCTTTTCCCCCCATATGATAATCTTTCCATGCCTTATTTTAAAATAAATGTTCCTATTGTTTGAGAAAAGGTTACTTTTTATTTGTAATTCCTTATTAGAATCCTTTGATTTCATGTGTGTGTGTAGGCTGACATAAGCCAACATTCTTTAACAAACAATATCTGTGCCTCTCTTAAGACTGTATCAATATAGTCCATTTTTAAAAACTGGGAAACCCTGGTCATCCAGAGGGCTGTGGAAAAGAGAGAAGCAGCTTTGGAAATCTGGAGTTACCACACGGAAAAGACAACAGGAGCACTACACTTTTAATGGTGGCCCAGAAGAGATTGTTTCAACAAGTATAGCATGTACCCATTTAAAGCAAAGCGACCCCGGCCATCTTTTCCATTTGGTAATCCCAGAAGATACAACTGCTGGAGGTGGATGTATCAGCTACTCATCTGAAATTCCATCCCAGTTAGTTTTAGCTCATGTTACTCAGGTTTCTGTTGAAAAAAGCAGATTGAGGTAGATCTAGCCATCACAAAGAAGAAGTATGGATGAAGAAGCATGAGGTTTTGATGAACAAGACTACCTGATTGGCTGTCTCCATGCCAAAAGAAATCTCAGAGTTCCTGGTGGCATACATGGAATTGCAGGTTGGCTTCCCAGTTGGCTTCCAGTCTGTGGCTGGTGGCCTCGACCAGGAATTCACCTTCTGTGGGGTCAGCTTTGAGGACTGCATAAAACCTCTTCTTGCTTGATGGATGACCACCTGTCCCCCAACCGATCCCAGGGATTTCACCTCAGTCTCATTACCAGGGAACTGCTAATGAGACTGCCACTTTTCCCACCATTACTCTGCCACTATGTTCCTGCACCCTTGCCCCCAAACCTCTCCATTTGCTTCAGATAGGCAAGATCCAATCAGAGGAGGCAAAGCAAAGGTAGGGTAACCAACAGGTAAAGAGCTTACTCCCACTCTGCCCATTCAGTTGTTACAAGGGGTGTTTATGACAGCATGGGGTTGGCAATAGCAGGGCCTTTTTGCACTTGGCTTCATAGTTTGTGTGCAGTGCGCTCTTGGATGGAGCATCTGCACTGGAAGGGGGCATTTCCAACTCAGAAATGGCCCCTTCCACACAGGAGTGTACTGGATGCAAACTACATGTGAAGCATAATTTTGTGCTCTCCATGCGCATTTACAGCATCCTGCTGCATCTGCCAGCAAGCGAATCCGCATCCCTTAAGGTTCACAGAGGGGCACATGACAGATCGCATGAGCCTGCTGGTGGGGCATGTGACGTGCTGGCGTCATTGCACGTGCGCAGAACCTCACTCTCATCCCCGTGAAGGTGACAGCACATGCACAGTGATGCCAAAATCAGGATCTAAGATGGTGGCAGACATTTTGACTGCCGCTACTGTAAGGGGGTGGGATCCACTCTATGGTAGGATCCACACAGTGAAAATAAGGGGGTGCAGCCCAAGGGAAGGAGGTGATGGGATAGGGAGATCCAACCTTTATTGATGCTTCAATGAAGCTTCAATGAAGGCCAAATCTATTCAATTCACCCACAATTGTTGAAATTTGTATGAGTTTGTATGAATTTTAAATGTGCCGAATATTGGGACACATCTATGAGTTTGGTTGGTTGGTTGGTTGGTTGGTTGGTTGGCTGGTTGGCTGGTTGGCTGGTTGGCTGATTGATTGATTGACTGACTGACTAACTGATTGATTGATTGATTGATTGATTGATTGATTGATTGATTGAATGAATGAATGAATGAATGAATGAATGAATGAATGAATCATTTTCCTATCCCACCCTATACAAGAAGGTCTCAGGGTGGGTCACAGTACAATGATAATACAAACAGCTAAAAATCAAAATTAAATAATGACAGTGCCTGCACATTGTGAGTTAACCAGAGCAAACCTTTATGCACCAATTGATATAGCATAAGATCAAGCAAACAAAGACCTTGGCTTATGCAAAAATAATCAGCAGAACTGTGAAGAATGGTCCCTTGGATTATCATTTGTTTGTCTGATTGCTAAGCAAAGCCTGACCTTACGCAGCAAGGTCTCCTTCGAAAGCACTGCCGAAGGTATTCATCTCCAGGATGACAGAATTCAGTGGCACAGTAGCCACCATCTCTCTCACATTGCTTTATCATGCCCATCAAGATCTCTAGACAAAGAAAATACACAGTGAGTGGCAGATACTAGCACCTAACCCCCACCCCTCCAATGTTGTTGCCTAGGGAATCTATCGGCAGTGCAAGTCATTCTGTTGCACCAGAAGCCCTATCACTCTCTATGGGCCCATCTGCACATAAGTTTTAATCCCGCCTAAGACTACTTTCTTAGGGAGAGAACACATAAGCAAAGTAACAAACTATTATTTTGGCATTAAGGCTAGGGATGTGTACGAATATTCGTAACACTTGAAAATTTGTACAAATTCAGCCAAATTCGGACAAGCAATTCGAAAAGAATGTTGGCACATTCAAAGATTGGCATTCAAATTCGAATCAAATTTTTCTATACATTCGTACGAAGCTTTGTTACAGATTCGTAAGGGACTCATATCGGATTTGTATCTAACATTCGTATTACGTTTGTATGAAACATTCATACGGAATTCAAATCCTACCACATTTGAAGGGATTTGTTCAAATAAATATGAATTTTCTTGCATTCAATTTGATACAAATCGAAAACATTCATGCACATCCCTATTTAAGACTCTGCCCAGATGGAAGAGTGCTGGGATTGCTACCCATATATATGGCAACCGCACCATAGCACTGCTGTATCCCCCCTAAATCCTGATACAACCAATTTTGGGAAAACCAAATTCTGGTCAATTTTCCCAAAATAGAACTATAATGTACCTTGTAGACAAGACCCACCATCTTCACCATGGCCATCACACATATGCGGTGGTAGTAATTAAATGCTTCAAATTATATGAATTGTATGTTAAAAAAAATCATGGACATCTGTATCTTGAACTTTTTTTATTCCATCTTCAAATCTGACTGCTCACACCTTTTCATTAGTATTAATTTTGACTGTGACCTTTCCATTGAGAAAAGTCCAAATGTGGGATGGAATGTCCACAAGAAATGAAAAGGTGTGAACAGTCATACATGAAGTTTCTAGAGACTGTCAGGTATAGGTTTGTCTGTTTGTTAACTGTGGGCCTTTCCATATTTACAGTATCAACGTGTACAAATATTTGTAACATTCGTTATTTGTATGAATTCGGACGAACTCAGACATTCATACACGAAGTGAATGTTACAATATTCATACATTCAAATGTTTCCTTGTGTGGAAGTGTTAATAGCAGGTCATTGAGGCTAACTTGTTTGGTGTGTAAAGGTGTAATCCCAGGGGGTGAGTGACTAGGGGCTTGTGTGTTTGCAGAACTGAGGTGTGAATCTCTGTTTTGCTTGTTTCTATACAAAGGTTTCCAGATGCTGCTTAGGTTCTCAGAAGAAGAAACCTAGAACAGGGCATAACAGCCCCAAAACTGCTACAAATGTGGTTTCATCCAGCCATGAAAGCCTACATATGTCCCTATTTAATGTTTTGCTTGTATTTATTTTTTACTGTAAACCACCCAGAGATCCTAGGCTATGGGGCAGGATATAAATATTTTAAACAAACAAACATACATACATACCTGTATTCTGCATCTTCATTATTTCTTTAGCATGCTGCCTATAGAAACAGAAAAAAAAGAAAATTAGGAGGGCAAGTACACACAATCGGTAAAGATACCATTCCAGTGGCAGCATATAGGGATATGCACAAATATTCATCACATTCAAAATTTGTACAAATTCATTTTTTGGCTACATATGAAAATTGGCATTCAAATGTAAATGGAATGTTTCTGTACATTCATAAAGAGCTTTGTTACATTTGTGAACTTGGGGAGATAGGAAAGCGCCTGCCCAGTCACATCTGCAGGGGATCCAAAGTGGATTCAAGGTGGATTCAGGATGTAACCAAAGTGGATTCAGAGCAGATTCAAAGTGGATTCAGAGCAGATTTAAAGTGGATTCAGAGCAGATTTAAAGTGGATTCAGAGGGAATTTATAGGGGATGCATAGGTGCAACTGGAAGCAGTGATTCAAATGGATTCATATAGAACGTTTGTATCAGATTTGAATCCTATCACATTCAAAGGAGCTTTTTTCAGACAAATGTGAATTTTCTCACACTTGATTTGATTCAAATCGAACAAGTAAGAAAACATTTGTGCATATCCCTGGCAGCATGTTTTCCACTAGAAAAACTTAGAAGCATGCTGGAGGTAGGAATGAGTAGCTATGGTCACTTCTCTCTTCTGATTTGTCTGTACCATAAGATGCTTTCTGCACTTACAGCTACATGATCAGATGCTTGGTACCAGAGCTGTCCTAATTGCCTATCAGACGCCTAAGTGCGAATATGTCCTGAAGATGACCTGAGGTCGTCCTGAACTACTTGCATGACCAGGGCCCAAGGGATGTAGTGGTCAAGCCCATCCACCTCCTTTCAGGCCTGAGACTCCTGGAAGGACAATAAAGGTGGCCTAAATGCAAACCTAACTGAACTACTCTTGGGCCACCTTCATTATTACAGTCACTTTTCTGGTCAAGGTTTGGAAGCATCAATGGTCAGAGGAGACTGAGCAAGGGCTCACAGTGCAGAAAGATTGTCTTATTTTCACTTACACAAGATGGAAGAACTAGAAAGAACAGTATGAAACTTAAATGGAGTCGATGCAGATTCGATATTAGAAGAAAACTTCCTGACAATAAAGTCAATCAGTCAGTGGAATAGGTTGCCACAAGACGTAATGAGTTCTCCTTCACTGGAGGTCCTCAAGCAGAGTCTGGAGCTACATCTGTCTGGGATGGTTTAGGAAACCCTGCATTGAGCAGAAGGGGGTTGGACTCCATGACTCTAGAGGTCCCTTCCAACTCTATGATTCTATGACTCAACCACAGAAACAGTCAGGATGCCTCCAAAGGGAATTGAAGGTAGAGGTTTCACCTTTGTCTTCTGCTTGAGAATGCTCAGAAGCCATTGGTGGGTCACTGTGTGACACAGAACGCTGGGTTACATGGGCTGAGGACCAATTCAGCAGGGCTTCCCTTATGTTCTTATGTTCTTAATCATTTGGGGATGAAAATTGAAGCAGATAGTCCACCTGTGCTTCCAACTGCAGCAGTAATTCCAGGTATGTTTTGTTTCCTGTCAGTTCCTATGAAGTTGTCTTGGAACCTCACAGTCTGTCGCTAGCACCAGTGTCCCTGGGGTGGCTGCTCTAGACCACTGGTTGGATCTGTGGGAGGATCCATGTGGTGCCAAAATGGGGGCAGGGATTATACAGCTCAACTCATGCCATCACAGAGAAGAGGAAAGTACTGCTACTAGCACCCTCCTGGCAGACTGGGAGAAAGCACCCTCACTCTCTTGCCCTTCTACCTTACCACTATGACTTCTGTAGCCATTTCCTGTGACTTCCAAGTTGTCCTGGGTGCAGCCTGTCGTAGTCTGCACCAGCATGTGGATGGTAGGCTTCTATTCCAGGACATAATCTGAAATAAGGCTCGGTGCTGAAAGAGCCTAACAAAATTAAAGCCTGATGCCCAAACTGGGCTAAATGTAATCTATAATCTAGCTGTTCAGGATCCGGTTGAATTTTGAACTTCCCATCCCATCCAGGGGACTGGAATGGTGAACTTCCACCTGTATGTATGTGGAAATTCTAGTATTTGCCACCCCCCACCCCACACACACACCTAGACACTTACCTGGTGGAGACACATGGTCTAGATGCTGCCATGTTTGTTCTCAGTGCTGGCATCACTGCACATGTGCCAGCACCAGCACAGGGACATCAGTGATACGCCACACAAGGGCAGGAACACCAGCATGTCATGCGATGCACCAACATGCTTCCATGATGTGCCACATGCCCCTCCAGGCACCATAGAGTTGCAGATGGGGACACCACTGGACTCAGGTGGACACCACTAGATCAGGTAAGCGCACATAGTTTGTGTGCAATTATGCTCCTGCTTGGAAGGGGCTATTTCTGAGCTGGGAATGGCCTCTTTAAGTGCAGATACTCCACCTGGGAATGTACTACACACAATCTATGGGGCCAAGAGCGGAAAGGCCCCTAATTATGAATGCAAAATATTGCAGGCATTCAGTTGCCAACTTCTCCTGTGGGTCTGATATGCTATCAGTATCCGTATACCACCAGTTCCCAAATACCTGGAACCTTTTCCTATGAGTTGCTTAAATTTTGAACGCGGTGAATGAATGATTCCCGAGGCAGGCCATGGCAGGCAAGTGGATGGTGCACCTGCTGCCTCTAGAACCCATCAGAAAAGTTCTTATGCCATACAGAGACCATTATTAAGGCATTTTGAACCCCATCGGGCTATTTCTAAGCCTGACCTCCTGCAGCAAAGTCTTCTTTCATAGCAAGTATCAATGACTTCATCTCCCAGGTGACACAGGTCTACAGCGCAGTAACCTCCAGAATCCCGACATTGCTGAACAGCTTCATCTATGTCATCTACAAAGAAAGAAAGAAAGAAAGAAAGAAAGAAAGAAAGAAAGAAAGAAAGAAAGAAAGAAAGAAAGAAAGAAAGAAAGAAAGAAAGAAAGAAAGAAAGAAAGGATACTCCATTAGTAGTAGATTTTGCCCGGTGTGGAAAGAACTCCTAAGCCAGGATCCCACTGGGCAACTTAATCTGGATTTAAACCAGTTTTTTAAAAAATCAGCAGAGAGGTCTTTTTTTTTCTGTTCCCACTGTTAGCTTATAATGCAGACTCGCAGGGGAGAAACCCCTCACCTCTCTCCTCAGTCATAGCCCGACTTCGTCAAGGTGGGAAATTCAAACCCCACCCCTTATATAAGCCTATTCCTGATTCAGATCATGGACCAGCAGTTTTTGTTCACCACTTCTCCCCCTAGCATAGCACAGCTTCTCATGTTAACAAGGCAATAAAAGATTTAAAAGATTGCTTTCTCTTCTGGTGTTTTGTGCTAGATTAATGGATCAAAGTAGCATGAAGCGGCAGGGAGGAGGGAGGGAAGCAGGCAGTCAGGCTTTTAACAAGAGCCAACAATTGTGCTGGATCGTGACAGTGGATCAACGCTAAATGACGGGGAAGGAGGGAGGAAGGAGGCTTTTACGCAAGAGCTGACACAAACACGAATGTTTGAAAATCCATATTCATACAAATAGATTGCATTCAGATGTGGAAAATTTTATTCAATATGAATACTCAATATGTATCCGGTATGAATGAATACATATCTGATACAAATGAATACGTATCCGATATGAACCCAATACATATCCATAACTTATTCATGCTCTGGAAATATCAAATCCAACCTGAATCCACTTTTAATTTGCTGTCAATCTACATCAAATGCAGTATTTGTATGACTGTTAGCATACAAATATTGTAACATTCGGTTTGTGTGCAAATGTTCAAATTCATACAAATTCGTATGAATAACAAATGTTTTGAATTTTTGTGCACATCCCTATTGGGTTTTCTTTAACCTGGTGTATCAGGTTATGATGTGCTGCTGTAGTGGCATATTGTAAAATTTATCTGTCAAACTGAATGTGCTGTGCATTCAACCTTCTCTGTATCCACCCTATGGGTGTTTTTCCACTGAGCTCCTTTAATCTGGATCTAAGAAGATCCAGATCTAAGGAATGGGTTCTAGGAGATCCGGGTTAAGGGAAGTACCCAATGTGTTTCCATGGGTGGTCTAGCACCCAATAGTAATTAGTGCTAGCCTGCCTGCTGTGCAAACACCAGAGCACCCATTTGCAAATCCAGATCTACCCATGAGGGGTCTGCCTGTCACCCCAGGTGTTTGGGGGGACAGGGGGTGCAATCTCTGGAGATGCTCTGGAGAATCTTCAAAGATCCTCTAGAGCGGCTCCATAGAATCTCCAGAACAATCTGCCACTACCTTTGAAGATCCTCTGGAGCATTTGACAGCAGCATTGCTCTCGCAGGGGGTTTTTCTTCAGAGCCTGTGCTAATCTCTGAAGGCAACTTCGGAGGGACTTCGGAGCCAGCTTCAGAGGGACTTTGAAGTCTTGAGCTTGGGGCAACTTCCCATGAGTGCCTCCCCCTCTGATCCTCCTCTAGACTGCATTGCCAGATTGTAGTGGAAACAGGTTCCCTATAATCCGGATTTGATGGCTGAAAACCCCACGAAATCCAGATTATAGGTCCTGAAGGACCGATATGATCCGGATTTCCCTAGCTGTGGTGGAACAGATGTGTCTCTAACGGCGTTTGTAGTAGAAATGGAGTCATCCGGCTCTGAGCCAAAGGGGTCCTTAATAGGTGCTTCAGTGGGTACTTAGTGCTAGTGAAAAAACACCCTATGGCTGCTTCTGCATCTCCCGCCGGGAAACGGATTTAACAAAATCCGTTTTCTGACAATCCGGCCTCCCAAGGATCCGTCTCTACTTCAGATGGATCCGAAGGGCCCTTACACAGCTGCACATGCCCAGGGAGGCCAGATTGGGTGGCCAGATCACCTGGGCATCTGGCCTCCTTCGCCACCAACGCTGCCCCCAGAGCCACGGGACTGGAGCATGCAGCTGCCAGTTACCGCGTGTTTCTGGTGGCGCACAGCATGTGGGGGAGGGCGGAAGGAGGCAAACTGTCCTGCTTCATCCGTCCCCAAGATGGCAGGTGCCGGGACATCCATCCCTTTGCCTGGCCATATGCGGAAACATCCTTCTTCTACACGGATCCAGGCGAAGGGATGGATTGAAGACGTCATTTTTGAGGTCTTCAATTTAATCCAGTTTTCGGCGGCAAGACCTATTTTAGAAATGCATTTCGCGTGCTGAAATGCAGAAGTAGCCTCCTGAAAAGGTCCCAGATCTGGTCTGCAATGCGGAAGGGAATAAGGTGTTTTAATGGGTCTTAACTATGTGGTTGAACCGGTTGAACCACGCAGTGCAGAAACACCCTATGGCTATATCAAGACAACAAATGTCAGCCCTTCCTAGATTTGGGGACAAACACTCTCATCTGCAGTGGGGCTGCATGTACCTTCTGAGATATAAAATCTGCTCTCAGAGGTATGCTAAACACAAAGTGCAAAAATCTCCCCTCAAGCTGTGCGTGCAGAGTTAACAGCAGCACGAGAGATTAACTACCAGAGATGGTGTCCACACAAATCTGGGGTCTTTCTGCACTTGGCCTCTTAGTTTGCTTCCATTGCACTCCCAGATGGAGTATCTGCCCTAAAAGGGGTCATTTCCAACTCTGAAATGACCCCTTCTGTGCCAGAGCATACTGGAAGCAAACTACATGCGGAGCAAGATTTTGTGCTCCACATGTGCAATAGCTTCATCCAGGCACGTCTTGCCACATCCTCTGGTGAGCCCATCTGTGCCTCTAAGGTGCATGGAGGGGCATGTGATGCCCCACCCAAGTGCACTGATGCATCAAGTGAGTGCCGACACCAGTGCGCATGTGTGGTGTGTCACCACTGTCCTGGTAACTGGGCCAAAGGCCATTTAAGGGAGTCAAGAGCAGGTGAAAGTGTTGCCTTCTGCTGCTGCTGCTGCTAATGCCGCTGCCGCTGCCGCCGCCGCCGCCGCCACCACCACCACCGCCGCCCAGAATGCCCAGAAGCAAATGGTGGACCATGTCATGCAAGATGGGATATCAGGCTAGATGGATTGTGGCCTGATCCAACATGGCTTCTCTTGTTCTTGTATGATTCCTTCAGTAAGTCATTTCAAGATGATGTCATGTAAAAATTATGCTAGGTCATGGGAATCTTCCCTTCGCCTCCTGATTTTTCTTCCTTAATAGCAGTGACACCTCACAAAAATTATCTGTGATTTAGGACACATGTCTTTCACTGTAGGCCATAGAGGCAGATGGTTACCATGAAGGTCAACCAACACCATCCAAGGGCAAAAGCAAAATAATATACATTTATAGATACAGTGCATACATACAGTTACAGCTCTGTAAACTTACAGTGATTAAACGATCTCTCAGTAGGCTCTGGGTTTTCTGTCACTCTTACTGGATGATCTCCGTGATGGGAACTAACTTGGATCTTAATTTTCCCTGAAACAGAAAGGAAACTGTGACCACAACCCAAAGACAACTTCCCTTTTCATCCACAACCATTACTGCCAGCTTAGGAAATTCGGCAAGGTAGATCCAAAGACAACCTGAACGTTCCCATTGCTTTCACAGTAGCCCTCACTCGACCTTGTGGTAGGTCTGCCCATGTTTGACCTTATACTTGTCTTTATGACCACTCACCAATCAGGTCATGAAGGCCTGAGAGAGAAGGGAATGTGCACCAATGTTCCTTTATGTTCAATTTGAACCAAATAGCAAATTCACATTCATTCAAATGGTAGGATTTGGATTCAATACAAATCTTCTTTGAATGCTATTCAAATCTAGGGTTGTGCACAAATATTCATAACATTCTTTATTCAGATGAATTTGGAAGAATTTGGATATTTGTACATGAATTGAATGTTACAACATTCGTTCATTAATATTCATACGAATACAAATGTTTTGGAATGTTTGTACTAATAGTTCGTACATTTGTTAAACTGGGGATATTTATCGGATACGCATTGATACATATGCATTTGTATAGGATACCTATCCAATATGTATGTGTTGGTATAGGATACCTATCCAATACATGTGCATTGGTATAGAATACTTATCCAATATGCATGCATTTGTATGATATGTATCCAGGATATGTATCTAGGACACATATCAAGGGGATACCACATTCAAAGGGGATCTATTTGAACAAATACACATTTTTTAAAATTCAATTTGTTATGTATCAAACGCCAAAAAAAAAAACCCATTTGTGCACATCCCTATTCAAATCTGATTCAAATCCCTGTGGCAGGTTGCATCTACAAATCCCCTACAAATCTCCTATTAATTCATTCTGAATGTGTCAAATCCACTCCGGATCCGCTTTGAATCTGCTCTGGATCCGCTGCCACTTTCCCACCTCCCTGGGTTCACAAACATAACAAAGCTTTGAATGAATGTATGGAAACATTTGATTCAAATTTGAACATCAGCCTTTGAATGTAGCCAACATTCAATTCAAATTTGAATGTCTAAATCCGAGCAAATTTGTTCAACTTTTGAAAGTAGCAAATATTTGTGCACATTCCTATGAGAGAGTGTTGTACCCTTGAAACCCCATGTTGAAAGCACCTTACCAGCATCAGCCAGGGACACTATAGAAATTGTAATTAAACCAATGCAGAAGATCCTCATGGTCAAAAAGAAGTCCGATGGGCAGGCTATAAAGAAAGACCAAATCAGAAAGGTGACACACAGAAAACACCCTTTCCTATAGCTTAGATGGTGGAGCTGTTGGATCAGCTGCCAGAATCATTCACCAGCTACCCAGACTAAGCAAGAAGGAAAGAACTCCCCTATATAGGACATGCTGGAAAGTTATAATTCCATGACCTTAACATGACCTCCAGGTGCCAAGAGACCTGGACATCCTTACATCTGGGTCTCAACATCCAGATGTCCAAGTGCCCTGAGCCATCTGAACCCTCCTAATGCAACCTACCTATATAACCCAGTGAAGTAGGGATGTCCATGAATATCTGTAACATTCAAAATTTGTACAAATTTGGCCAAATTCAGATTCAGATTTGACACATTTTGTATGGGACTCGTGTGCTATTCATATGCATTTGTATGCATTCAAATGGGATTTTTATGAATACCAATATGAATCAAATACAAACAAAAAACAAAAACCATTTGTGGACATCCCTACAGTTAAATACTCCATAGGTGTTTCAGACAGGGGAAGGTACCTTCTCACCATGTGTGGATGCATGCAGAAAGGGAAGAGATTACTCAAGGGGTAAAGATGTCAAGGGACAGACATCCAATGTCATCTCCAGGAATAGTTAGACTGACACCCTATTCTTTCTCAGAACCAAAGAGAAGCTGTTGGATTTTAAAAAGAGGAGGGCATCCGGGGTCTACCATAATCTGCACTAACATGCAGACATCAGCCCCCTGTTCTGGGATATGTCCCAAAATAAGGCCCAGTGTGGAAATGACCAGAGTTACCTATAGAGATGTGCATGAGTGCTTTTTATTGCATTTGAATTCAATTCAAATTGAATATTTGAATATTCAATTCGATTCAAAATGTAAAAATCTGAACTTTCGAAAATCCAATTTGAATTGAATGATACGAATGTCAGGAACATTCAATTTTCAAATCTGTTTACATCCCTGTTTGGGTTCCATTTGCAACCCATTTGAATCCTGTATTATATGCGCAAAGGGACCCGATATTTGGATGCAACATATGATGTCAAGTTCAGTCAAATCGTTCAAAAATCCGTATCAGATTCAGAAACTCAAACATCGGTATTCGTCAAATTTGAATCAGATTTTTAAATTTTCGAATATCCGTGTACACCCCTACTTTAAAGTAACAACCAACTCCTTTTCCTTCGTTATTGAATGATAGATGAAGATTAAAATCTGATGGGAAGAAGGATTCAGTGGTTCTCAACCTGTGGGTCACAACCCCTTTGGGGGTCAATCTACTCTTTTACAGGGGTCGTTATGATGTAGCAATGAAAATAATTTTATGGTTGGGCATTAAGGTTAGGGTTAGGCTGGGTGTGACCACAACATGAGGAACTGTATTAAAGGGTTGCAACGTTAGGAAGATTGAGAACCACTGGGTTAGATACTACAGTGAGACCTTGGCCATTAGCTCTTAGTCTTCTGGGGCAAGTGTCTCAATGAAGCACCCAATGCCATCTGATCTCCATTTTTGGCAATAGCAGGTATCCAGAAGTGATTGTACAAGCTCCTTTGCTGGCACAATCATGAGCTGAGAGAGATGCTTCCTTACTAGGGATCTGCACGAAGGTGTTTTTTGGCATCCAATTTGTAACGAATCAAATATTAGAAAATTCATTTTTGTACAAATAGACCCTTTTGAATGTGGTAAAATTCTATTCGATACGAATGTATTTGTACGAATATGAACGTACGAATGTATTTGAACATATCCAATATGAATGAATATGTATCCAATATGAATGAATATGCATCCAGGATATGTATCTGGTATATATCCTGTAACAAATCCACATCAAATCTGACCTGAATCCACTTTTAATACTCTCTCAGTTGATGTTGAATGCACTCTAGATTCATTGCAGATGTGACTGTATATAATTGAAGTATATAAAATTATGCCCAGTATAGAAAAGGTGGATAGAGAAATTTTCTTTTCTCTATCACACAACCCTAGAACCAGGGGGCATCTATGAAGCTGATGGGTAGGAGAGTCGGATCCAACAAGGGGAAGTATTTCTTCACCCAGAGGGTCATTGGTTTATGGAATGTGCTGCTGGAAGAGGTGGTGACAGCTACCAGTCTAGATGGCTTTAAGGTAGGATTAGATAAATTTATGGGCGACAGATGTATCAATGGCTACTAGAATGAATGACTAGGTGCATCTTTCAGGCTGGCGGGGGGGAAGCAGTATCCTTCTGAGGCCATTTGCTAGAATTTGAGAGCAGGAAAAGGTTTGTCCTTATCTCTGCTTGAGATGCCCTTGAGTATTTGGTGGGTCACCGTGTGTGACGGGACGCTGGACTAGATGGGCTGTGGCCTGATCCAGCAGGACTTCTGTTATGTTCTTATGACTGGCATGGCCACTTTCCCACATCCCGTTGAATGAATGTGCAAACTATTTGTACAAATCAATGTTCCAAAACATTCATATTTGTACAAATGTCAGTGTATGAATATTGTAACAGTCGATTCATGTACAAATGTCCAAATTTGTATGAATTCATATGAATAATGAATGTTATTGTTCATGAACATCCCTATTCCTTCCACCCTCCACAGAGACTGCAGAACATGATGCCCTTCTGCTCCAAAATAGAGCGACAGAGTGCACCGTGGGTGGCAAACATCTCCCCCATCCTCCCAAGACCAAGCTACATCTAGGCAATGAGAAGATGCCATGTGATAGGCAGACGCCAGTTCATCCAGAATATTCTAAAGAGGAGCAGATAATGGTGTTCAATTTTTTTCAGATTTCATGCACTCCCTTGATGATTTTTTTTTTATTTTTTTGCATTGCTCTCTCTGTCTTTCTCCCTAAATACGAAAAAGCAAGAATAACTCTGTTTAAGAAGATTATGGGAAAAGACTTCCTTTTCCTGACTTTATTGTGCATTCACATTTCAGGTGTACGAGTTCTGGCAAATGTTGTGCAGTCCAAAATAGAACAGGAACCAACCAGCTTCCTGTTGGATTTCATAATGTGTTCTGCATTTATCAGATCATTTAATGATTAGGTTACTGGTATCTACCTAGCTCCGGCTGTGATAAGACTCATCTGTCATCATGCCATGAGTCAATGGTGGCTGCACTCATATGGCTTAAATAGGTTGCCTGTTGAGCTCTCTAGCAGCTGAGTGGGCAAACAGGTCCATCCTCTATTGACCAACAGATTGCTACCCAGAGGGTCATCGGTCTGTGGAATTTCTTGCCAGAAGAGTTAGTAACAGCAACCAGCCTAGCTGGCTTTAAGAAAGCATTAGACAGATTCATGAATGACAGGTGTATCATCAGTGGCTACTAGAGTGAATGTCCAGGTCCATCCTCCAGGTTGGAGAGACAGGCAGGAGGCCTCCAAAGGATATTTGCTGGGATTCAAGAGCAGAGACGTTTTCTCATTACTCCCGTTCCATTTGGAACGGGAGTAGGACGGGAAGCTTAAGACAGCTCCCGGCGCTTTCCCCTTTCACACACAGACGCGCCAGAACGCGTGTAAACGCGTTCCGGAGCGTCTGTGTGCGAATGCTCAAAGCGCCGGGAGCTGTCTTAGCCGGCAAAGGCCAGCCAGGGGCGCGGAGACAGCCGCGGAGGCAGATCGACAATCAGCTGATTGTCAAACAGCTGATTGTCGAAGCCGCGCCGGCGTCGGAGGCGGCCGCAGCTGTTCGGGAGACAGAAGCAGGCGCGAATGCTTCTCCTCCCGAACGCCTGCGGGCGGCTCGTCCGCGTTCGAACGCATGTAGAGCACTTTAAAGTGCTCTACATTTTGAACGCGAGAAAGACAGCTGCGGACACGTCGGAGCGCAAGCCGCGCTCGGGCAATGCGGATGCCGTGTCCGCAGCTGTCTCCCACGCGTCCCGTTCACCCCCGTGCGAAAACGTCTCAGGTGAAGGTTTTGCCTTTGTCTTCTGCTTGAGATGCCCATAAGCAATTTGTGGGCCACTGTGTGGGATGGAATGCTGGATTAGACGGGTTGTGGCCTGATCCACCTGGGCTTCTCTTATGTTCTTATGGTCTTGGGTGCCCTCCAGGTCCAAGAGGGTGACAGCAGAGAGAAAAGGTGAATTAGTAGGTCAGGCTCCACCCATGCCATATTCACATCAAACCAAAAATGGTTAATGTTGGCATATACTAGCATTTGCAAGTGTGAATCCTAGTATACATCAGTGGAAGTTTCCCATTCCCGTCCCCTGGATGGGACAGGAAGTCAAAACTACCCTCTGGTGGCAGGGTGCATAGATGCAGAGGAGTTAGAACTGCTTCACATGTATACACAAGCAGAGGAAGTCCTACGTGTGAAGGGTTGTGTCTGGGAAATAAGCAGCTTCATGCAATGTGGATGGTCCATGCAGGACGTCTCCCAAAGTTCCCACCACAGGGAAGTGCAGAAAAGCTCCCAGTTGGATACTTGCTCCCAGCATGTAGGGAAAGCCATGAAGGTGCAAGTTCCTAAATGATTGATTCAGTGCTGTACCAGTAAAGGCTGCAGAAATCTGGGGGCCTCTTTGGGGCCACTTTGGGAAAACATTTCTTAAAACAATATATGTAGACATTTCCCTGTACCACCTAAGTCTCCCCTTAGGCACCAGGCTTTAATTTTTGTCTCTTAATTCATTGTATGCTGCCTTCAATTGTTATTTTATATACACGCAAGCTTAAGTTGTCCTTAATATTCTGTTTTTGTGCCCCATTCAGACAACAGTGTTTATGGAGTAACCAGCTAAATGCAGTAAAGAAAGATATAAACCATAATCTTGAGTGTGGGACCATCACCACCTTTCTTTCTCACACCTACAGAATAAACGTATACATTGTACCTGCGCTGTGGTCTTCCGTGTGACCTCTTGTACTGAAAAAAAAGTACTAAGACTGGTAGAATACTGGGCTAAACATGGCGAGGGAAGGTCATGGGTTCCAGAATGTCTGTTCCCATGACCCACAGAATGTGAGGTATTCAAAATGGGAGGGGGAACAGAATGGTGAGGACAGAAGGCAAAGGTCAGTTACAGGAAGTCTATTGCATGGCAACATGAATGATAGATAAGAAGCAAGGATGAAGGTGCTGAAGAAAGGCATGCCAAGTCAGGAAAAGGTTGCAGGATATGACTGACTGAGCTGAAGATGGACTGCCACATGGAAAAGCAGTCAGGGATCCCAGACCTTTTGCAGCAGCAAAAAATGCAAACATCATCTTAGGATGCACCAAGAGGAGCATTGAGTCTAGATCACGAGAAGTAATTATTCCTCTTTACTCTACCTTGGTCAGACCTCATCTAGAATACTGTGTCCATTTCTGGGCACCTCAGTTTATTGACAAACTAGAGCAAGTCCAAAGGGGGGTCTACCAAAATGCTGAATGGTCTGGAAACCATGTCCTACAAGGAACGATTGAAGGATCTAGGAATGTTTAGCCTACAGAAGAGAAGACTGAGAGGAGACATGATCATGGTCTTCAGGTACCTGAAGGGCTGTCACAGTGCAGAGGGATTGTCCCTATTTTCACTGGCACAAGATGGGAGGAGTAGAAACCATGGGATGAAACATCAAGGGAGTCAGTGTAGATTAGATATTAGGAAAAGCTTCCTTACAGTGAAGGCAACCAGTCAGTGGAATAGGTTGCCACGGAATGTGGTTAGCTCTCCTTGACTGGAGGTCTTCAAGCAGAGGTTGGATCTACATCTGTCTCAGATGGTTTAGGAAATCCTGCATTGAGCAGGAAGTTGGACTTGATGGCCCTGGAGGTCCCTTCCAACTCTATGATTCTATCTTAAGACCATAGGTAACATGACGGCATGTATTGAAGGCAGGTGATGGTTTTGTCTTTGTCTTCTGCTTCAGATGCCCAGAAACAATTGGTGGGCCAACAGGCAAGACTAGATGAACTATGACCCAATCCAGTAGAATTTCTCTCATGTTCTTACAGAGAAATTCATGGAGGTCAGGTATGTCACTGGTTACTACAACTGATGTCTAGTGGAGATGTGCACGAATGGGGTTTGGGGCATTCAATTCATAATGATTTGAACGTGAGAAAATTCATATTCGTTCAAATAGATTCCCTTTGAATGTGGTAGGAATTTTTTGCAATAGGAATGTATTCATATGAATTTGTATGAATATCCGATACGTACTGGATACAAACGAATACATATCCGATACAAACGAATACATATCCAATACGAATGAATACGTATGCGATATGAATAAATATGTATCCAATACACATCCCGTAAAAAATCCACGCTCTGAAAGCATCAAATCTGACCTAAATCCATTTTTAATCCACTCTCAGTCCATGTGAAATGCAATCTGGATCCATTGGAAATGTGTTGCACTGCCAACTCTCCAGTTTTAATGATTGTCCGAACTATCTGTATGAACGTCCGGAACATTCGTATTCTTACAAATGTCAATGTACGAATGTCGTAAGATTCGATTCAGGTACAAATGTCCAAATTTCAACAAATAACAAATCTTATGGATATTTGTGCACATCCCTAATGTCTAGGTACAGACTCCAGGTTGTAGAGGCAGGCAGGAGGCCTCTGAAGAGTAGGTGAAGGCTTTGCCATTGTCTTCCGCTTGAGATGCCCAGAAGCAACTGATGGAGCACTGTCTGAGATAAGATGCTGGACTAGATGGGTTGTGGCCTGATCCAGCAGGGCTCCTCTTATGATATTAGCTTATTATTCCAACATTACAAACTGCAGCTCTGAAACTGATCTCTTCTGCGTAACCACAATAGAGCATTTGAAGTGGAAGGGTCCTCCTGGGTTCTTTTCCATATTGCCACAACTGCAGAAAGTAAAGCAAATTATGATGAATAGGAAGAAACCACTGATTAACTTGAGTTTGGGATGGGACTTTGCAAATTTTGGCTTTGCTCACACTTTCCCATCCCCTGACCACCTCCTTCTTCCATCAGGGATCATAGACATCAATTGGCCTGGCTCCCACGAATATAAGAATATATATTTTGAATAAATGTCCCACTGGTTTGTACGCATGGCCCGTCTACTCTAGCATTCCATTCTCGCAGTGACCAGTCTTCTGCACAAGAAAGCCCCACCACCACCGCCGCCCCCAAAGACCCAAATGCCCAGAAACAATTAGTTCCCCAGTAGCTGACCTTTGGAGATAGACCACTTCCTCTTTTCATCACGGCTAATAGCCATTGATATGCCCAACTTCCATGATTTGCTTGTAACATTTTTGGAAGCAGGAAACACTGCCACCTAGTGGTAGCAAATTCAGAAGCTGCAGCAGGTGCAGAATGCAGCTGCTAGATGCACAACTGGTAAGGGTCTGCACAAATACAATTTTTGACATTCAATTCGATTCAAACATTTGAATATCTGAGTTCATGCACATAAAGAAAAATGAATATCTGGACATTCAAAGTGATATGAATACTTCCGTATCTATTCGTATGAATATTCAATACATATCCAATTATACGAATTTCGTACACGTCTGTTTTTATCCCGTGGGCATCCATGTGGTGCCCACCCATTGTCGTCCTATGTTGAGAGTAAGTGTTGCGTTCCAAGATTGTGAATTTCAGTCATTTACTACAGTCCACACTATGGAGACGCTTTGGAACTGTAGTGAAGGCAGTTGCAGGTAGGCAAGGGGCAGGGCTCACCCAGCCATCTGAAAGGGAGGCAGGGAGTAAGTGATAGAATTCCGCCAGCCAGTTTCTGCCAGTGGCAGGCTCAGGATGGGGCAGGAGGGTTGAGATAAGAGGAAAAGCCTAACGGCAGGAGAGAGGGGTTGGAAACGCGATGAGAGAATTGCGAAGTAGTTCAGGAAGGAGATGCTGAGGAAAGGAGCACAGTCAGAGTACTTATGTGGCTGAGTCCTATATTACAGTGTAGTGTCAAGAGGCTTGAAAGCCTTTGCCTCCAGGCAGTGATAGGCTCAGAGCAACAGGAGGGACCTATATTTGGGGATTAGACAGGGACCCAAGGACTGACCTGGGTAGACAGGCTGTTACCCGTGAAAGGACATAAGTAGGAGAAACTGTTGGCTCTGGTCCTGTCTAATGAAACAGGCAGGCAGCACACAGATTTAAAGTTTGAATAAATAAATAAATAAATAAATAAATAAATAAATAAATAAATAAATAAATAAATAAATAAATAAATAAATAAATAAATAAATAAATAAATAAATAAATATTTATTTATTTATTTATTTATTTATTTATTTATTTATTTATTTATTTATTTATTTCCATTTGTATCCCACCCCATACCCGAAGGTCTCTGGGAGGGTAACAACAAATCAATAGCAGTTAAAACCATATTAAAAAACAAGACACAGCAGAATAGCAGAAAGTTTCCATTAGTTTGCATGTTCAAAGTTACACTTGCAACTGAAACCAAGCTCTACTGAAGAAGTGTTAAAAACTGAGTGTTACATCCTAATAAAGCTGTGTTTGAAGTTCTTAAAAGCAACATTGTATCCAAGAGCTCTTATTGTCCAAGAACTTCTTCATACCTAATAAAAGGGGATTAGAGAGAGGGGAAAGTGGCGCACTTTGCTGTGGTCAGGAAACACACAAAGCGGTTGGGCACAAGAAGCAGAAGCCTACGCTACCAACTGAGTTAAAGCTACGTTAACATTATACGTTGGACAACTGTAAATTGTGAAATCCCCTGAATTTATATCATTAGAATATAAATCAATGAAGGGGAGGTGACACACAAGTCCAAATAACGAATATTTTGAATATTTGTGCACATCCCTAGTAACTGGAACAGTTGGGCAAATGCACATCATTCCACTCTTATTTTAGCTGCTCTCACTGCCAATCTCCTCTGGGGCCCAATTCAAGGTGCTAATTTTAACTTATAACATCCTAAATGACTTGGGACCCAAATATCTCAAGGAATGCTTTCTTCCATAACGACCTGCCCATGCCTTAAGATCTGTAGGGGAGGCCCTCCTGGCTGTACCACCAACCTCAGTAGCAAAAGGGTTGGGCAACAGGATAGAGCCTTCTTGGTAGCGGCTCCCAAATTATGGAATAGTCTCCCCTGAGAGACGTGTCAGGCACTTTCACTTTATGTATTCAGGAGAGCCGTGTAGATACACCTCTTTGCCCTGGTCTTTGGCTAAATAAGGGAACAGCTTTTTCTCCCCACTTTCAGGTACTTTTATTGTTTTAATATGCTTATTTTACATTTGGTTTCGTAATGTTCTAACTCTCCCTGAAGCCTTTGGGTATAGGGCGGGATAAAAATGCAAATAAATAATAAAATTGGACAAAAGTTCCCAAAGACAATTGAGTGATGCCCTTAACATGTCCTTTGTCATGATCAAGCTCTGCCTGTCTGCTACATTAGAGCAAAGCAGTAGATCCTTACAGATTCATTGTCAACGAACCTGCAGATTTGGATGGCTGAAGCTTTATTCTGGGACTGTACCAAGGGACAGACAGGTTAATCATTGATACAGACGTATCATTGGATTTGTATTGAATATTCGAATGAATAGATACAAATGTATTCCTATCGGTTCAAATGTCTAGAGGTTCGTTTTTCTTTATTCGTATGAATTTGGATGTCTGACTATTTGTTTTGAATAGAATGTCAAAAATTACATTCAAACACACCCCTACCCATGACCAGTGAAAAGTGGCCTAGAAAGGTCAAGGGCTTTTCTCTTTTTGAGCTTCACCCTGTTTCCCCTTTCGTGGCTGCTTGACTTTTCCTTAATGGGTCCAGCCTTAAAAGAAGTACTTTGGCTGGGATGTCCTGAGCCCTTAGGGCTTCTTCCTTCTTCCCTTCTCATAAATGCAGCTCCCGGAACAAAATACTTGTTCCGGACATGTGTTCATTACCTGCTGTCCTTCTTTGCCACCATCAATCAGGCCTAAGCAATTCAGGACAGGAATATCATGCAACATGTATTCATCTATCTTATCTTGTAGATGGCAAGGCCTTTATGATGCCAAGTCAAGAAATAAGCACTCTGTTCCCACTGGTTGATGTGAGTCCTTGAGACACCACAGTGACATTTATAATTCCACTAAAAGACATTGATTTCTTTGTATAGTAAGCAGATCCTTCCATTTGGGCAACTAGTGCCACTCTGGATACGCAAACTAAGCATTCCATTTCCTGTACAAAATTCTATTTATTTGAAGCTATATACTTGTAACCAGAGAGCCTAACTAAGCTCCATCTTGGCCTTAGAGGGTTAACATCGGAAGTAAAAATCTTCCCAAGGGAAAAATCAGCTTGTTGCATTAAGTTTTGAAGAAGAAACTGATTCACTTGGCCTTGGAGCAGTACCATCCACAAATGGTTGCACCTGGGGGCTTACTCCCAAATTCTGATAACACTAATTGGCTGCAAAGATGAAAGGTGCAACTATTCACATTACAAGATGGGGGGGGCTATTCAGTCACCTTCTAGAAAAGCCTATATTTATGGGCTATTTATTGGCTAATGTGTAACATGTGATTTAGGATATAGACATGCCTGCATTAGTATTAGGGTATTAATCCTTATTTCTATCCATCTTGACTGACCTCTTGTTGCCTTAATCCAGGTGCTGTCCTTTGGAACTAATATGGAACTATAATGCTGAACCCCATGTTCTGCATGGAGAAATCTTTATGTGCTTGAATTATTTTGAATTAGTATCTCTTTTGCTATTTTACGTATTTGCTCAAACTTTGCCTTTTTATTTTAATAAACCAAAGTATTCTACAATTTTCTTCTGGTTCATTGTGCAGCTTGAAACCAGAAGGAATATTTTGGCAGGGAAAGCTTTGCTTGGCCTAGCCCTACTGTCACAATACTATATTTGGAATTATGGCCTGCATAATCTTAGGGGTCTTTAAGATATTGTTACCACATCAGCTTTGGGTGTACAGATATAAGAAATTTGGACTGCAAAAGCTGAATTTGAAATATACAGGGTTTTGACCTATGAATGTGGCTTTATAATTGGCATGATTGGAAGCAAAAGAAGCTAAGGCAGACCATGAACATGGAAGGCCTGGGCATAGCAAGACTGTCTCCATGTTGGTTTGAAAAGGCAAACCTGAAATTTTAAAGGAGATTGTTTTTTCTTGAGTTAAAGGTTGTCTGTATGCAAGAGACAAAGCCTGAGATTTAATCTTTAATCTTTTTCTTTATCATCTTGGAAGGAGAAGGGATCTCTTGTTACATTTTTAGAATAGTTTAAGTCCCTTTACTTGTATCCATTCATCACTTTTTTGAAGAAAGATCCGGAAAACGTTCCAGTTCCAGTTTGTTCCAGTTTCCGGGACTGGGAAAGCTAAAGTGTTCCAGATTTCCGAGGAAGAAATCCAGAACTATTAGAATTCATCTCTTTGTGAAGGCACTGCAGTCTTTTGGAACTCTGAGGCCAAGAACCAAGGACTCTCAACGTTATGTGCTTGAAATGCATTGAAAAATGGGAACAGTTTCTTCAAAATTTATGATGCAGCATTATGGAAAGGACATGGTTACAAGTTCCAGAACTTTGCATTAATTAATGAACCGAGTTTATTTCTTCCAGAAGAAAGGAAATATTGGCTCTTTGAGTTTGAAATGGGTTTTGCCTCTGTTTTTGGTATTTTTCGTTATTTTAAAGCCTGTGTAAACAGTCCAACTACAAATTTGAGTTTAAATTTGGTGTACTTTTGGGCTTCAAATTAATCTAAATTATCCAAAATTTTACTCTACATTTGGTTACAATATCATGAGTGAATGGCACACTATTAGCTTGTCAGGGTCACAAAGAGATGGGGTAATATGGGGTTATGTAGAAAGGCTTTTCCAAGCAAAAACCCTGGTAAAACTGAACGAGATGGCAAATAGCTCTTGAGGGACCACTTGGCATTGGGTGAGTGGGCAACCAAGCGACCAGTGACTTCAGTCTTAGCAAGTGCAAAGTGATGTACATTGGGACAAAGAACCCCAATTATGTCTATAAACTGATGGGGACTGAGCTTCCTGTGACAGACCAGGAAAGGGGTCTTGGGATTCTGGTGGACAGCTCCATGAAGGTATAGTCCTAGTGCACAGTAGCAGTGAAAAAAGCAAATTCAGTACCAGGAAGAATTAGGAAGGGGATAGAAAATGAGTCTGCAAGCATCACTGAACCTCTTTATAAACCTACACCTCAGAAAGGATATTGTCCAATCGGAAATACTGCAGAAAAGGGCAACCAAGCTGATCCAGGGGCTGGAACACCTTTCTTTTAAAATCAGCCTGCAACATCTAGGCCTCTTCAACCATGAAAGGCTGCATTTAGGATGTGACCTGACTGAAACATATATCATACATGGCGTGGAAAAGGTGGGTTGAGAAAAAATATTTTCTCTGTTGCACAAGACTAGAACCAAAGCTGCTTTCACATTTGGTTTCCCGTCCATGCGGTAATTCCCAGGTTCTACAAGTGGAAAATTCATAAGGCCTTTTCACACTACGGGTCATAGTCTACAATTAGTGAACATCTCGGGAACTCAGAGAAGGCTGCTACAACGTGTGAGCCTGCTTGGCCTAGAGGTTGGGGAACTGGACTCTTATCTGGGAATACTGGGTTCGATTCTGCCCTTGGGGTGACCTTGGGCTACTCTCAGCTCTCTTCTGAGCTCTCAGAGACCCACCTGTTCTGTTGTGGGGAGAAGAACAGAAGCATTGTCAGGCACTTTGAGTCCCCTTAAATGGGTGAGAAAAGCAGGGTATAAAAGCCAACTCTTCTTCTTCTTCTTCTTCTTCTTCTTCTTCTTCTTCTTCTTCTTCTTCTTCAGCCTCCAAGCCTCCAAGCCTCCAGCCTCCAAGCATGCCTTACCTTCCTAGAAGTTCACTAATTGATTATTAGGTGTGGAGCATGAAACTGATACCACCTTAGGTGTGGAATGAAAAGAAGAAAGAAAAAACAACCTGGACTGCTGTATTTGTTTCTGTTCTTTTCTGACAGAAAGTACAGAAGGATTTCTTTTTTCAAGCAAGAAGTAAGACTTGCATATCATTTAGCCTCAATAGCGTGATATGAGAACATGGTGCCTCCCAACTCCCCCCTTTCAGTGAAGAAAACCATAAGTAATCCTATACAGCCAGATCAATCGGAGGAAACTCCTTCTGAGAAGTCAGTTAAAGCTTTATTGATTAAGCTAGCAAATCAAACCCACATCACAACTCAGATTTGAACCTGAAGCTAAAAATCCATTGGCAGGATAAAGATATCAGAAAGAATGGTGGAAAGACTTTGCAATCTCTCTTTTCTTGGGTTCTTCTTTTAGTCTGATTTTCGGCAGCAAGATTTTCTTCGATAACAATGTCCGTTGGGTTTTTCACCTATTAAGCACAGTTCTCTGCAGGATCCTCCTTCCTGCTCGCATTTTTTCATCGCTTCCTTTGCATCGTCTTCCCAGTCTGTGGTACAAAAACACTCAGTTAGACGCTGCACCAGTCACATCCGCAATGGATCCAGAGTGAATTCAACATGGCTTGAGAGCAGATTAATAGTGGATTCAGGTCAGATTTGACGCTTTCAGAGCAGATATGTTACTGGATATATATTGGATATATAATGGATAATGTATGAATACATATTGTGGTCCAGAGGTATCTATTAGGGGCGTGCATGAATGCAATTTTTGATATTTGATTCAATTCAAATTGAATATTTTAATGTCCGAATTTGTATGAATAGAGAAAAAACAAATGCATTAAAATGTGAACTGATTGACATACATTCGAATCTATTCGTACGAATATTCAATTCTTATTAGATGATACAAATGTTGACAGCATTAGTATGTATCCATGTGCATCCATACGCATCCTGTTTTTATCCCGTATGCATCCCGTTTTTGTCCTGTACATGTCCGTACAAATGTGTATGGATACGAATAAGATGTGAATGGATATAAAAGTAATGCGTACGTATCTGCACACATGAATCTCTGAATAACTCCTACAAATGATTTGAAACATCCACATTCATTTGAATGGTCAAAAAATGAATATATAGACATTAAATTTGAATTTACAAATTCTATCGAATTTTGAATGTTTTGAATATTCTTGTTCACTGTGGGTTAAATAAATACCAGGCTTGCAGAAAGTAGCAAAAACTAACCTTTTTGGAATCAATTGTAAAGACCAAGGCTGAGCTGTGAACTTGAATTTGAGAGGAGGTGCTGATCATACCCTGATTTTAAAAATGAACTGGTACTGGTTGTTTGGGTAATCTGGTTTTATCTGTATCCTGATACTGAAGAACACTTTTCTGCATTGCTTTTCGAGTCTTTGGATTGTAATTTGATTGATGGATTGATTAGGGATGGGCAAAAAATGCTCATCAACTCCACAATCTAGTACAAATGATAAAGATTTGAAACTTTGCATTCACATAAAATACTGGCTATGTTCAAAGACTTGTTAAGCTTTTGTGCCTTCTTTTGAAAATTCAGTGTGGATTCTAGGGAGAATGCATAATCACAATTTTTGGGATTCGAACTGAATACTCAGAAATTCAATGTGAATTTTTTAAAGTTCAAATTTTAAAAAATTTGATTCAAATGAAGCAAATTTGAATCTATTCATTTGAATTTGCACTTACGAATGTCAACAGCATTCGTAGATGCCTGTATACATCTTCCTGGGTCTGTATGTATCCTATAGTTATCCCGTATGCAACCCGTTTTCATCCCATAAAGACCCGTACAAATGCATACGGATGTGGGAAAGAGGCAGATCTTCAAGTACGCATCATGTCCAAACCCGTACACATAAAATATCTGAATGATTCAAACAGATAAATCCAAAATTCAAAATTCAAATCGAATATTTAAATTCTAATTTAAGGGCATTCAATTCGAATTTGGATGTCAAAATTCAGTCAATCTGACCAAATTTTGAATGCATTTGAATATTTGTGCACATCCCTAGTGGATTCAGAGGGGACTGGAAGGTGTGGCTGGTGGCAGCAGGGATTTGATGCAAAGTCAAACCCTGGCGCGTTTGAAATGCTAGACACAAATACAAAGTTCCATCCCATTTGCTTTGATCCGAAGTGAACCGGGAAGGTGGAATTCTTTGCATCCCTACATTAGGTAAGTTTTGGGAAGGTTGGGAGGGTTATGTATGGACTGAACATCCACACATGAGTATCAATTTTGACCTTTGCCTTATCATCATCATTATAATTCTCCTAATCCCAGCTTACCAGAAGTAGCCAGTTGCACCAGTAAGGCCACTGTCAAAGCGATGAAGATCTTCATGGCCAAAAGAAGGCTGGTGGCAGATGTTTGCAGTAGAGAAGGAAGAACAGCAGTAGGTCAAGGTGAAGAAAGCAAGTGCTTATAAGAGCTTAGTTGTTCCCCATATCATGTGACTTTCGCAACAAACTGTGCAGCCAGCCCAGATGCTGACAAGTACAGCTTTCTGCAACGTGTACCATTTCTGTTGATTTTGCTCTGGTAGTTCAGAGATACTTCCATTAATGGTGACAAAGGCAATTGTGCCTATTCATTGCATAGTTATAAAAAGGTTCCCTTTGAGGAACAGAACTGACTCATTTGTGGATTGTTATTTTAAAAAACAAACTATGTTTTGTGCTTTCATTCAACGCTTGGAACAGATTGCTTTGGAACATTAGTGAACCAGGGAGGTGGGGGAATGGCTGCCCTGGTCACATCTGCAATGGACCCAGAGTGCATTCTACACGGATTGAGGCCCCATCTACATGCAAAGAAAAATCCATTAAAAAGCTTATTTTGCCTCGGAGCGCCTCCATGCAGAGCATTACTCCGGGCTTCCAGAGCCACAAAGGAGGAAAATCCGCGGCAGAAAAAAACCTCTTTAAATAAGACTACCTCTGCACTTTTGGGAAGCCGCAGGTTTTCCTGGGAGCATAGAGATGTTTTCTCCACATCTTCTCCCATATTCCACTGAATTTTTAGGCATTTTTATCCCTGCAGAAGAACTGGCTGTCAGAATCAGCTGCCTGCATTCGGCTGGCAGAAGTGGAGCTCCAAACTGTCACATAGTTTCCCTTCAGAAGGGGAGAGGCATTTTGTACTTGCTAACAGGGAAAGGTGATACTAATTATCATAATCATTACCATGGAGGTTGTTTTTCAGCAAGCAAATCTCTCTCCCCCTCTCCTCATATCGCAGCCTCTGAAGTGAAACAAAGTTTGGGTGTGAGCCGGATGACCCCATTTCCACCACGGCACCCATTTGGGACCCGATTGCTTCCACTGCCATTGGGGAAATCCAGATCTAATGGGTACATTTTGGCCTTTAATCCAGATTTTCTGTAGACCCCATTAAAGGGGTCTACAATGGGGTCTTCTCCCAGAAAATCTGGATTAAAGGGAGCCTGTTTCCACTGGAAAAAGGCAATGGGGTCCAAAGGAGGCTAGGGGGAGGGGATGCACCTTTGGGAGCCCCCCCAACATTGGCTTTGAAGTCACTTTGAAGTCACTTCGAAGCTGACTTCGAAGTCACTTCAAAATCACTTCGAAGTTGCTTCAAAGACTGCACCCCCTGCCCCCCAAAACACCTGGGTTAATGGACCGACCCCTTGTGGGTTGATCTGGATTCCCCAGATGGGTGCAAAGCTGTTTCCACAGCAGGGGTGTTAGCGCACATTGGGTGCTTCCCTTAATCCGGATCTACTAGATCCGGATTAAGAAATGTACCCATTCCTTAGATCCAGATCTTCTTCGATCCAGATCTAAGGGCTGCAGTGGGAAAACACCATTGGTTTCCCATCCACGTGGTAATTCTCAGGTTCAACAAGTGGGAAGTTCACAAGGCCTTTTCACACTGTGGGTCATAGTCTACAATTAGTGAACATGTGGGGAAAAGCATCCACACTTGGAGGAGGCTGCTACGGGTGGCAAGCTTGTCCTGCCTTCCCAGAAGTTCACTAACTGATTATTACTTATGGAGCACAAATCTGGTAATGCCTTAGGTGGGAAATAAAAAGAAGAAGGAATAAACACCCAGGATAAACCACTGTGCTGCTTCTATTCATTTCTGACAGAAAGAACAAATGGATTTCTTTTTCAAGCAAGAAGAAAGACTTGCACATCATTTAGCCCCATCTTGTTCAGGCATTTTCATCTGCAGCCCAAATAAGGAGCATTGATACATCTTAGTATGTTTACTCTTTATAGAATCAATAGCACGGTAGGAGAACATGGTGCCTCCCAACTCCCCGCTTTAGTGAAGAAAATCATAAGTAATCCTACACAGCCAGATCAATCAGAGGAAACTCCTTCTGAGAAGTCAGTTAAAGCTTTATTGATTAATCTAGCAAATCAAACCCACATCATAACTCAGATTTGAATCTGAAGCTAAAAATCCATTGGCAGGATAAAGATATCAGAAAGAATGGTGGAAAGACTTTGCAATCTCTCTTTTCTTGGGTTCTTCTTTTAGTCTGATTTTCAGCAGCAAGATTTTCTTCGATAACAATGTCCGTTGGGTTTTTCACCTGTTAAGCATAATTCTCAGCAGGATCCTCCTTCCTGCGCGCATTTTTTCATTGCTTCCTTTGCATCGACTTCCCAGTCTGTGGTACAAAAACACTCAGTTAGATGCTGCACCAGTCACATCCGCAATGGATCCAGAGTGAATTCGACACGGTTTGAGAGCAGATTCGAAGTGTAATTCAGGACGGATTTGACGCTTTCAGAGCGGACATGTTACCGGATATATATTGGATATGTAACGGATGTGGTCCAGAGGTATCTATTAGGGGCGTGCATGAATGCAATTTTTGATATTTGATTCGATTCAGATTGAATATTTGAATGAACAAATTTGTACGAATAGAGAAAAAACAAATGTATTAAAATGTGAACTGATTCACATACATTCGAATCTATTCGTACAAATATTCAATTCTTATTAGATGATACAAATGTTGACAGCATTAGTATGTATCCATGTGCATCCATACGCATCCTGTTTTTATCCCGTATGCATCCCGTTTTTGTCCTGTACATGTCCGTACAAATGTGTACGGATACGAATAAGATGTGAATGGATATAAAGGTAATGCTACGTATCTGCACACATATGAATCTCTGAATAATTCATACGAATGATTTGAAACATTCAAATTCATTTGAATGGTTAAAAAATGAATATGTAGGCAAAATTTGAATTTGACTGTTTTAAATTTGTTTTGACTGTTCTTGCACATCCCTGGTGTCTATGTCTTGGCATAGCCCAGTGGTTCTCAACCTGGGGGTCGGGACCCCTTTGGGGGTCGTACTACCCTTTCAGAGGGGTCGCGAGGAGTCTCCCGCCACCCTTCCCTCCCACCTCCCAGGTGCTCTGCCTCTGTGGTAGGGGGTCTCCACAACATGAGGAATTCCATTAAGGGGTCGCGGCATTAGGAAGGTTGAGAACCACTGGCATAGCCTCTCCTTTGGTAACACAGCACTCTGAAAGATGCAGATTCTGAAAACTAAATGTCAACACAGGATACTGTCTATCTAGTCTAGCATCCTTCCTCACACAGGCCCAGGTCAACTTCAGGTCGTGTTACTCACATTATTTTTATTTAATTCATTTCCCCCATTCGACCATCCTAACAGGAGTCTTCTTTTCCAGAGGACTCAGCCCATCCCAGAATTCCAGGCCATCTTCACTACCTCAGTGTGAGCAGAGGGATGGGCTAAAGGAGGCTGAACCATGCCGTGGTGGCGGTGGGTTAGGGAGCTGGACTCTAATCTGGGAATACCGGGTTTGATTCAGCCCTCCCCCATGAAGCCAGCTTAGTGACCTTGGGCTAGTCACAGCTCTCTTCTGAGATTATATGTAGTCATCCAGCTGGCACTCCACCAACAATCCCATCATCAGAACCCATTAGCCAGGCTGGCAGAGACTGATCAGAATTGGAACTCAAAATGTCTGTCAAGCAGCTTTCTTCAATTTGATTCCACTAAGATGTTATGGTCTACAGCATTGGTCCTCACTAGTAGGGTTGGCGGTGATGAAACTACACTAACTTTTTACAAATATTCTAATTGTTTGCTAACCAATCCAGAGGGCTTCTGGGTTTCCATGAAATGTGTATACTTCTTCAATGAATTAAAACCTTTCCCTCAAGTTGCATCCAGGCATTGCTTACTTATTTCACTTTCTTTAAATAGTCCAGAATAAAGCATGCATATTTCAGAATATCCAAATATAATGGAATAAGTAACCAGTGCCTGTTTAGTCAGTTAGGTCTTGTGGTTAGGGTGCTGGACTCTCATCTGGGAATCACTCATTCCACACTCCTCCATGAAGCCAGCTGGGTGACCTTGGGATGGTCACAGCTCTCTTCTGAGCTCTCACAGCCCCACCTACCTCACAGGGTGTTCTGTTGTGGGGAGAAGACTAGGAAAGCTTTGTCAGCCACCTTGAGACCCCTTAAATGGGTGAGAAAAGGGGGGTAGAAAAGCCAACTCTTCTTCTTGCTGGCTGAGGACAATGCAAAAATAATTTGGGGCAGCAGGAATGCTTTTGTGGAGGAACAGAGAACAGAAAAGAGGGGGAATCCAGAGAATGATACTAAGTGGAAGAGAAAGGCATTGTACTTTGAACACGGTACTGTCTTAAGTGGGTAAGAAAAAGAAGAAAGAAAAAACACCCTGGATGAAATATTTGTTTCTGTTCTGACAGGAAGTAGAAATGCATTTCTATTTGGAAGCAGGCGGTAAGACTTGCATATCATTCAGCCCCATTCTGTCCCTGCATTTTCATCTGCAGTCCAAGTCTTTGCTGGTTTTGCACACTAGGTGTATTCATGTATCTTGGCCGTTTCCCCTTCTTAGATGCAATGCTTTGGGATGAGGACATGGCGTGTCCCAAATCCTCTCTTTGGCTGCAGAAACCCCTAAGGAATCCTACACAGCCTGACAAACTCGAGGCGACACCTTTCTAGAAGTCAATGAACATTTTATTGGTCAATCTAGCAAATCAAACACCCACTGAAACGCCGATCTGAACATAAAGCTAAGAATTCGCGAGCAGGATAAAGAGATGAGAATAAACATTTCCTTGTTATGGAAAAAGGCCTTTGGAACTCCTCTCCATTTTGCTTGGTTCTTCATATAGGCACGCAACAGAATCTTTGCTGAAGGCATGTTCCTCGAACCCCTTCACCTGTAGCACAGGCTTCTTTACACGAACCTCCACGATCTTCACATTCTTTAATAAATTTTTTCTTTTCTTCCTCTAATTTAGCTACAGAAAGAAAACACCCTGTTAGCAGATACCTGAAAGTAATAAACATTTCCTTTTAGGGATGTGCAGGAATGGTTTTACTGGCATTCGGTTTGTAACAAATTGACTGTTAGAAAATTCATATTCGTTTGAATAGATCCCCTTCAAATGTGGTAGGATTCTATTCTATATGAATGTATTTTTACGGATTCGTACAACTATCCAATACGAATGTGTACACATCCTGCATATATTTCCTGCATACAGATCCTATACAAACACATACATATGGGCTACATATCCTATACCAACGCATGCATATCAGATACGTATGCTATGCATTTTGTATACATCCCATTTTATCCCATATGCATCCTGTTTTTGGATCGTATTATAAGTGCGAATGCATACAGGGGTGTTTTTCCACCGCGCTCCTAAGAAGATCCAGATCTAGAGAATGAGTACTTCCCTTAATCCAGATCTAGTAGATCCGGATTAAGGGAAGTACCCAATGTGTTTCCATGGGTGGTCTAGCACCCAATAGCAATGGGTGCTAGCCTCCCTGCCTTGGAAACACCGGAGCACCCATTTGGAAATCCGGATCTACCCACGAGGGGTCTGCCTGTCACCCCAGGTGTTTGGGGGGACAGGGGGTGCAATCTCTGAGGCGGCTCCGAAGTCACTTCAAAGTCACTTCAAAGTCATTTCAAAGTCTGTACAAAATAGCTCTGGAGCATCTTTGAAGTCTGTGCTGATCTTCGGAGTAAACTTCAAAGTGACTTTGGAGTGAGTTCGAAGTGACTTCGGAGTGAGTTCGAAGTGACTTCGCAATGACTTTGAAGTTCACTCTGAAGATCAGCACAGACTTCAAAGACGCTCTGGAGCTATTTTGCACAGACTTCAAAGTGACTTCAAAATGACTTCAAAGTGACTTTGAAGCTTAGGCTTTGGGGCTCCCCCCCCCAAGGGTGCCCCTCCCCCTAGCCTCCTCTAGACCCCATTGCCTAACTAACATGGAAACATGCTCCCTTTAATCCAGATTTTCTGACTGAAGACCCCATTGAAGACCCCATTAATGGGGTCTACAGAAAATCCAGATTAAATGCCAAAAGGTACCCATATGATCTGGATTTCCTGAGGCGCAGTGGAAACAAATGTGTCCCTAATGGGTGCCGTGGTAGAAATGGGGTCATCCAACTCTCACCCAAATGGGTCCTTAATGCTAAAATGGGTACTAAGTGACCGTGGAAAAACACCCCAGAAACCTATGAGATTCATACAGATATGTATATATTAATTACATATGTCTGTATGTAATACATATGTACCTGTGCATTCAAATCATTTGAATCATTCGAACGAATGTTTCGGAAAATCCAAATTTTATTTGAATGTGAGGTAGGTGGCGCTGTGAGAGCTCAGAAGAGAGCTGTGACTAGCCCAAGGTCACCCAGCTGGCTTCATGGAGGACTGCAGAATCCAACCTGGTATTCCCAGATTAGAGTCCGGCTCCCTAACCACTAGACCAGACTGGCTCAGGGGATCTATTCAAACAAATAAGACTTTTCTTGCATTCAATTCAGTACTAATCAAACACACACAAAAATCAATGCCTCCCTTTGTGGAAGTGATCCATTTAAGTTTAACGATTCATTAAAATCCTTCATATCAGGATGGACATCTAGATCCTTGGGGGGATTATTTAAAGAATATTCATAGTGAACCTTACCTTTCAGCTTATCAGAAGTGGCCAGTTGCACCAGTAAGGCCACTGTCAAAGCGATGAAGATCTTCATGGCCAAAAGAAGGCTGGCGGCAGATATTTGCAGTAGCAAAGGAAGAACAGCAGTAGGTCAAGGTGAAGAAAGCAAGTGCTTATAAGAGCTTAGCTGTTCCCCATATCATGTGACTTTCGCAACAAACTGTGCAGCCAACACAGATGTCAACAAGTACAGCTTTCTACAACGTGTACCATTTCTGTTGGTTTTGCCCTAATAGTTCAGAAACACTTCCATTAATGGTGGCAAAGGCAATGGTGCCCATTCATTGCATACTTATAAAAACGTTCCCTTCGAGGAACGGAACTGACTCATTTGTGGATTGTTATTTTAAAAATGAACTTTGTTTGCAGAACAGATTGCTTTGGAACATTAGTGAACTGGGGAGGTGGGGAAATGGCTGCACCGGTCACATCTGCAACGGATCCAGAGTGCATTCAACATGGACTGAGAGCAGATTCAAAGTGGATTTGTTACGGTCAAATTACGCACTACGCACTACGCAAGGAATCAACGTCAAAGGAATCTTCCAGAAAGAGAGTCTTTATTTGCATGCAAATGGTAGCAGGGGAATTAGTTCTCCAAACTGCACCATGTAGTTACAGACTGCAGAATCTGCCCCCAGGATTCACAGAAAAGACAGCTTTTATAGGAAGGCGGAGCATTAGCCTAAGTTACAATACGCATGTCATAAAATTTCTGCATATCAGCACTTTCAAACATTGCATTTGATTACCATAGTTCTCCTAATACAGCCATTACCACATTGCTTCTAAACAACAACTTCTTGCTCTTTAACAAATATCTCTATTGCAAGTCTCTTATCTGTTCTTTTATCTGTTATTAACCCTTCATAGATTCAGGGTGGATTTGACGCTTTCAGAGCAGACACGTTACATTCGTATCGAATAAAATCTATTCACATTCAAAGGGGATCTATTCAAACAAATACAAATTGTCTAACATTCAATACAGTTTTCTAACCTCCAATACAAATCGAATGCAAAAAACCCCATTCATTCCCATCCCTAATTCGAAGCAAATTCGAGGCCTAGTACATTCGAAAGAGCTCCATTTGTGCAAATGCAAAGTTCCATCCCATTTGCTTTGATGTGAAGCACATGGGGTGGGGAGTCACGCGCCCTTCCTGCTCACCATTTTTTATTACTACATTCTCCACATCTTCCCAGTCTGCGACAGAAAGAAAACACCCTGTTGGCAGAGGTCTGATAATATTAATAACTTGCTGTTGTTAAAATTGCCCAGCAAGGAGCTTGAATCAAACCCCTCTTTCTCCACTTACCTTAGATGCGTATTAAGGATCCTCTTAATCCAGATTAAGCATCCCCACAATCCAGATCTTGGGCACCCATATCCACACATTAATACAGATCACAGAAACCCCATTCCCCATTGATCCAGTTAGTAGAGCCGTATAGCAGAGATCTGAGACGTTTTCGCATTACTCCCGTTCCATTTGGAACGGGAGTAGGACGGGAAGCTTAAGACAGCTCCCGGCGCTTTCCCCTTTCACACACAGACGTGCCAGAACGCGTGTAAACGCGTTCCGGAGCGTCTGTGTGCGAATGCTCAAAGCGCCGGGAGCTGTCTTAGCCGGCAAAGGCCGGCCAGGGGCGCGGAGACAGCCGCGGAGGCAGATCGACAATCAGCTGATTGTCAAACAGCTGATTGTCGAAGCCGCGCCGGCGTCGGAGGCGGCCGCAGCTGTTCGGGAGACAGAAGCAGGCGCGAATGCTTCTCCTCCCGAACGCCTGCGGGCGGCTCGTCCGCGTTCGAACGCATGTAGATACGTGCACCTGAGACGTTTTCGCACGGGGGTGAACGGGACGCGAGAAAGACATCTGCGGACACGAGGCGGCGCAAGCCGCGCTCGGGCAATGCGGATGCCGTGTCCGCAGCTGTCTCCCACGCGTCCCGTTCACCCCCGTGCGAAAACGTCTCAGGTGCACGTATCTTCTAGATACCTAAGTGCGTTGTTCCAGTATATGGGAGGTCTATATTCTGGGACTCCTGGGGCCTCCTTTTCAGAAGTGTGGGACTGTGCACTGCTTACATGGGACTGAACATTCATATTGAATATGAATCCTACCACATTGGAAGAAGAAGAAGAAGAGTTGGCTTTTTTATATCACTTTTCTCACCTATTTAAGGGGACTCAAAGTGGCTGACAAACCTTATGTTCTTCTCTCCACCACAGAACACCCTGTGAGGTAGGTGGGTCTGTGAGAGCTGAGAAGAGAGCTGTGACTAGCCCAAGGTCACCCAGCTAGCTTCATGGAGGACTGCAGAATCCAACCTGGTATTCCCAGATAAAAGTCCAGTGTCCTAACCACTAGACGAAACTGGCTCAGGGAATCTATTCAAACAAATATGACTTTTCTTGCATTCGATTCAATACTAACCAAATTCCCCCCCCCCAAAAAAAAATCAATGCCCCTCTTTGTGTGAGGAACTGAATTGATCCATTTAAGTTTAATGATTCATTAAAATCCTTCATATCAGGGAGGACATCAAGGTCCTTGGGGAGGTTATTTAAAGAATATTCACAGTGACAGTTGATTTATTTCCTTCCTCCATTTGCGTTTCCATACCACTCTCCAAATTCATTGTGCTCAAAACTATGGAAGGAAGCTAAAATAAACATATAAAAGATAACAATAAAGTACTTGCAAACATTTATGGCATAAAAAGGTAAAACTAATACCAAAGGGAATCTCAGGGTTCAATAAAAAAAATTGCAGTTATCTGAAAATACCCAGCAAGGAAGCTTCCTTGCCACTGGATGACAAGTAATTCCATCAGACTGGGTGGGGCCATCACTGGGAAGGCCTGCAGATAAATGTTTAGTATGAAGAAGGTGAAGAAGAATAATAATTGGTTTTTCTACCCCGCTTTTCTCACCCATTTAAGGGGACTCAAAGCAGCTGACAAACTTTCTGTTCTTCTCCCCACAACAGACACCCTGTGAGGTGGATGGGGCTGTGAGAGCTCAGTAGAAAGCTGTGACTAGCCCACAGTCATCCAGCTGGCTTCATGGGGGAGGGTGCAATCGAACCCAGTATTCCCAGATAAGAGTCCGGCTCCCTAACCATTAGACCAAACTGGTGGTCTTGTGGTCTCTTTAATGGCAATGGAAGATGTCAACAAATAAATGAATAAAAAAAAGAAAGAAGAAACACCCAGGATAAACTATTTGTTTATGATCTCTTCTGACAGAAAGTACAAATGGATTTCTTTTT